>JAGPOW010000261.1:118224590-118243647 GCA_030014935.1 Caiman crocodilus | reverse complement strand
GGTATGCTGGACATTTTTCCTCCCTAGGTGCAGCACTTTGCATTTCTCCTTGTTGAATTGCATTCTGTTGTTTTCCACCCACATGTCCAACCTGTCCAGGTCTGCTTGTAGTTGTTCCCTGCCTTCCAGTGTGTCCACATCTCTGCACATTTTTGTGTCATCTGCAAACTTGGACAGAGTACACTTCACTCCCTCGTCCAAATCTCTGATGAAGACACTGAAGAGTATCGGTCCTAGGACCGACCCCTGCGGGACTCCACTGCCCACGCCCTTCCAGGTTGATACCGGCCCATCTGGTACAACTCTCTGGGTGCGACCCTCTAGCCAATTCACCACCTACCGGATCATGTAGTCATTCAAGTCACAGCCTCTTAATTTGTTCACCAGTATGGGGAGAGATACCGTATCAAAGGCCTTCCTGAAGTCTAAGTAAACGACGTCAACTCCTACTCCTGCGTCCAGGTGTAACCTGGTCATAAAAAGAGACTAGATTAGTCAGGCATGATCTACCTGCTATGAACCCATGTTGGTTTCCCCTCAGCATAATTTTTCCTGCCAGGCTCTAGCAAATGTGAGCCTTGATAATTTTTTCAAAGACTTTGCCAAGGATGGAGGTGAGACTGACTGGCCTATAGTTGCCTATAGGCAATTGACCAAGAGGCAAAACCCATGGCGAAAGTAAAAGGGAGTAGAAGTGGTGCCACTTGCTGCCGAATGTTGCTATGCTTTTGGTAGGTCACAGAAAAATGCAGATTTCTATGAGGGGGGTTAATAATTTTTTGCTTCTTTTCCCTTGGAGAAAATTAGGATCCCTTCTGAACACCTTATTCTCCTCTAGGTGGTTCACTGTGATTTTCCTGAGGGACCTGCTTCATGATCTTTCTTGGAATAAAGCAGAGGAATAAGCATTCCTACAAAAGAGTTTGGGGGTGGGGTTTACAGCCCTTATCTCTGGGCACAGAAATTTTTTGTTTTTTGTTTTCTCCTAGAGTGTAAAGCCCAGAGATCTGAGGAGGATATAAAAAAAAAATTCATGGACCTTTTCTTTGACCACCAAGTTCCCTAGCTTCCCATGTATTACTAATTCAATATGGCAGCTCTAAAATGGTTTTTAAACTAACCAGGGTTTGCATTGGAGCCAGAGACAACAGGTTTTTGAGAAAAGATGAAAGGTCCTGGGCCTAAGAACTGTGTGTTTTTCATCTATTTGTTTTTTCATTTCTGTCCTTAACTATTTCTTTGGAAAATGTTGAAAGCAACTCTGAGGAGAAAGAGACCTTTTGCATCAGTCGTTTCATGACAAAAAGATAATATATTGTCTTCAAGATCCTCTAATGCCTACAGCCATAGAAAGTATCAAATACGATGTTGCAGCAGCACACTATGTACTCAGTGATGTTATCCATGGACCAGTGAAAGTTAGGAACTGTTCTACCTCTTCATAATGATCTGGTAAGAGAAAGACTTATGTTTCCCGATAAGTTCAATATAGCTCTGTTGAGAAGTTCACCAACCAGAGAACAGTGAATATTAGAATGAACTGTCTCCTTATTTGGTGAGTGATAGTGTGTAGGTCCCCATTTTGATCAGGGCAGAAGGTGCAGTGTGAGAGTGGACTTGTATGTTCGTGGTTTCCTTGGTGAGGTTACTAGCAATCACAGTTCTTGAAGTCTGTCCTGGATGGAGTTTGCTTTTATGATGGACAACACTGGGGAAAGAGGTACTTTCCATTAGCAATAAATTAGCAAGCATTGGTAAGTATATCAGTGGCCAGTATCAGCCATGTAATTTCCAGTGTTAAATAAGGACCAGTGTACTCCAGGTCCAGCACATGCCCCTTCAGTAGGAAGTGTGGGCTCAGTTCTTGGGATGAGTATGAGGATAAATACCTCTTCTCCAGCCTCCCAAACTTCCCATTCTGTGAGGAGGAAAATCAGTGCAGGGAACTATTTTCAATCTAGTGTTGTTATCAACCTTACCTTGGTGCAGTACCAGCCTTTGGTGCCAGTGCAGCTGTCAGTACTGAGGTAATGTTCAAGAGCCATAACTTTCAGCTCACTGGTGCTGACCCAGTACTTCTGATACCAGATTTAGGAGCCACATCTTGGCTGATAGTACTAACAGACTGAGACTTCCTGGTAGAAGGTCCCATCCCAGGAGGTTGATCCCTGATCTTACAGATCCAAAATGCCTCCCAGGCTGCCCTATATGTCCCCCCCATTTCCTTTGCTGGAAGATAACCAGTAGATGGAGCATATGTTTTTTTTTCCAAGATAAGACAGGCAACTACTATGATTTTCTTTGAGGGGAACAGAACCATCATGAGATGGGCAGCATTTGAAGCATGAACACTTCGAATGCACTATTTCATAGAGTTCATAGACATTAGGGCTGGCAGAGACCTCAGAAGATCTTTGAGTCCAGCCCTCTGTACCAGGGGCAGGAAGTCAGCAGAGATCATAGGATCCCAGCAAGATAAACATCCAAATTTTTCTTGACGGTGTTCAAAGTAGGTACTTGAACCACCTCTGGCAGCAATCTATTCCAGACCTTGGGGGCTCAGATAGTAAAGAAGTTCTTCCTTACATCCAGCCTGAAATGGTCATGGAGGAGTTTGTAACCATTTGACCTTGTCATTCCTTGGGTCGCTCTGGTGAACAGACATTCTCCCAGATCCTGGTGAGTACCCCTTATAAAAACTTATAGGCAGCCACCAGATCACCCCCGAGCCTGCGCTTTTCCAGGCTGAAGAGTCCCATAGCTCTCAGTCTGTTACCATAAGGTCTGTTTTCCTGACCTCTGATCATGCACATGACTCTCCTCTGGACTTTCTCATACTTCTCTACATCCTTTTTGAATTGTGGAGCCCAAAACTGGACACAGTACTCCAGCTGTGTCCTCACCAAGGCCAAGTACAATGGGAGAATGACATCCTGGGATTTGTTTGAGAAGCATCTATGGATGCAAGTCAGTGTTTTACTCACTTTACTAGCCACAGCATCACACTGATGACTCATGTTTATCTTGTGGTCAATCACGACCCCCAAGTCCGTTTCGTCCATAGTGCTAGGCAATGTAGCACTGCTAAGCCTATAAGCATGCTTTGGGTTTTTCTTCCCAAGGTGGAGAACCTTGCATTTTTCAGTGTTAAACACCATCAGGTTCTCATCTGCCCATTTCCTCAGTCTGTCAAGGTCAGCTTAAATCACCCTCCTGTCCTCAGGTGTGGACACTTTACCCCAAAGTTTGGTGTCATCAGCAAACTTGGCCAGTCTGCTTCTGACTCCAGTATCCACATCATTAATGAAGATGTTGAATAGTATAGGCCCAAGAGCCTTGAGGGACCCCACTAGTCACAGTGCACAACAACGATTGGCTTCCATCAACCACCACCCTCTGGGTCCTACCGTAGAGCCAATTCCCCAGCCAGCGGATCATGGTGAAGCCAAGGCCACAGTTGGCCAGTTTTGCTAAAAGGTGATCATGGGATACCAGATTGAAGGCTTTTTTAAAGTCAAGATATATGACATCCATCTCCTCTCCCTTGTCCAGGTAATAGGTCACCTGGTCGTAAAAGGAACTAAGATTGGTCAAGTAAGACCTACCTGCAACAAACCTGTGTTGGCTATCCCTCAGGATGCTGCCATCAGCCAGTCTGTTAAAAATGGTCTCTTTAATAATCTTAGTTCTAAGACCTTCCCTGAGATAGAAGTCAGGCTGATGGGCCCGTAGTTTGCTGGATCCACTTTCCTCCCTTTCTTGAAGATAGGCACCACTTTGGCCTTCTTCCAGTTTTTGGGCATTTCACCAGAGTGCCAGGAGTTCTCGAAGATCCATGCCAGAGGCTGAGCTACGATGCTTGCCAGCTCCTTGAGTACCCTGGGATGTAAACTGTCAGGGCCAGCTGACTTGAAGGTGTGCAGCCTCTCTAGGTGTTCCTTCACAAGGTCAGGATTGATGGAGGGTAAGGAATCTCCCTCACCCAGGTCTTCCCATCCTGTAATGGGTAGGAGTGTCCCTTGGGACTAGTGAAAAACCGACGCAAAGTACCCGTTTAGCAAGTTGGCTTTTTCTTGGGTGTTGGTTGTCAGTTGTCCCATCTGGTTTAGCAGGGTTCCAATGTTACCCTTGCTTTTCCTTTGGCTCCCCACATATCTAAACAAGGACTTTTTATTGTCCTTCATCCTTGTAGCTATTTAGAGTTCAGTCACAGCCTTGGCTTTCCTGGTTCATTCCCTGCGGGTCCAGACTAGTGCAGAATATTCCTCCTTGGAGGTGGATCCAGTCCTCCATCCTTTCTAGGTCTTTCTTTTTAGACACAGGAGGTCCATTAGTTCCCTGTGGAGCCAAGGGGGCTACTGTGCCCTTTTGCTGCCTATTCTCTGAGACGGAATGGACTTAGCTTGTGGATCCAGGATCGCTCCCTTAAGGAGCAGCTGCTTATCCTGAACTCCCCTCCCCATTGAACCGTGGTTTCCTAGGGCCTCATTGACAAGCCTCCTGAGCTTGTCAAAGTCAACTTTCCTGAAGTCAAGGACTTCTGTATTGCTGACTGACTTGCCAGCTTTACAGCAGATGGTGAAGGTGATAAGCTCATGGTCACTGATTAGGTCATTCCCCGTTGCCAGTAGCAGGTTGAGCAGCGCTTTACCTCTCATCGCCCCTTAGACCTCTTGAGTCAGATGGAGCTCATCCACATAGTGAGGAAGAATTTGACTGTTTGGATATGGCCGAGCGCTCTTCCCACAAGATGTTTGGGTAGTTGAAGTCTCCCATGACAACCATGGACCAGGAGCATGTGACCTCAGCTAATTCCCTGGCAAACTCCTGGTCAAGCTCTTGATCCTGGGTGGGAGGTCTGTAGTAGACTCCCACCATTTTGTCCCCTGTGCTATGCTCGCCATGGATTTTAACCTAGAGGATCTCCATTCATCCACCCTGGGTGCCAATGTTGGCTTGCAGGGACACATAGCAATCCTTGACATAGAGACCTACACCCTCGCTCCTTTTGTCCACTCAATCTCTCCTGTACAGGGTATAGTTGTCTATACCTGTGGCCCAGTCATGGGTTGAGTTCTACCAGGTCTCTGTTATCCCTATGACATTGTGATTATTTGTGTTAAGCAGGAGGACAAGTTCCTCCTGTTTATTCCCCAAGCTCCTGGCATTTGTATACAGGCACACAAGTGTCCCTTTGGGGACCCTTGCCTTGCCTACAGATCATTCCAGGGCTGGGCTCCCTTAAGTGCCTTGGCCTGCTGGCTTTGCAAGAGTTGCTCAGTGGGCCAGGAGTGGCAGTAGTCCCCCCATTCCCTGATGAGCTTAGTTTAAAGCCCAGTGGAGCAAGTCAACCAGTGCTGCTCCCCAGCAGACAGAGGTGAAGGCCATCCCTTCCCAGCAGCTCACTGCCTCTCTCACCAAAGAGCAGACTGTGGTCATGAAAGCTGAAGCCTTCATTGAAGTATCTGTAGTAAAAAACAGTAATGGGAAAAGGATAGTATATGCCTCACTTGGGACCTAGGCACTTCATTTTTTTAAAGTGGATAGAATTTAGCTGGCATACCCCAGCCAGTGTCAAAGGAGGGAGGGTGGAATTGTCCTTGACCTGTACAAGCAACTCACATAAATCTTGAAACACAGGGTTTTTACAACATAGTGTAATTAAGAATTTTAAGCATTTAAATCTTTCATGAAGCAAGATAATGAAAAGGGAAACCTATTCCAGCCAGGACTGTGACAGTGGCCCAACCATCCAGTTTCCTGTAAAACCCAAACCCTTAAGAGAGCCTGCATATTGCAAACCTACCACCCCATGGCTCAACCTCGCCCTGCCTGGAAGCTGTGTCTTGCTCTCCAGACACTTGTAACCTTCCATCTCTGGTCTTAAGATCAGCCAATTTAGGAAGCTCTATATCACCCAACACGTCCCACATATGCAAGCAACCTACATAGTGACCAAATTCTATTTGATGCTTTTCCTGTGAATACCAGATACTCAGTTTCATATTACATGCTTAAAGTAGTAAGTCCAGGAATATCCCTATCCTTTCAAACTATCCTTCAGATTAACTAGCCAAACTCCATGTAGAATTTAGGTTCCTGCCCCGACTACCGTGTTCAGAGGTCCCACTCCAGAACTACTTGGATTGATATTTAGAAGCCTGCTGATTTCTAGTCCATGTTTGTTCATGTGCACTTTATACTCATTGGATGTTGTACCCTTATCATCCTTTAACTTAAATAAATTCTTCCCTTTACCAGCAGTTACCCTCCCACACCCCATATGTATTTATAAGGAAGAATCATGTTCTCCTCTTCCAGCTTTCAGTTTGTCAAGATAAACAAGCAAAGACCTCATAAAAAACAGGTTGTCTATTCCAATATCTGCTTATATCTAGAGAGATTAAGTCCACAGTTCAGCCATTATCTCAGAAGTCAGTTGTCCTGTAATAGGATGATATAAAATTGGTCTGATATAATCTCATTTGGATAACACTGGACGTCTACATGTACATTTGCAGTGGCTTAAATTTACTGTGCAGTAAATTACTGCATAGTAAGTGGGAATAGGCTGGCATCTACACATGCAGGTGTTCAAGCACATTAACACTGTGTGGAACAACTTGGAATTAAAGTTAGTCCCAAATCAGTCCACACACACAGTGTTACTACGCAGTAAGGCATCTACACATGCATTACTGTGCAGTAATTAATTGGATGTAAATTTGATACCTGCATAATAAAAGTATCAAATTTATATGTAGACACACACCCATACTACATAGTAGTTTTGATTACTGCACAGCAAATGTGTATGTGTTGATACATCCACTGTGTTGTATTTTATCCTACTTTCTATTTATCTTAATGTTGTTGATGCTTCTTCCCTTCAAAATCTTCTCCAAAACCTTGCATGCTACTGAGGAGAAATTAACGTAATTGTAACGTAATGCCTGTAATTGTTTTGGTCTCTTCCCTGCCTTCCCTTTTATAATATAGTCACATTAGTTGTTCTTCAGTCATAGATGACAGCCTTGAAATTAACACGTATTTGGAAATTGTTGAAAATCTTCACTCATGAAGGGGATAGTTTGTATGCCAAGTCTTTCCATATTTGGGGATGGAAATTATCTGCTGTTGCCTGTTTTCATCACAGCAAGTTTTGCTTCCACTGCATAGCCACGTGGTACACTACCATACCCTTGAATAAATCTTTGCCCTTTTGAAAACAGGCAGTGTTCATTCAGTTCTTGGGCTATTCCTAGATTGCCCTCATCTCTACCACCTCTTCAGTTTTTAATGGCCCCACTTCTGTCTAAACTCTCTATTTGAAGAAATACCTAAAGAGGTTTTTATCGTGTGCTTTAAAATTTTCTTTGGAGGGTCCAATACAACTGAGCTTTTGCCAATTTTCACTACATTTCTGCATTTTCTGAGACCTGACTGCTCCTCACTGATCAATACCTTTTTGCATTCCTTGCAGATTTTACATTAAAAGGGAGTCAGCTACAATCTAGTCTCAAGAAGGTGGGGTGGGTGTAGCAGCAGGTGTTAAGAGCTCAATACTAAAGCTTGAATCTGATAAAACTTGACTTTACTGATGGCAAGTGATGGATTTGTAGTCTTGTGTGCAAATTGCCTGACTATAAATGACTCCTATCCACTTCAGCTAAAAGCACGGTCATTCCTGTGGAAGGCCTCCTCAAAGCAGTTTTATACTGAATACATGAGACAGAGATAACGTTTCACCAGATATATTTCTACTTCTAAAGTTACTCTAATGACAAAAAACAAAGTATTTATTTACCTAGGAATAAGGCAGGCCCAGATAAACATTTGTTGGCATTGGGCACCTTTAAAGTTGTTGGAGCATATATTCCTTTAGCCCTCTAATTCTTATAATGAATAAAAACAAGTTTGTTCAATAATTGCTTATACTATCTCTTTTCTCACTTATATTCAAGCATCTATTCCAGAGAAGAAACTGAGATTTGAGAGTCCCGTTTTGTTACACTTATAATAAATACAATAAATAATTAAATAATCATTACACAGTAGACACAAGCCTTGACCTCAAGGCTTGAGCCACTACATCAGAGGTCCTCATCTTGGATCATTTGGACAATTTCATCAATATTTTTCCTTCTTGCTTTAAAAAATTTCAGGTCCTTGGCATGGATTTCCATACCAGTGGAAGCCCACACATAATCAAAATATGTGGCTGCCAATAAGTATGATGTTTGTTAGCATCTCCAAGAAGATGCAAGAAGATCCTTTAGAGTTCTGGTCACCATAATCATACAGAGTAGGGTGTGCATTTATCCAGTGTTTGTATTTGGACAAATCATAAAAGTCTCTTCCTAAAATGGGACAAGCACTTAAACAAAACAAGTCAATGACCCAGCCTTACGTTTCTGAAAGGCAAAGCTGAGAAGTTTGTTTTCAGGCACATAAAGGGCACAGTTCAGGTACCTACAATAAAAAGTTATTTGCAATGCATCACCAATCTCCCTCGCATGAGACCACCTGTGGGTAAGAAAGAGAAAGCTCTTCACCATGGCTGTGTCTTATTTTCTCTGCTCCTCAAGGTTCAACATTTGGAAATGGTCTTCAAAGCCATTGATTATTCTCAAATGTTCTCTTTGCTCACATGGAAGAGTTTAGGATACAAACTCTGACATCTGTTCTAACAAGCAGAAGGAAAAGCACAATTTGAACAGAAGCAACACACTACTTCCCACTTACAGCCTGTCATTTCAGCCAGATAACTTTCCTTATTACAAGGGACAAAAATAAGAGGATTGCATGGTCCAGAGGAAGGCCACCAGCATGATCAGGGGTCAGCAGGGCAGGCCCTACACGGAGAGGCTGCAGGCCCTGAACCTGTTCAGCCTCCTCAAGAGAAGGCTGAGGGGGGATCTGGTGGCCATTTACAAACTAGTCAGAGGAGACCAGCAGGCATTGGGGAAGTCCCTGTTCCCCTGTACACTATCAGGAGTGTCTAGAAATAACAGTCATAAGCTGGCAGAGGGTAGATTCAGACTAGACATCAGGAGGCGCTACTTCACTGTCAGGGAGGCTAGGATCTGGAACCAACTTCCAAGAGAAGTGGTGCTGGCTCCTACACTGGAGGTCTTTAAAAAGAGGCTGGATGAACACCTGGCCAGGGCCATTTGACCCCTGTACTCTTTCCTGCCACGGCAGGGGGTCAGACTTGATAATCTGCTCGGGTCCCTTCCAACCCTACAAACTATGACTCTTTGGAACACACAATAGAAAAACAGCCATGGAAAATAAAAGGATTCTGGTTGTGGTGGGCAGTGGCTTGAGTCTACCAGACAGCTAAACTCTTCTTGAAGACTAGTCAACAAGTATGTAACACAATATTTAGCATAAAAATCATATCCAGATTGCATTTACTTCCTCAGGGAAATTATTCTCTCTCTGATTCATTGCTCTTCTTGAAAAAAATGTCTGAACTCAGGCTATGTCCCAAAACCAAAGAAATACATGCGTTTGCCTGAGCAAACCAGCCAGGATCAGCTGACCACAAAGACACCTTAAACATTATTTACATGATAGCATGTTATGTTGGCTTAAGTGAGACATTTGGGTATACACAGAATACAGATTTGAGTATACTGTCCGTTTAGTATGGAGGAGGGGAAAGTATCGTATGCCTTGTCTGAATAATCACATAATATATATTGTGTAATACAGCACCACATGTTCCATTTGCATCCAGAGCAATGCCTTTTTAGAACGTATCTGGCACATTTATACCTAATTGAATTGCAGTCTTTTTTTTACCCCCAAATGATCCTGACAAGTTGGAGAAATGGTCTGATATTAATCAAATTAAATTCAATGTAGACAAATGCAGGTTTCTACACTTAGGACTGAACAATATAAGGCACAAATGCAAGTTGGAAATGACCAGCTAGACTGCTGTGCTGCAGAAAAGGAAGCTGGGGAAGGGAAAAGGCTTAGTGGATTGCAAGGTGAACATGAGTTAATCATGTGCTCCTCTTTCAAAAAAGGCTAATAGTATACTAGGATGAATTAACAGGAAAGTAGCATATATTCTTTTACCCTATTCAGCACTGATGAAGTTTCCTCTGCAGTACTGCATCTAGTTTTGGGCACCACATGCCAAGAAAGAAAGTGAATACTTGGAGAAAAAGACTCCATAGAGCATAGCAATTTTGATTAAAGATCTAAAAAACAAAAATGTACAAGAGCAAATAGAAGAAATGGAATTATTGAGCCTTGAGAAGAGAAGACTGAAGGGACATTTGATGATAACCCTTCACTAAAGATTGGCAATCAACTGCTCTCTGGGAGTCACAGGGGACAGAACAAAGAGCAACAGGCTCAAATTGTAAGAAGGGAAATTTAGATAGGAAATTCTTCCTAATATCCAAACAATGAGAGTGGTTAAGCAATGGAACAGTTTACAAGGAGAGATTGTGGAATTTCCATCCCTAGAAGTTTTTAGTGAAAGTTAAAGAAACACTTGGCTGGGATTTTTTAGAAGAGGCTTATCCTAGGACTAGATGACTTCCTGAGATCTTTCAGCCCTATTTAAGACTATGATTTTGTTTAAATGGTGGTGAAGGAGAAATTACCAGGACCTAAAATTCAAGTTGGGTGGTTACTAGAACAGAAGAAATAAGCACTTGCTACAATAATACAACGATGTGTGAAGAGATAGGAAATAGGTGGCATCAAGCCAAATAGAGGGACATGAACTTTGGAAGAACTGAAACACTCAAATTTCTGAAATCAGAAGAGCACTCTGTGATTTTGGAGTCATGTCACAGCTATGGCAGATGCTCCACACTGGCTTTTAGTTGTACACATTTAGTTAAGTAACTGAACATACTCATTAGAATCATAGAAAATTAGGGTTGGAAGGGACTTCAGGAGGTCATCTAGTCCAACCCTCTGCTCAAAGCAGAACCAGCCCCAATTAGATCATCCCACCCAAAGCTCTAGTGAGAAAATTCTTCCTAATATCTAACCTAAACTTCCCTTGCTGCAACTTGAGACCATTGCTCCTTGTTCTGTCATCTGCCACCACTGAGAACAGTTTACCTCCATCTTCTTTTGAACCCCATTCAGGTAGTTGAAGGCTGCTATTAAATCCCCTCTCAGTCTTCTCTTCTCTGAACTAAATGAGTTCAGTTCGCTCAGCTTCTCCTCAGAAGTCATATGCCCCAGACTCCTCACCATTTTCATTGCCCTCCGCTGGACTCTCTCCAATTTGTCCACATCCTTTCTGTAGTGGGAGGCCCAAAACTGGACACAGTACTTCAGATGTGGCCAAATAGATAGGAAGAGTCACTTCCCTTGACCTGCTGGCAATACTCCTACCAATACAGCCCAGCATACTATTAGCCTTCTTGGCAACAAGGGCACACTGTTGGCTCATATTCAGCTTATTATCCTCTATAATCCCCAGGTCCTTTTCTGCAGAGCAGCTGCCCGGTCAGTCAGCCCCCAGCCTGTACTGGTGAATGGGATTGGGAAGTCCTGCACTTGGGACAGAACACTCATCCTTGTTGAACCTCATCAGATTTCTTTTGGCTCAATCCTCTAATTTGTGTAGGTCAGTCTGAATACTAACCCTACCCTCCAGTGTTTCTACTACTCCCCCCAGCTTGGTGTCATCTGAAAACTTGCTGAGGGTGCACTCTAAGCCATCTTCCAGGTCGCTGATGAACATACTGAACAAAACCAGCCCCAGGACTGAGCCCTGGGACACTCCACTTGATACTGGCTACCAACTAGACATTGATCCATTGATTACTACCTTGTGAGCATGATGCTTCAGCCAGTTTTCTATCCACCTTACAGTCCATTCATCCAGCCCATATTTCCTTAGCTTGCCTGTGAGAATGTTGTGGGAGACTGTATCAAAAGCCTTGCTAAAGTCAAGGTATACCACATCCACTGATCTCTGCCCAGCCGTAGAGCCAGTCATCTCATCACAGAAGGCAATCAGGTCAGTCAGGCATGACTTGCCCTTGTTGAATTCATGTCAACTGTTCCTAATCAACTTCTCCTCCATGTGCTTAGAAATAGATTCCTTGATTATCTGCTCCATGATTTTTCCAGTTCTTATAAACTTCCTTTTTGTAATTTAGCTTACTGAAGAGTTCCCTGCTAAGCCAAGCTGGTCTTCTGCCATACTTGCTGGCCTTGCTGCACATCAGAATAGTTTGTTTCTGCACTCTCAGTAAGGCTTCTTTAAAGTACATCCAGCTCTCCTGATTGTCTCCCCCTCAGACTGGCTTCCCAAGGGATCCTGCCCATAAATTCCTTGAGCAAGTCAAAGTCTGCTTTTCTAAAGTGCAGGGTCCTTTACTCTGCTACTCTCCATCCTTCCTTTCCTCAGGATCCTGAGCTCAATCACCTCATGGTTGTTGCTGCCAAAGTTGCCCTCTACCGGTACATTCCCCACCACATCTTCCCCATTTGTGAGTGGCAGGTCAAGAAAAGCATGGCCCCTAGTTGGCCACTCCAACACTTGCAGCAGGAAGTTGTCCCTAACTCTCTTCAAAAACTTCCTGGATTGCCTGTGCACTGCTGTATTGCCTTCCCAGCAGATGTCAGGGTGACTGAAGTCCCCCATGAGATAGGGCCTATGATCAGGAAACTTTCACTAGTTGTTCCTGAAACTTCCACCACTTCCTCCTGGTCCACATGCCCTCACCATGCCACCACCCTTGTTACTCTTTCCTCTGAGCCTGAGGAAGTAAAGCGTTACCTCATTACTTGGGAGTACCATGGAGCAGGAGGAAACTGGAGAGTTACACTATTTCAGAAGGACAGGGCTAGGAGAAAAGGTGGTGGTGTTGCCTTGTGTGCATCTCACACGCACGCACGCACGCGTCCTTGGTTCAGGAGGAAAAAGACAGCAGAGCAGAATGCATTTGGGTATAAGCAAGCAAGCAAGCAAGGCAGGAACCAATGTAATGGTGGGGATTTATTACAGGCCACCAAATCAGAAGGGAAGCAGATGAGGCATTCTTGAAACAGGTGAAAAGTCTATCCAAAAGCTATGGGATGGTAATTGACAGCCTTCAATTTTCTGGATATCTGCTGGAAGAACAATGGAAATAAAATAAAATGTCAAGTCAGTTCCTAATTTGTGTAGAGCAGGGTTTCTCAACTGGTGGGACGCAAAGGTCCTGTAGGTGGGACTCGGGTCGCGGCAATGAAACCGTAACTGCCACGGCAGGACTTCCAGTTTCACTTTTACACGCTTTGAGCAGCTGCTGGTGGATCCCCTCCCTCACTTGTCGACTGGTGGGACCAGGATTTTTGACCTTACGTAGGTGGGACATAAGATGCAAACGGTTGAGAATCACTGGTGTAGAGGACAACTTTCTGTTCCAGAAAGTGGAGGGTACAACAGAGGATTATCTATCTTGGCTCTTGTCCTAACCAACAGGGGAAAACTGGTGGAGGATGTGAAGGTGATGGGTAACTTGGGAGGAAGCAATTACAATCAATATGATAGAATTCCAGATCCTGAGACAGGGAAAGCATGAGGTCAGTAAAATTAGGATGCTAGATTTAAAAAAAAATGTAGAGTTCATCCAAATTAAAAAAGTTAATAGGAATGGTGTCATGGAAGGATAAAGGTGCCCAGGAGGGCTGAGAGCTTCTAAAGGACCCAGTATCAGAAGCCCAACAGGAAACTGTCCCAACATGATGGAAGCATATGAGTGGCAAGAAACCTACGTTGCTTCACAAGGAATGTCTCAAGATGTCTCAAATGTAAAAGGAAACCAGTCAGGCAATGAAAGAATGGGCAGGTCACTAAGGAGGTGTACCAAGAAATAGCCAAAGCCTGCAGGGACAAAATCAGGAAGGCAAAGAAAGAATGAGCTGTACCTAACTAAGGAGGTTAAAGACAACAAGAAGAGGTATGTTGGCCACAAGAAAAAGGACCAAGGAATCTGTAGGTCCTCTGTTAAGTCAGGGGGAACTCCTAAGTGAAGATACATAGAAGGCAGATTTATTCAACAGCTACTTTGCCTCAAGCTTCACAAAAAAATTAAGCTACAGCCAGACATATAATAAGAATTACCTGGATAAGGAAGGGGAGGACATACCAAGTGAAAGAGATAACAAAAAAGATTGTCATAGAGCTTTTGTTGGGTCTGACTGAATTCAAGCCATTAGGCCAAGTGAACTGAACCAGGTTACTGAACCAGTAACCCAGGGTACTGAAGAAACCGGCAGAGAAGATCTCGGAGCCCTAGACAATGAGTTTCATGACTTGTAAGAGAGAGTCCAGGTACCAGAGGACTAGAAAATGGCCAATATGGTGTCCTTCTCTAAAAATGCAAGAAGAGGGATGCAGGGAACTACAAACAGGCGAGCCTCACCTCAATACCCAGGAAATTACTGGAGTATATCCAAAGGAAGACCATTTGCAAGCATCTGGAGGAAGAAAAGGTGATTACAGTGGCCAGCATGCATTTATAAGAAACAAACTTGATCTTTTTTCTTTGACAAAGTAACTACCCAGGTGGATGAAGGGACTGCTGTGGATATAGTGCATCTGGACTTCAGCAAGGCTTTTGATTAGGTCCTACATGACCTTCTCCTAAACAAATTGGAGAAATGTGGGCTAGATAAAACTACTACAAGGTAGTAGCACAATAGCCACACGCAAAGGATAATTATTAAACAGGTCCGTGTCAGGCTAGCAAGAGGTTTCAAGTGTAGTCCCACAGGGGTCTGCCCTGGGTCTGGTGCTATTCAATGTGTTTAATAATGATTTGGATGGTGGCATAGAAAGCTTCTTGAGCAAATTTGCAAATGACAAAACTGGGAAGGATTGAGAACACATTGAAGGATACAAGTACAATTCAGAAGGATCTCAAAAGATTGGAAAAATTGGGCTAGAGCCAACAGGATGATAATCAGTGCAGACCAATCAAAAACAAAATACAAAATGGGACACCTAGCTGGACGGTAGCTCTACAGTAAAGAACTTTGGAGTCTTGACTCAATGCGAGTGCAGTATGATGCAGCCAGACAAAAGGTTATTTGGCTAGAAAATCATATTTAGAGGTTTGCTTTACAGAAAGTCCAGAGGTGGGCAACAAAGATGATCAAGGGCTTGGAAGACAAGCCATATGAGGAGAGGCTGAAGGAACTAGGCATGGAGTTATAGCTTGAAGACACCAATAGCTTGCAGTTGCAGCAAAGTAAATTTAGATTGGATATCCAGAAAAACTTCTTTACTGTTATACTAGTGAGACAGTGAAATAGATTGCATAGGTAAGTTATAGACTATCCTCAGTGAGTGGGCTGTTCAATCTCTTCTTGAACACCTCTAGTGATGGAGAATCTAGGCATAACTATGTTTATGTTCTATTATGGGTATTTCCCATGATTCTGGGCTTTACTGGTTGTCTGTGCTCCTCCCCTTTCCGCTACATGCGTCAGTGTGTTTTTAAGCATGTCGGAGTCATTAGGTGGTGGCTACAGCCAAGGCTGGGGACTTTGACTGGAATATGTCAGTGCTCCTGCTATGATCAAAGCCAGAGGTTCCTGGCTATAGGGTTTTGCCCCTTTGCTCAGAGTCAGAACAATCACCATATTTGGAATGAGGAAGGAATTTTACCCCATGGTCAGATTGACATGCACTGTAGGGGATTTTGCCCTCCTTTGTAGCAGGAGACATGGCCCTCTACCCAGGATCACTTAAGCATATATTAACAACATTTCATAGAAGCAGGATATTGGCTGCCATGGTTCCCCTGCTTTACCTGTGGCAGGTTAAGGTGTTAGGCCTGTGTTGTGTCATGGCTGACAGTAGTCTCATGTAAAGTTTAGATTATGGAGTGTACAGGTTGGTTTGGATAGGGATGATCCTGTCTCAGGCAGAGGGTTGGACTAGATGACCTCTGAAGGTCTTTTCTAGCCCTACTTCTCTATGATTCTATGACTCTTGCTGACAGAGTACAAGCAGCACTGAAGACTGCTAGAGTTACTTGTGTACCCCATTACATTAATAACCAAACAGCAGCTATTCCTGAGATGGAAGGGAATAAAATAAAAGAATTTTCCTAGAAGCTAGTCCAACAGCAAGCATAGGACCTCATGTATAAGTAGAGACCGACAAAAATGGCAGTTCTGCAGATTTTGCAAAATCCAGCATTGCCCACGAAAGCAAGCAGTGCCCATGAAATCTATGAAATCCATAAGGAAAAAAAGAAAACAAAAGCTTACTGAAAATATAATGCTGACTCCCCAGTGAGGACTGCTTGCTCCCTCTGCGCTATGGCCCAGCTGTGTAGCCTGCCAGCAGGATGAAGGGTGCTGCTTGCATGATGGCTGCCACCCCTACCCCTTGCTGCCGACTGGTATGTGGCCCTGCCCCTCTCCACCAACTGGCAGTGAGGGGTGGAGCCACATGACAGACAGCCCTCGCAGCCAATCTGCAGTGAGGGGTGGGGCCACCAGGGGGCCCTCAGCCAACCAGCAGCATGGGAGGGCACTATGCTGCACTCACAAGAATGGCTGTGTTTTCCCACAAAAAAAATCTACCAGCAGCTGCCTTGAGTACGGTGGGTCCCTATACACGACTGATATTTTGCACAGAGCCTCAGCTAGATTTCCACCTCCATTTGAGGGGAGTTGAAGCGAGGTAGCAGCACCATGTTTTCATTAGCATGTGCTATCAGTGTAGACAGAGCTGCACAAGCCTCAGAAGCTCTGGCAGAATAAAGGCTGCATCGTCTTTCTAGCAACGTGGCTGGAACTAGCAAACTGAAACTTTTTTGTTTTTTGTTTTGTTTTTTTGTTTTTTGCCATGCTCAGTTCTGCAAATCACTGATGATAAAATAGCAGTACACAGCTCCACTAAGATAACAGACATGCAAAATTCATTCACTTGATCAGTGCCCTATTTGCACCTTTCAGACCTACCATTGAATATGCCTATGACCTCCTCACTTGCACTGATCATGAGACAGTTCGCATGTATATACCCGACCTCTTAGGCACAGCCCAGGCAGCTTGCAACTTCCGAGCACATGCCTAGCTAACACACCACCAAGATGCATACTCGTGAAGACAGAGCAGCATTTCTCAACCCGTGGGTTGCTACCCAAAAGTGAGCTGCAAGAATATATGAAAGGGTTGCGAACAAACTTTAAAAATGGATCCACAAATTTTTAAAAAAATTAATTCTCCTTTAAGGGAGAAAAATGTGGCAAACACACGTTCAATTTATGTTATGTGGTTTTCCAGTATTACTTTTCTACGTGAACAATGCTGACATTTCCACAGAAGTGTGATGTGGTCACAAAGGGGAGGGGAAGTGGATCAGGTGATTGCAAGGGGTGAAGAGAACAACCTCTGCTTTTAGATGAAGTTCACATTATACGAGCAAGTATGAAAAAAAGTCACTGGGCTAGGAGGCAAAAGTGAGTGTTTTGACCATATAGATATCTTAATGATAATATCCTGCTATTAATGAGATCTGCTCCCTAGGTGTGAGCTCTTCAGACCAGCAGTCATTCTGGCCATGGGGAAGAGGAATGACTACTCCTGCTCTCCAGTGACGTGCCAAAAGGAATCTTGGTTCTTTGGATGGAAATAGCCTTTGTGACACTGAGTCACAAGTGTGTGGGTGCAAAGCACAGTATGGGAACCCCCTCACTCTGGGGCAAGTCAGGGAAGTTTCAGGTTTCTCACAGCAAAATGATTTTCTCCAAAAATACAAGTGAGAGAGCACAGGAAATAGGACAAGAGCTCTAATTATTTCCAGCAATGATAGTAACTGCAGCTTTGAAGACCAACTTGGCTAGAAGCTCAGGAATGCAAAACAGCACCAAATTGGCTGAATCCACAAACTTGAAGTGCAAATTGGAGATACCCATCTGGGGCAATACAAAATGGCCCACAACTTTCTGAACCTGTGAAATACCATTTTTTATTACTCTATATATTTATATTTAAATAAAAGAGCTAAACCTAAACTGCTCTAGGACACTGGTGCTCAACCTCCAGCTTACAGGCCATATCTGGCCCACAAAAATTTGGCAGCAGGGGAGTGGTAGCAGGATTACTTGCCCTCTTTGTGCATTTCTCTGGCAACTCCAAAATTGCCCATGGTGAAAAAAACACCAGGAAAAAAACAAACAAACAAGCAACCAGACAAACAAAAGCTGCCTAAAGTGATGATGTGTAATGCAGTCTGACAGCCTGCAAGAAAGGAGAAGCCAGCATGATGTGCTGCTCTAAGGTAAGAGCTTCAAAAGGAGTCCTGGGATTTAGGCACCCAATCCACATCAAAAGGAATGGGTACCTAGGGCAATATTTTCAAAACGTATACCTCTAACATTAGCTCTTAAATAAGTATCTATTAAATGTATATTGTGTTTATCAGGGCATGAAATGTAAAGATATGAGACTACTGTCTGCATATGTTACACAGGTGGAATAGCTGTTTCCCTAATGTTTTGCTCCCAATTCCTTATGCTATTAAAGCTCTGACTTGTAAGTAATATGCCAGGACTAGTTTGTCTTGGTAACAAACCATCCCTTCCATGATGCAGGATCATTTTAAATATAAATTGTATTTCTATATCACACTGACCTGATGCTCTCTCAGCCTCAGGGAGGACTTGTGGAGCTCAGCAACGCAAATTGGGGTAATTTAGGTGCCTTAAAATTCTTTAGAAGTTTAATTTCATGTAATTGTTTGCAAAAATCTTGGACCAAGATTTTAGCCAATGGGGAGATTTTCTGAGCTGCCCAACTCCACTGTGTTAGTTTGATGTCCTTTATTTGCCTCAAAAAGGGAAGGGATTTTCAAGGGTAGCACTGCTATTTTATTTGTTTGTTCTCTTTTCAGGATCTGGGATATTTATTCTTCAACTGGGCTCTATTACCCAAATTTCTGGATTAACAGCTGTGACAGCCCGAACCAGAGGGTTTAATAAGCAATGATGTGTGCTTCTTGGAGGCATTTGGTATTCTGCCTAAATAGATAATATTAGTTAATATTAGCTTGTAAGTTTGC
>JAGPOW010000261.1:118207778-118222698 GCA_030014935.1 Caiman crocodilus | reverse complement strand
CTGCTGGCCCGCGCGGTTGCCCCGCGAACGGGACCCCCCGCACCCAGATCCCTCGTCACAAAGCAGCTACGTGCGGGGGGGGGGGGGGTTTAGGAAAAGTAATTAGATGCTCTCTAATCTGCTCCTTTCTATTTGTGCTTTTGTAGGATTGTGTTAGCTATTCAGATCATGTTTTGGAGCTCACCATCAGCAACTGCAGAATGACAGTCTTTAGTCCAGGAGTGGGCAAAATATGCCCTGCTGACTGAATTTAGCCCACCAGGCAACTACATCCAGCCCACGGGCCCTCTCCGTAAGCCCTGGCTCTCACTGCCCCTCTACAAGCCAGTGCCTCCATGCAGGAGGTGCAGCTCTGGTAGCTCAGCGATCGCCCTCCCCGCCAGCAGCCTGGCCTGACCTATGCCAATCCCAAGCTGGGGGTGCTAAAGACAAGAAGTCTCTGCCTGGCAGAGGCTTTTTCTGGTGATCCCATGACTGTTCCCAGCCTCCCTACCTGCAAGAGTGGGAATTCAGGTATGGCCCCAGCAGGCCAGGGCCTCCCACTGGGGGAAAAAGGGGCAGGGGGAAGGGAAGGCATGCATTATAGGGCCAGGCTAGGCTGGCCCCACACACTTCAGCAGTGTAGGAACTGTGTGCTATGGGGCCAGGAAGAGCTGGCCCCACTCACTGCTGCCACACACAGCAGAGAACTGGGATGGGAGTGCAGGAGCTGCATATTATGAGGCTGGCTCCACACACTGCCACCATGTGCAGATCCAGGGACTTGTACACTTTGGGAACCCCGTCTACCCCCTGCCACACCCCATACCCCCAACACACCCACCTCCCTACAGTCCTCACACCCCACCATACCCACAATATACACAAGAGTAAGCCTATATTTTGAGCTATTATGCAATCACCTGACAAACACATAAATCAGGACAATTTTTTTTTAATAAAATAAAAAAGTTAAAAAAAAAGTACTAAGCATACATTTTTTTCCAGTTTGAAGATGGAAATTCTCCCCCCCCCCCCCCCGAAGGAGTATTTTGGGGACAAAGGAAGGCACTTCCAGTGGCAAAGGACAGGGGCGGGACTTCCAGTCCCAAGATGGCAGCCAGGGGGCAGGGCACCTGTCAAGGGGTAGGTCTACACTTGTGGTCCTCAACAGTTTACCAAAACTCATTTTTGGCTGGAGGGTCACTTAACAATTGCCCACCCGTGCTATGGTCACATCTGTCTAGCTTTCCTGATCAAGGGAGTGCTGTTGCTCTCCAGACATGGCATTAACACACCCCTTACAAGTGCACACAAATGCTGGTCACAGCCTTGCAGCTGAGCTATACTGGTATTACAAGAGAATCGTAATGGTGACCTACTTTTTTGGTCTCTTCCTCTCCAGCCTTTCATTCCTGCTGCTGTCCTCTTTGCTTCTCCCATAAGTTCATCTCAGCTGATTCACATAAAACAATACCCCAGTCTAGGTTCCCTGGGTCAGGACACACTACAGTACTACAAAAATACACAATACCACACTAAAAACAACATAAAAAGCACCCTTGTACCTCCTTCCTGCTTTTTCTTTACCATGTCATCTTTACTTACTACCTTCTGACCCAAACCATAACTTCAAAGTTTGGCAGAAGATCTCTTACCACTCTTCCCCAGTTTGTCTTCTTAAGGCACCAGCACCCTCCTCCCCCATCCTGATGTATGCAGTACATTTACATAATACACCATCATGGCCTGTTTTCTTGTTTCCATCTCACTGGAAAGTGCCAGGTCACTGTGCATAGTCATTCTGCCTTAGGACATCAAGCTGGAAAATCTGGGCTTCACAGGGACCCAAGAGTTAAGAAGAACAGAAATATGAGCTTATGTTGGCTCTGCTGCCATTCACATTCATTGCAGCCAACTTGCTTCTTGCAAAATGTCATTTTCCAGCAAAGCCCACTGGCTTTAAAACTTTAATTCATCCAAAACTGCATGCAGATGAGTGGACTCCAGCCAACTCATACTTGCTTGGAAGCCAATGTGCTGATACAGCTCCATTTTTTTTTTTTTGCTTTCAGAAACCTTGTGATGATGTGATGAGCTAATTAATTTAATCCTCCATTTCCTCCCCCCACCCCACTCCCAGTTTGCTGGCTTTGCTTCCCCGCATAAAGCTTCCCCTTGCTCTTTTTCGTAGCTCAACACTGGCTTGTCATAAATTGAAAACTTTAGTAGCGACAGTTGGTGCAAAGGGTTGATAAACGGAAACCTGAAACCTACAGTACAAGTTCAATGTTTTTCTTTGTGAGGAGGCGGTGGAGGAGTGAACAATGACAGAAATTTCTGACCTAGCAATGTCATAGATGCCTGCAAAAAAACCCCCAACAATCTAACTAAAATAGCAGTGGCCATTTACAAAGTCCTGTTGGTAACAGCACACTCAGCCATTACAGGGCTACAGAACAATGGACTACACATCTAAAGAAAATGATGGAGTATGGCCAAACTATAAGCTTTACCTTAAGTGAGGGACAGAAATCAGTACCCCAGTGTACACAGTGCAGCCACCAGCCCCACAGAAGTCAGTGTGAACCGCCAATCTCAGCACCTACAACTATCTGGCTACTTACTTCAACACCTGGCCATCTAAAACTGAAAATGTGAGTTTGGGTAACTAAATTCCAGAGATTACCCAACTCTTCTTCCCTGTCATCCCTTTTTTAACACTAGCCTAGCAGAAAGCGTGCTTCCCCTTTATTTTAATGCATAGGCATAGATCCCCATAAAGATGAGGAAGAAGAATCAGAGAGGGGAGGGAGGCCAAAGGGGTTCCTCTAAGCCACATCATCTCAAAACTAGCTGGTATGAGTTGAGGAAGCAATGCTGAAGCTCTTAGAACACATCAGCCCTCATTTATTCAACAGCTGAGTATTGTGCCCCAATTAGGGACAAGAGGACATAGACCAGCCTGACTGACTCTCAGCTGAATGAAATAATGGGTGCCTGGAGATGTGCAGGGATGCTGCTCTGATACACTGTAATTGCCGCACATAAGAGCAGACTCAGTTAATCCAGTTGCCTGGAGGATGCTGATTAGTGTGCTATGGCAGCCTCTGCATCTCACATAATCAGCATCCCTGCACTTCAGAACAGCGGCAAGGGCACTTTACCTAAAGCTCAGTCACTTGCTGTATCCCATATTGCAGTGGGGTGCAGGGTCAGCCTGCCTTCCCCAGGCACAAGTCAGTCCTTGAACCCCTTTGTCCACTCATTTTTAAAAAAAACAACTAAGCCTAGGTAGAAGCAACAGTCTCTCTCTGGGCTCAGCAGCACAGGCTTTTCCAATACCCAGGATTCTCTTCAGGGCTCATCCAAAAACATAAGTAATCCAACATAAATACGCCTTTAACTTGGTCCCAACAACAGTCTTTCTCTGGGCCCAGCAACACAAGCTTCAAAGCCCTTGGTTAATCTGCACCAGATTAGGGCTAAATTTCAAATATAAAACAATCCAAAATGAGTGCACACGCACACAGGCTAATTCTTGCCCTGTAATTGTCCTTTTACCTTCAAGAAGCTCTCTTCCCCCACAAAAATACATCCCCCTCTCTTATTTCCTGTTTCTTTCCTCTTATTTCCTGTCAGCCAGCCCACTTCCCATCATTATTGCTAATTGCTGAAGCCAGCTGAGGTCTCTCAGTTAGGCAGTTTATTACTGGCTGGTTAATTAATCCAGGTTGCTAGCCTGCAGCCTGTTACACACGTGTAAATAAATAAATCTAAGCCCAGCAGGAAACACATCCCAACAAACTGTCCTGCTCCATGAATGCCAACTCCCCAAAAATAAGGTTTTATATTTTTCCCCAACAAAGCCTTGAGCATATGCCAATACATTGCAACCCAGAGCTCAAGCCAGACATTAAGGCATAAGATTAAGACAGCCCTGAAGCAGCTATTCTGGCTCATATCTGGAGACATGGTGTGCCCAGAGTAGTCATGATTGGGTTGGGCAAGTGCAGGGAGGGCATATTCTCCCAAGTTTGTCATGGAGGTGGTGCGAAAACACCTCCTGTCTGAAAAGGAAAAATGAAACAAAGGGCACAGCTTCACTGCAGTCATTGGAACTGTACCAGCAATGTCCTTCCAACAGCCTAAGAACTTCCTACCCACTCCATTTTTGTTTAATGCTTCTATTTCTTTAGTTGACTTTACATCAGGCAATTCTGATAATTGAGCCCCAAAACATTCAGAGCTTTCTGAACATTACTGAAATGCTAGACAACCAATTGTAGTAGTAAGAACAGCAGCAGAACCTACAGTGTGGTAGGTTCAAAACAAATGCAAAATAAGGGGGTCTTCAAAAGGAGGCTAGACAACCACCTAGCTGGGGTCGTTTGACCCTAGCATCCTTTCCTGCCCATGGCAGGGAATCGGACTTGATGATCTGCTCAGGTCTCTTCCGACCCTACCAACCATGAAACTATAAGGTGAGAACCCAGCAGTTCTTGCATGCTAAGACTTGGAAGTATGGTATTAATCCTTATTTTACAAATGGAAACTGAGGTAGAGAGACTGTGGGGGCAGATTTTCAAGTGCTCAAGACCCAGCACATGGAAGGTTTTTCATAGAATCATAGAAAATTAGGGTTGGAAGGGACCTCAGGATGTCATATAGTCCACTCCTCTACTCAAGCAGGGCCATTTCCAACTAGACCATCTTAGCCAAGGCTTTTTCTAGCTGGGTCTAGCCAAGGATGGAGATTCCATGACCTCTCTAGGTAACCTGTTCCAGTGCTTCACCACCATCTTCATGAGAAAGTTTTTCCTAATATCTAACCTAAACTTCCCTTGCTGCAACTTGAGACGGTTGCTCCTTGTTCTGTCATCTGCCACCACTGAGAACAGTCCAGCTCCATCCTCCTCAGAACCCCCTTCAGGTAGTTGAAGGGCTCTGCTCAGTGTCCCCCTCAGGTACACTCATTTTCATGTTTTGATCCTTTGACTCTTACATCATTCCTGTCCTGTTTTTTGCCTTTGTTGTCCCAAGTATTTTGTTGTAGCACTCACCAATTAGCCCCTATACAATAGGGGCTTTTAGTTAGCCAGGTGGGCCTTAGGGCCTACAGTATCTGAATGTTACACATAGACAGGCTGCTATTAAACCTCCCTTCAGTCTTCTCTTCTTCAAACTAAGTCCAGCTTTCTCAGCCTTTCCTCACAAGTCATGTGCCCCAGCCCCCTAACCATTTTCATTGCCCTCCACTTGACTTTCCAGTTTATCCTTTCTGTAGTGTGGGGCCCAAAACTGGACACAGCATTCCAGATGTGACCTCACCAGTGCCAAACAGAGGGGCAGAATCA
This sequence comes from Caiman crocodilus, assembly GCA_030014935.1. NCBI lineage: Eukaryota > Metazoa > Chordata > Crocodylia > Alligatoridae > Caiman > Caiman crocodilus. Next base: position 118,217,362 of record JAGPOW010000261.1, on the reverse strand, counting down.
CTTCCCTCAATCTGCTGTCAGTGCTTCCACTAATGCAGCCCCGTATGCTGTTAGCCTTCTTGGCATCAAGGGCACATTGTTGGCTCATATTCAGCATATTGTTCACTGTAACACCCAAGTCCTTTTCTGCAGAGCTGCTGCTTAGCTGGTCAGTCCCCAGCATGTTCTAGTGCCTGGGATTGTTCAAAATACAGGACTTTGTACTTCTCCTTTTTGAACCTCGTGAGATTTCTTTTGGTCTGAACCTCCAATTTGTCTAGGTCTCTCTGACTCCTAGCCCTAGCCTCCCGTGTATCTACTACTCTGTCCAATCTAGTATAATCTACAAACTTGCTTGAGGGTGCACTTCATCCCATCTTACAGATCACTGTTAAAGATATTGAACAAAGCCAGCTCCAGGACCAACCCACTTGATACCAGCAGCCAACTAGACATTGAGCCATTAACTACTACCCTCTGAGCCCAACAATCCAAACAGTTTTCTATTCACCTTATAGTCCCTTCATCCAACCAATACTTTCTTAGCTTGCTTGCAAAAATGTTGTGGGAGATGGTATTAAAAGGCTTCCTAAAGTCAAGGTATATCATGTCTACTGGTCTCCCCCCCACAACCACAGAGCATCCAGTCATCTTATCATAGAAGGCAATCAGGCTGGTCAGGCCTGCCCTTGGAAATTTGGCTGATGATTTTATAGTCTAGCTGGGAGCAGGGTTCATTTGAAAATCCAGCCTCATCTTGTATACCTAAGAAAGACTTGGTGCTGGCAAACAGATCTCCTCAGTCTATATCCAGGACCTGTGTAGGACCATCCTTCCTTTCAAATCAACCACCACATTATCCAGATAAGCTTCGCTAATAACATCAGGGGAATTTAACTTTGTTGCTCTGGTAGGACTCCCCTCCTTTGAATGCATTTGCCAAGAGCTAAGAGTTTGCTGCCCTTGTGGTGCTTGAAGTGAAGGGGAAAGTTGGTTCAAATCCTGATTGGCAATTTCTCTTCTGTGGTGCTGCTGCTCAGACATGGTCTCCCTGCTTCTGCCTCTCTCCTTAACGTGAGTGAGAATAGAATCCTGTCAAAAAAGGAGCTTGGAGGGTCTTGGCCTTGTGACATATAAATCAGAGTTGTCCAACTTATAAGGAGCCAGGGGCCACACCTTGTATGAACTACAGTTCTTGCCCCTCTCTGCTGAATGCATAGTGCAATGCCCTGCCACCACTGCAAGCTCTCTAGGCCCCTGTGGCCACACTGTACTTTCCCCAAGGGCAAGGGTAGGAAGTGGAAGCTGGAGAAGACAGAGGGAGTCCAGAGTCCCTGGCAGCAGTGGCAGTGGAAGCCATGGGAGAAGTGGCAGCTGGAAAGAAGCTGGGGGGCTAATATTAAATTCTAGGGGATTACATGCAGCCCACAGGCCTCTAGCTGGACAGCTCTGATATAAATCGTGGTCATCCTTAGGGATGGAAGAAGTTTTACCAAATGTAGAGTCCACAGGTAGAAAAAAAAAGTGGCTCCAAATTTTGGCTAAAACTCAAAAATTTGAATAATAATTCTCCCCTCATCAATCCAAAGAACCTTTATTAACTCCAGGGCAACTAACACATGTTTGTGAGAGAGTGAGAAAGAAGAGAGATAGGGGAACACGTTTTGGTATTAAAAGTCTGTTTTCACTCCTTTGTAACTGTCCCAACAATCTCCTTTTTAGCCTACCTAGTATTTAATCGCAAACACAGTCATCAGAGCCATTCTGGAGTAATGAGAGCATGAACAAAAATATACACTCCTTTTGAAAAATTAACATTTTTTTCATGCTCTGATAACTTGAGGAGCAGCGCCTTTGATGTTCCAGGCAAAATTTGTTCCACTAAGTGAGTTCTACATAAAGGAGCCAAATAATTGGAACACAGGTATCCAGCAGCTTCCAGAAATCAAACAGCCCCTTTAAGGTAAGCAGTTTGTCAATGATGGAAGTGAACATAAGAGCATGAAACATAAATAGTCCATTGGTTATCTCACCTAGGATCCAGTCTCCAACCGTGGCAGTGGTAGATGCTTTAGAAAGAAAGCATATGCACAAGGGTGATCTAGAGTGATCTGTTTATCCACTATCATTGGTTTAGGGATGTCAGAGAATTCATCCCTTCCTGTTCTGTTTAATAACCTTTGATGGATCCATCATCCTTGAAGCTGTGTAGTCCCTTTTTGAACATAGTTATAATATCTGCCTCTAAAACCTCCTGTGGAACCTCCCCATTGTGGAATGAGTTCCACAAGTTAGCTGTGCTGTGTAAAAAAAGTACTTTGTTTTAAACTTCCCTCCTGCCAATTTCAGGGGCTGAGCTCTAGTTCTAGGGAATAAGAGTTCCTATTTACTTTGTCTACACCTTTATAATTTTATAGACTTCTCCAAAACATCTGAAAGTGCAAGAAACTTATGAAGGGTTCCTCTGCCTAAGGTTCATCTCTCAATGAGGGATGTCATATTGCTCACTCTGGAAGATCTGCCACTCAAATTTGTTAAGAGAAAGTGCTGTCTCCACATGTTCAGCAGGTGTGAAAAGTGCCAAATACAGTTTAATTGCTTAGCATGGTAGTCTGGGATCTCACTCTACAAGCCCCTGTATGCAGGCTGTGGAAAATCCTTCATCTTTTTTTTAGAGAAGGCATGGTGACTCCATGGTTGTTTGTATCCACTGAACAACTCCCACCCACTATGACTGGGGGATAAGGGTCACCAGTGGAACAGAGGCTGCTCTATGCCTGAGGCCACAGAAATGACCATGGTGTGCTCCCTATCCAGTTTTGAAAGTGGATTTCTTGTCCCCTTCCATTTTTCCTGAGAATCCTTAGCACAAGGTTCATTTAATCAGGCCATAGATTATGGGGAGGGAGAGGGAGTAGAAGTCAACCTTTTGGATGGAGGGAGTGAAGGATTGACTCAGGATTGATAGAAACCTGGGATGAATTTGATATTCAGTTCTGAAAGAGGGAAAGCTTTATATAGATAAGTGATTCTATTGGTGTATGTAAATTATGCTTACGATATCAGTAATGGTTAGTTTTAAAAGCACATTTTTCTACTTTCTTTCAATGTTGGCCATTAAAAGATAATCAAGCCAGGCTCCCTGGCTTTGTTCTCATTGCTGCCAAATCAACAGCTGTTGACAAAGGCACCAGTAAACAGGGTTGTAAAAGTGGAAAAACTGGTAAATCCCTGTCCAAGACCGACTGCCCATGGAAGTGCTCCAGGGAACCCCCTTTAGGCGGCGACACACTTATTCATTCCTGGCTGGAAGCAGGGGCGGCTTATGGGGTGACAGTACCGTTGTCAGTAAGGGCGGCCTACTGCCATTGCAGGAGCACCTATGGGTGTGAGTGTAAGGTGAGCTTGTGAGCTTGTGCAATGGTGACTAACAGGGCAGCCAGCACAAGTTAAAGCAAATTATGAAGCATGGAGGCTACGGGCTGCAGTCCTGTGAGAGGGCAGGTGTTATTTGCTCTGAAGGGCAAATGAAAGCACTCCAGGGCACCCCTTTAGGCGCCCAAGCAGTTCTTCATTCCTGGATGGAACCAGGGGCAGATTATGGGGATTATCTCTTGTCACCCTGGCCAGGACATTGCTGGGGGCAGGGTGTGCAGGTTGTGGGGGCTGAGAAACACTGGCGGAATGGGGCCGCTGATGAAGTGTGGAATTAGACCACTAGACACGCGGGTTGTTGGAAGCAGAAAAAAACTTTACTTACAGTCCTTAGGCTGTAGGCATGTTCCTTGAAGTTACAAAAACTCAAGCAGGAGCTCAGGCACACAGAAGCTCACACTCATGCAGGGTATGACGCGTCGGATGAATCCAGCAGGGAGTCGTCGTCGGTTGATCAGGCCTCCTTTGTGGCTTGGAAACACACGCAGATCTTTCCTCATGCATGTCCCAGCTCTCCTCCGGTTTGGGTGGGCATCGCCCAAGCCTCTTATTCGGTCAGCAGACCAATTACAACCGACACATATGCATAATTTAACGTGAGCCAATCACAAGCATGCACTCACTGGTGTAGCTGCAAGGTTTTGGCGGGCTCTGACCGTGCACTGAAACTTTTCCCGTGCTACAGGGGAAACTCCCTGCTCCCGTGCTCATAATGTGCTCAACACAAGCTGTGCTGAGGCATCTCTTAAGGATTATGTACAGACATGTCCCCTTGCCGAAGACACAGTTGTGTCCGCAGCACATTCAGACCAGTTACATCGCACTCACATTGTTGTACAGGCTTACATTGCAAACAAGCAAAAACAAGAGTGGGCAATGAAGCAAGTTCGTTCTCCAACAATCTAATCAAATAATATCCTAACAAAACACAACTACACATTAGTACATTTGCGATGAACAGTTCAATCATCATAACTTCACTGGGCATAATTGCATCCCGGTTCTCAGAGGTTCTTCCTCTCTCAAAATGCTCTTGCTGGTCTGGTCTGCACACACCTAGCAGACCCACAGAGACAATTCGCTCTTCTCAAATATCTTTTTCCTTCTCTGATCCAGTCTGCACACGTTCTGGCGGACCTACAGAGAAAGAAATTCTCAGGGGAAAAATTAATTAGCTTACTGACAGAAAAATTAATCATTATCACAAGATGATTTTTCATCTGTATCGTCTTGACATTGGAACCCCATCTCATAGGCCAGGCTCCATTGACCCTCATTGCCTAGCACTCTCAACTGCTGCTTGGTGAGCCTGGAGTACCACATCAGGAACCTAAACATTTCGCGTTCCTTCGGTGTCCTCTACGTTGGTTGAAGTCATCGCAGGGTTGACTCGTGTGTTCGATGCTGCTCTGGGTTGTTGAACTCTCTTTGACCCAGCTTTACCAAGGCTTGTAGTCCTGGTAACTGCCTCAAGAAATCACTTGCAGGCTGTCTAGCTAAGGGATTCAACAAAATTCGGAGAATAACCGCAGCTCTTCCTCCGTATACTTTGACACAGGCATCGATACTTGCCAGCATAACTGGAACAGCTCCCGGATCTTGCAGGTAACGGTGAGGCCACAATTCCTGCTGCTGGGCTGGTGACAGTCCCAGTGTGTGTCGTCTCGGGTTCCATGTGCAAAAGGAAACTCCGATGATCGCTTGTAAGATCTGCTCCACACTGACCCTCGATGGTCCTCCTTCATGCCATGCATAGGCTCTCTGGCTGGCTTGACGTGCAACAAGTGCTGGAAGCAAGATTGGCCAATAAAAACTGTACCTGACCATGCTGACATCAGCAGCATGTCCTCCGCTCCATGAGACCCATCTAACTAAAGAGCTTGCCTCGTTCCGATCCACAAAATCGGATCCATACTCCATAACCAGGCGTTCGATCCACATAGCCAGCGTCTCCGCTGTTCTTATTCTAGACCTTTTACACATGGCCTGAATTTCAGTCCAGGTCCGAACATGATAGGTGCTGGCAGTAGTGCAGGCTGCACTCATCTCCTGACCCTCCGTTGCCACAGGGTACATGGCTGCTCGAGCTGTCGCTGCATCTGGTGAGAGACTCAGTTGCAGGATGCTTTTCATTGGTTCCTGGTTACAGCCCAAGGATAAGCCCATTGCCTCCTGGTTACGGCCCAGGGGTAGGCCCGTGGGAATGCCTCAGGATGGAATCGCTACTTCTGCCCCGATGCTCTGGGTTGGAGTTGCTACTTCCGCCCTGCCATTAGCTCCGCCTTTTTCTTTTTCCCAACCATGGCAGTATTTCTGGGGTGGAGTCGCTACTTCCACCATGCTATGGGGAACTCCGCCCTCCTTCTCGACCCTTCCGTGGTGGCCCCTTTCCGTCTCACCGCCATCTTGCGATGATGGGGGATTCTGGCTCTCCACAACTGCAACCCGCTTAACCACGTGTACGGCATGCAAGCAGGCTTCCAACTCAGTCCTTTCCCAAATAAGGGTTGTGACCGTGCTGAACATTATTCGCAGCATTCTCCCCTTCTCTAACACCATGCCAGTCTCTTCAGATACAAAGCGGCTTTCCTCCGCTTCGCTATGGAGCTCCGAAAGCTCCGGCTGCCCCGATTCCGGTAACAGCGTGTCTACATCTATTAGCACTGGTCCTTTGCTCTCCCACACACAGCGCATACAGCGAGTGAACTCCCGACTGAGAGCCGCATCTTCCTCGCTTGGCTCCTGCTCAGCTGAGGAGTCGCTGCCCCCTTGCTCCCGGGGTTTAAACCGAACCCGCTCGCTTCCCATAACACATCTGAAGGCTCTCGGGTGGAGGCTCACTTCCCACTCTTTCGCTGGGTCCCCTTCTCCCTCAAGGCAACCTCTTACAACTCTTCCACCCGTTCCACCCACTTGATGGTAAGCGATGTGCACTTCCAATTCCGCGGCGTCTAGTACGTGGCATTTTCCAACGCGCCAGGGATAACCCTCAACTAATTCCAGCTCCATCGCATCTTCCCAGCGTACTGATAATCCTGTTCATAACGCCATGTGGGGGCTGAGAAACGCTGGCAGAATGGGGCCGCTGATGGAGTATGGAATTAGAAAGCTAGACACGTGGGTTGTTGGAAGCAGAAAAAAACTTTACTTACAGTCCTTAGGCTGTAGGCACGTTCCTTGAAGTTACAAAAACTCAAGCAGGAGCTCAGGCACACAAAAGCTCACGTTCACGCAGGGTATGGGGCATTGGATGAATCTGGTGGGGAGTCGTCGTCAGTTGATCAGGCCTCCTTCGTGGCTTGGAAATGCACGCAAATCTTTCCTCATGCATGTCCCAGCTCTCCTCCGGTTTGGGCGGGCATCGCCCAAGCCTCTTATTCGGTCAGCGGACCAATTGCTGACCAACATGTATGCATAATTTAAGGTGAGCCAATCGCAAGCATGCACTCGCTGGTGCAGCTGCAAGGTTTTGGCAGCCTCTGACCGTGCACCAAAACTTTTCCCACACTACAGTCATCTCTTAACCATTATGGACAGACACAGGTGTCCATGCAGGTGAGCAGAAGATTGATTCATGTCAGTCTGGCTGGACTGCAACACCTGGCATCTGAAAAAACACATTACACAAGTACCTAAAAATTGCAGGTATCCTCTTTCTCTCCTATCTGAAAATCAAAGTGACATCTGGTGGACAAGGGGGCTCACTACAGAAAACTTGCAGCGGGATCTGGCGGACAAAGGGGCTATTACATGTCATTGAGTGAATTTCCATTTACACGGTTCAGATTCATAGATGCATCTTTTTAATTTGTGTTGATCCAAACTAAAATACATCAAGATATGTTTTCCTTTGAATCACAAAGACGTCATTTAAATCACACAAAAAAATCCTATACATATAAACTGTAACACAGCTGAATCACAAAAAAAGGGCAATTTTCATTATGTGTACAAACACGCATACTGAAGACCAAGCAGCAGTTCTGTCTACAACCTTCAAGTAAGGTAAGTAAGAGGCCAGAGATATTTGCAAAAAGGTTGTGTGCCTTCATGCTGTCTCTGGAGTGCCCTGACCATCTTTCAGTCAGCAACATCTTGGGCACTTGGAAGGGAACTAAAGGAAGGTTTTATAACTTAAAATGATGTTCACTTCTCCTTCTGGGAACATTTCCCATACAAAGGAGCCCAGGATTAGCAACACATGATGCTGGAAGCTGAACTGCAGTCTCTTTAGCTCTGTCCATTCAACCTCCACAGTACATCCACGACCATGAGCACATGACCATGAGCATCTGAAATGTCTGAGCACACTGTAGGGCTATGTTTTCCGGGCCTCTCTGAGACACTCTCCTTAGCTTTCTATACAATCTAATTAGTGGACACAGGCATGTTCCGGGCAGGGAACAAGTGGGTGGGGCTATTTCTCAGTGATGTCATGGGCTTGCTCCAGAGACAATCTAGACATAGCTGTGAAATCTTGTCCTCCATATCTTACTCAAAGTTCATTTCCATCCCAACTGAATGCTGCCACCCCAAATTTCAAATCTTTAAGCAGAGTATGGGGGTTTGGATCCGATACATCACTTGCCTACATTTCAGTGTCTGAATAGCATTGTTAATAGCATTCTATAAGAAGGATGAAAAAGGGGTTTTTTTTTGCTTTTTGGGGTTTTTTGTAAAAATATATGTCTCTCTATATATAAGGTTATATTTATATATATAATATATTATATAATAATATATCATACATATTATATATTATAATACATTATATATATTTTATCTCTCTCTCTTTACATATATATAATGTATAGATATATATAGCTATGTATAGATATATATGTACACTCTACCTATTACAACAAAAAAGGATTAAACCTTTCCCGTTACAGAAATCCACACCAAGTCTAGAGAAGCTGAGGAAAAGAAAGCACAATGAAGGCCTGCAGTCTCAAGAGGTACCACGGGGTCAGTGTAAAGCTGAGTATTAAGTCTGATGTGGCAAGCCCATGGGATCTCTACTAATAGACCTTGAAAGACTGCGTCTAAATTAAAAAAAAACAAAAACCTTGGTTATTGGATAAAAACTGAATCAGTTTCTGCCCAGACCACACATAACTGATGCTATCTATTAATTATGGCTTTCATTATGGACTTCACAAAGGGGTGAATGGGAATTTTACTACATCTCTTCACTCAGAAATCCAGGGGAGTCCTACACCCAGGACCCCAGCACTTCTCTAAGGAAAAATAAGACAGTAAAAGTAGGTAGTGAAGTTATCCAATAAAATATATGAGCAGTGTCTTCATCTCTCTTAACCCATGCACTAAATGTGACTGCTGTATCATGCTGATTAGCCATCTCCAGGATGCAAGTTAAACTAATAATGGTGGCCTTATCCTTTCATCATTTGATTGATATCCTTCTTAATGGTGTAGAACCAATCTTTACATAGTAAAAAATTATTTCACATTTTTTATAGCTTCACATTCATAGCTGAGGACAGAAGAGTTCAACAGTCCTCATTCATACTGTTCTAGGCATTTCAGATCACCCTTAGCACATTCATTCTCTGGGTTCTAATTTCTTCCTATTTTCCTAATTTCCTAGAGTCCTAATTTTCAATGGCAACCAGGGGTGATGTACAAGGGTTACTCATAAAATAAAGCCTACTATTTTTTTTATTCAGTCAGTATTATTGAAAAAAAAATGAAACGTGCACAACAAATTTGTACATCATCGCTGACCACACAACTATTTCTCAACAGTCTCCTTCTCCACCAGTGGCCTTATTTTACTGGTGAACAAAGGCCCGTATCCCAACATCATACAAGGGTCAGTCAGAAAGGAATGCTTCCTAATTTTTATCTTCTAAAGAAGCCCTAGACATGCAAGGAGTTTATATTGTTGACGTTATGCCTAAGAGGGCCACAGTCAACTCAGAGGTCTGTATGAAGACTCTGAAGAAACTGAAACATTGCATGCAAATGTTATGCCCCAGCCCAAGTCTGGATTCGTTCGCCCAGTATGCATCAGCCAATACAAACACCAGGAGGGAAGTTTGAAAGGAAAAAAAAGCTTTTATTGCTAGCAATAAAGGTGCAAGGTAGCAAGCACACCAAAAAACTATTTCTAAGCATCTTTTATACTAAAATCTACAAGCATACTA
>JAGPOW010000261.1:118194852-118206114 GCA_030014935.1 Caiman crocodilus | reverse complement strand
GGAGAGCAGGTTTAGGTTGAACATTAGGAAACACTACTTCACAGTTAGGGTGGCTAGGATGTGGAACCAGCTTCCTAGGGAAGTTGTTCTTGCTCCTACTTTGGGTACCTTCAAGAGTAGATTAGATAGGTACTTGCCTGGGGTCCTGTGACCCTGGCACTCGTTCCTGCCATTGACAGGGGATCAGACTAGATGGTCTGCTTTAGGCCCCTTCTGACCCTAGATACTATGATACTGGAGAATGACTGGCTAGGCTGCAATGCTGCACAGGAAGATTGGGGGTGGGGTAGGCCAGCAGGAGGTGCATGAATAGAGTGAGCTGAATATGAACCAACAATGTTCTCCTGTTGCAAAAAAAAAAGCCAATAGCCAATTGGGTTGTATTAAAAAGAGTGTCACTTGCAAATCAAGAGAAGTGATTATTCCACTTGGTTTGACATTGGTGAGGCCTCACCTGTGTTCAGTTTTTAAGAAATACGTGGAGAGTTGGAAAGAATCCAGCAGACAAAAATGATCAGAGGCCTGTGCAACATGAGTTATGAGGAAAGGCTGAACGACCTAAGGCTATTTAGTCTTGAGAAGAGAAGACTGAGGAGGGGAATCTAATAATAGTCTTCAAATACCTGAAGGTCAAGTATGACCATGGCCATGATGGACATGGGCTTTTTTTCTGTGGCTATAAGAGACAGGACTAGGAGCAGTGACCTCAAAGTGCAGCAGAGGACATTTAGATTAGAGATCAAGAGGAACCTATTGACTGAGGGTGATCAAGCATTGGAACAGGCTACCTAGGAGAGGTTGTGGCATTGCTGTCCTTGGAAATTTTCAAGGACAGGTTGGACAGACACTTGGCTGAGGTGTTTTAGTTGGGGATGATCCTGCCTTAAGCAAGGTCTGGACTAGATCAGCATTTCTCAACCCATGGGTTGCAACCCAAAAGTGGGTTGCAAGAATATATGAAAGGGCCACAAACAATCTTTAAAAATGGATTCTCCTTTAAAGGAGAAAAATGAGGAAAACTGTGACTTTCCCCTTGCAGGCTGGCAGAGTTCCAGCCTGCCAGGAGCTATTTGGGCCTCCCCTCCCACCGCCACCCCACACACCCATCTCCTGCCCCACACACTGTGGGGCTGGGGCCAGAGGACAGGAGGCAGCAGGTCAGGACTGGCCATCCGTGTTTACAAATGAATCCTGATACAAAAAGGTTGAGAATCACTAGATTAAATGACTTCATGAGGTCCCTTGAAGTCAGTCCTTTTTTCTATGATCCTCTGTACAACCTGGAGGATGACGGATGGATTACAACGGTGACATTTTCAGGATGACAACAATGTGATGAAGGCCATGCAGCAGTGCAACAAAGACAAGGACTTTTATGTCAAGATATGTGTCTTTGTTCAGCAGTAGAAAAAAGCCATAGACAGAGAAGAAGGCTAGGGCTAGGTAGATGTTCAGTTTCCACCAAGAAAATTGCAGACGTTCAAGCTTTTTCTTTTGGAGTAAAAAAGGGCTGCTTTAGGAGAAAAATAACCCAGGAACAATCAGGGTTAAATCACTCCTGGGAGAGTTTCTCCCAGGAGACTGAACATCTATACGTTCCTCTGCTTAACTCCTTTTTGTGGGGACAAGGAGGAGTGGAGCCACTGGGAACGGTCCCATGCTTTCCTGAGACCAGAGTCACCCCAGTCGTGGGGAGGCATGGAGTCTTAGGGTAGCTTATCATACTTTGTGCTTTAAAGTTGCACCTGTTTATAGAGTGGTGAATTATAGCATTGTTTAAAGTTTTCTTTTATATTCAGTCTAAAGTTCTGTATAGCCACATTGTTATCTGAACTTTTCATTTTGCTGGTGTTTGCAATAGCAACTGGCCTTGTTTCTTGAAAACAGCTTATAGCGTTGAGTTTGCTCACATTAAGTTTCTTTCCTTCTTTCTATCACTGTGAGAAGATTTTCTAACACAACATAGTAATAGTTTTGTTACTGGCTCAAATTAACTGAACTTGGCACTAATCAGCTGCATCAGAGGGATGAAATGATTGGATATGTTAATGAAAGGTGATAAAGGAGACCAATGGACAGTGCTTAAAGTAAGACACCACAAAAAGGCCAAATTAAGAGGTGTGCTTGTAGTGGAGATGGTGAACAAAGGAATATGCTGACAGGATAAAATATGAACAATATGCTGACTGCAGATAGACCAATCCAAAACCAAGGTGTCATCAAAGAAGTCAAGTTAAAGAAAAGCATAAAAGAGGGAAGCAAGAAAGTTAGTTGTCATCATCATCATCATCATTTACATCATGAATCCAGCTTTCAACACCTGTCTGGATCATCCCAGCCAACAATGCACCCCTTGCTTCAGGAACTGAACGGCCGTCTTTTCTGTGAGGCAAAGTAACATCTAGGATTGGGTGAGATCATTGTACTAAGTGTTTTTTCTCTCTCTGAATATCAAAACTGCTGAGATAATACTTGTATTAATAAAGTTAGACTTTGATTTCAGGGCACTGAGTTGTCTGTGCTTGTATTTCACATTCCATTTAAGGGTTAATTGTGCTTTAATGATCTGTAAGCACTATCTGCTGGTCAGTGGTGTGAACAGGAGGGCAGTCATTTCCCTCCTCCCATAGACCAGGAGGTGAGGGGAGGAGCAGTCTTTACTACTTGCTTTACCCAGACCAGCCAGTCCCTGGTTTCAGGAAGAGGCAGTGGACTTTGCTGCCCACCACCCAGCTGAGAGGTAGGAGGCAGCAATTTAAAAGATACCAGCTGGGAGAGGGGGCTCAGGGGCCCAAGTGCCACTCCCAGCTGCCAGCTTTTAGATCACTACCACAGCTTCTGATTGACCTCCTTGCCTCTCAGCTGAGCTGGGGGGGCAATGATTGAAGAGCTGGGAGTGTGGAGGCCCAGTTCCCAGCTCCCCCAGTTTCCCCTTGCCACCCGTGCCACCCAGCTCACTTGGAGCAGTGCGGGGTGAAGCAGGACACCGTGCCAAGGCAGAAAGGCTCAGGAGCTTTGCCATTGCAGCAAAATGCCCCCACCTCATCCTGCACTGCTCTGGGCCAGGCTGGAGTGGCATGAAGTGAATCAGGCTCTCGTGCTGCTGCTACAAGGCTCCTGAAACCTTGCTGCAAGCAGTCGTGTGCTCCCCTCCTTTCCCTGCACTCCTTTGTGTCAGCCCAGAAGGTGCAAGGAGTTGGGCTTTTCTCTTGCAGGGGAGGGCTGGCAGGGTTTCCATTATGGCAGAATGTGCCCCCCTTCCTGCCAATTAGTTGGTTGGTGGGATAGGGGTCCATTCTCCCAGGATGGGAGCCACTTGACAACTGCCACTTGACAGCCTGCCCCCTTCCTGGCCACAGGAGATGGGCTGTCAAGTAATAGGCTCCCCTGAGGGTGGGGGTGGCCCAGGATGCAACCCTCTAGTGACCACTGACTGGAGAGCTGGCCTGTGAAGTGCTCTAGCCATGGGCCTAGAGCAGCAAATCACCAAGGTACCACAGCATCCAGGGTGCTGCCTGATCCTTTGAAGGGTACCATGATGTGTGAGGAGTTAAGGAGATACAGACAAGCTCAAGCATGTCCCTGCTGGTCAATCCACCACCCCCACTGAGCAGCCCTTGTACAAGGAAATAAAAACTGTAATATGTAAATTAGCGTTTGAAATCAAGTGCCACTCAATTCACAAAAGTTATAGAGAGGTATCTCGAGTCCAATGAGTGATGTCTCAAGTCCAACAAGGTTGAGAACAACTGGGCTAGAAAAATGTCTATACAGTTAGGTTCCCAGGGCATTTTTCTACTGGAATACATTTCTTCTGGTAGAAATGAATGTCTGCAGCCTATGTTGAAACCAAAAAAAGAACATCTGTGTCCATCAATTTAAAAACTTGACGTACAAATTTCCTGTGCAAGCTTAATGTTTTTTCAATCATTTTTGGCTGAGTAATAAATAGGAAAAATTACTTTGACTGACCGTTGTAGCTAGGATCATGTCCAGATGCCTTTAACTAATTCCCTTGCACATGTGACCAGCCTCTTATTAACAGCTGGGTAACCTGGAGGCAACCTTTGACATGAGTCTGGAATGAAGCTCATATTCACCACACTGAGACCACAGTGAGCCAGCTCTATGACCCTGCCTTACAATCGTGGTTCTCAACCTTTGTGGACTTGAGGCATCTCTCCATGACTTGTGACTTAAGTGGCACCCAATTTCAAAAACAAATTTATATATTACAGGGCTAAGCTCCTTGCAGATGTGTGGGACAGAGGAGGTGGAGAATCAGGTAGGGCCAAACCTGAGCCAATGCTCATTTGTTTAATTTATCTGCTTATCTCCTTAGACCTCAGGGCATACCTCAAAGGATCTGGTGGTATCCCAGGGTGCCCCAAGGTTGAGAATCACTGCCTTAGAATGAAAGCCTTTGCCACTTCTTTTGCTTTTGCCTTTCCTTCCCACCACCTGCCCCCAACACACACAACAATGGGCCAGTGACCTTGTGCTATCCATTCATTGATTCTCTCCTCCTGCATGGAACTGCCTCACTTCCAGACTGGGTCCTTACTATCCCCAAGAGACCTAGTATGACCCATAGCCCCATTCTCAGTGGCAGAACTAAGAAGCTGGCCACACAGAGGGGACAGGTCACAGCTGGAATCCCCCATCACATATACAGAATAGCCTCTGTTTACAGCACTCCCCTGCAAGGTCAAAGATGTGGGTTGAACCCCCGTCAAGCAAAAAATGGAATCTCATCCAGGTCTCACATCCTCAGCTGTATCCAGTGAGCTCTTAGATTAAAAAAGGAGTATTCAAACCACCTCCCCCTTGAAAGAAAAGGATGACACACCTAACTCTAAGAGGGGACTCAGTTGTGAAACCCAAGTAGAGGGAAGTATCTCCATATAGCTCAGAGTAAGTTGCAGAGAACAGGCATGTCTTTAGATACAACCCACTGTCAGCAGGTGGCTTCCCACCCAATATGCTGGCTTTTGTGAAGCCTATTTTAGGATCTCGCACATCTGGTACCTAGACACCTGACTTGAATGGTGTTCATTCCACAAGGCAGCTTAGCTGCTTGAAAACCAGTTGCTTCATTGCTGAATGTTGTAGTGCCTAAGCCGCTTATGGAACTGGCCCTAAGTACCCAAATACCTTTGAAGTTCTGGCCTAAGGCTGGTGACACTGTGCAAAATAACTTTGGGCCAAAGCAGCTGATGCTTTGAGCTGCCAGCACTGACAACTCCTGCTGAATTTGAATAGCAGCTCCAGTGATTCAGCCTGTTTCAGGAACAGGCTATAGCCAACTGTTTTTCTTCCTCTCTATGGATTTAATTCTGTGAGGGGCACAGAGCCTTCAACTCCTAGTTGCTTCCAGGACAAAGAAGACTTCTTCTGGAAGTGCTCTGGGGTGAAATATGTTGGATCATTTACAGCCCTCACCCCTAAAAGCAAGGTTATTTAGTGTCCAAGCCAGATTTGCAATTGCTTCAGTGGATACCATTGGAGATGCTATTCTAAAGAAACATTCACTTCACACGAATCCTTAAATACCATCCTTTATAAATTGCATGCCTGGTGTGGTAGTACCAGACAGGAGGTTGGGCAAAGAGAAAGCAGTGACTGAGATCAGAAACTCTTGCCTTTCAATTAACATTACAAATAAAACCAAGTTTCCCACCTACAATCAAGGCATTATTCCCCTTTGATCACCTGAAACCTCTGGGTACAACTATAACAATACAGATGGGGCCAGTCAATACTAGTTTGCTGGTCTCCACTGAATGTAGGCTGTTACCTCAGATATTAATAATGGGGAAAATTGTATTAGCTCTTTGTTTTTTCATACTATAAGACTTACAAAGGGCATATCCCTAGCTAGACTGCTCACCACCTGTGTAGCTATAATGTGCCTATATTGGAAGAAAGAAAGACCACTAAATTGTTCTTGACCAGCTGGCAAGCTCAAGAATTTCATATTTCATGTTAGCCCTGCCTATAGTTCCAATGTACAAAACGAATGAATTCAAACTAAAATCCTTTTAGGAACAATTGGAAGCATATTTTGAATAAAAAAAGGATGAGTACACAGGGCAATAACCATTTGAGAGAGCTTAGTCTAGACCAGCAGAGGTGATCTGAGAGCTGGCCTCCATTTGTAGCAGGTGTCTCTGAAGTCCTTGTAGTTTCTAGTCTATTAATACTCACAAAGACAGAGTAGTCCCCAGTACTTTGAACAAGTTTATTCTTCTAGGACCTAATATGGAAGGGAAGTACTTCAATCTTGCCCTGATAGCTCAAGCTTTATGTTTATAAACTGAGTGCACCTGTCAATAGTGGATTAATGATATCAGAGGCAGCAGCAAGGACCCTGGAGTGGTTATGAGATCCACTTCCAGCTCCATCACTGACCTGTAATGACACTGCACGAGAACCCCTTTGCTTCTCTATGCCTGTATTTTCCCTGTCAGATGCTCACAGCAGAAAAAGTCTCCTACTACTGATTTGTACAGCACCTTGCATAGTGGATCCCCTGTCTTGAGTGAAGGCTGCAATTACTAAAAAAATATACATAATAATATTAAACAACTGCATGTGCATGTAACAAAACAGTATTTTGGCTGCACTTTAAGTCATTTTTTGGCATTGAAAGGTGATGACAAAGGCTTTACAGCTTGCTGTACAGCTAAACAAGCGCACATAGCCTATTTCAAACAAGACTACTATAGCCTCTCCTTGCCCAATCTCACTCCTATGGTATCTACTGTCATCCTCATGTTGCTGATTCGGGAATTCACCTACTCCTAATGTTTTTCTAGCCTTTCCACCCTGGAGCTCAGCCACTACTTTCAACTTCTCCTGGATTTACTTTCAACTTCTCCACCCATTTAAGTTGAATATGACTCTTTCCATTTCCTTCCTAAGCCTTCTCTGTCATCACCCTCAGCTGATTCATGCGGCCTATAAACTGTAGATTATATTGGACTCTTCCCTCTTCTTTGCTCCACATATTCAATGCATGCCTAATTTTGCTTCTGCTTTCTCTACAGCATCTTTGGAATTGCTCCTGCCTTTCTACCTCTGCAAAAACTCATCTTCACATACACCCTGATTCCTACCTTTGTCTCCCCCTCAAAGCCTCACTGCAAGTCAATATGACCCCTAAGATTAATTCCCCTTATCAAATGATGACACTTTCATTTATAAATCCCAACATCAGGGCCCATATCTGCCAGCATCTTCAAACAAAAACCCTGGTATAGTCTAATTAGCATATATTTGCATAACATGTTTTAATCAGTTGCTTCATACATGCCAGCTTCAATTCATTCCACTCCAGTCACTTATCTCCAGAGAGAAGAGAGGCCTTCTACCTTCCAGCCACACACTCCTCTTGTTCTGCACAGATCTGCACACCCAGCCCCCAAGCAGTTTGTCAGGTGCCTCACCCAAGCTAAGCTTCCCTGTTAGTCCCATCTGAAAGCACAGCTCTTTCCTATGAGTCACAGCTCAGGGACTTTGGGTTGCCCATGAACTTAGGGGCCCAGTCCCGCTACCCCCATGAGCTGCACAGGCCCTTCCTTAGAAGTCTGCCTGACAAATTTTCCCTTCCCTTCCATGTACAACCAGCTCAACCCAGGCCCATGCTTTCCTATTCAGTTTGATTCACCTTTCAGCAGTCCCTGGAGGCCAGACACCTCAAAGAGTGCTCAAAACTGTGGCTGGAGCAGAGCTGTGCCTTATTACACAAGTTGCTTCTAGCAACCCTGTGGACTTTCCTGCTCAGTGCTCTGTAGTGAAATGAAGGATTGTGGGAACAAAACCCAGAACCAGAGCAACCCTCTGATCCCAGCAGTCTTTCCTGCCCACGTGCAGAAGGGCTGGACCCAATGATCTGTAAGGTCCCTTCCAGCCCCTAACCACTATGAAACCTTCCCCCTCCCATTTTTTCCCCCCCTACTCCTTATCTGAAGCAGAGCCAGGAGTGAAGCTACCACTTCTCATTGGCTGTCCTAATTTTTCCATGCATCATTAGCCTCTTCACACCCATTAGACCTTTTCACTATGGCCATAGTCTCCTCATTGTGGTAGCAATCCCATCTCTAGTGGGAGGCTGGACAGCTTGTTGGTGTACTTGAATTTTCCATTAGAGATATGTTGACTGCTCCACACTGCTCAGGGCTTAGCAAACAGGCAACTGAAACTCTGCCTGCCCCAGCCCAAGAGAAGCATTGCTCATGCGAGAATAGTTTCTGGGTGATTTAGGGGGAGGGGAGGGGAGGGGAGGGGAGGGGAGTCACTTCTACCCAGGAGACAGAGGTTCTCTGCCATGTGATTATGAAAGCCTAAAACCTTGCCTACTTGGCAGGGTAAAATTGTCTTTGGCCTTCCCCATAAAAGCAAAGCCCGAGTTAACACGGCTGATTCTGCTAAAGACAAAAGTGCAGGAGGGGTATGGGGAAGACTGGTGCTTAGTGATGTTCCCTATGGACTGGGGAAGGGAAGGCTAGGAACCCAATCTCTGAGCATGGCTCAGAGGAGGCCGTTAGGAAACTACCAAGAAGCAGGGTTAGGAGGAGAAGTAGCAACATAGGGAAAAATGGGCAATGGTAACAGCATAGTCTTTTGAAGGAGGAATCAAAAAGGCAGCACAAGGGCTTCTTATACAGGAACTTGCTCTGCTTCATTAACTGGTGCTGGTCTCAGGAATAGGGCTTAGAGGTGGACAGTGCTAGCTGGCATTTTTACCCCTTCATTTAAAAAGTCAGGGAAAGAAAAGGGCATCGCAGACTAGCGGGAAGCAGTTGTACCACAGCGACTCTTTCTCTGAGCAGCTGAGTACCAAGGGTGGCCATGGCCCTTGGTTTATAGTAGGTGTGTTCAAGTACCAACCGGTAGAGCTATGGCATCTGGCCTGCAGGGCTCCCCATGGGTCAGAAAATTTGGGAGCACAAGAATGATTGCAATTAATACTGCCACCCATCCACTGACACCAAATTACCAAACCCTGCAAGGCTAGATCAGGCCCTGCCAAGGGTGTTGTCATGCAGACTAGGGCCGGGCTCTAACCCACCTCTGCCCTGCACAGTCACATTGGGGCTGGCCTGTCCACTTGCCAAATCGACCCCACTGGCAGGTCCAGCCCATATCCATAGTGTTGAGAGGCCTGTTTCCAAGTTTTTTGTCATTATTTCTTAAGCCCTCTACAATGCTGTTCCACTGCTTTACCACCTCTGTTGCAGTGCCAGCCTGATCCACCTGGTTGACAAACCATCCCTCCTCTGTTCATCTGCATTTAACCTCTTTCTGAAAACCCACATCTGCTATTGGGCTGATGGAGATCTTGAGTCTCTGTGAACAGCATTTTGACATGTCTTAACTACCACACATACTGCATACTTTCCTTATATTTTTTTTAAAGAGTGACCTCTTCTGGGCAAAGTCCTGTATATTTTTTGTTTGGAAAGTCCCTGGCACATTGTGAGCACTTAATGATTTTTCCAATATGAGAAAAGGTGAGTCCAGAGCTGTTAAAACTGCAAAATACTTTCCATTATAAATGGTTAAAGACTGTAAATCTTTGCCACTTTCCATAAAGATCTAATTTTTACACTTAAAACATTTCTCTGTTTGAATTCTTGCTGCAGGTTAAATGTCCAGGAAGGCCTATGCCTAATCCCTTCAGCTCTTAAGACAGTAGCACACTTTTTACTAGGATTAAGTCACTTCTGTGAGAGCTGAAGCAAGTGAAAGTTGAAATGCTGCACAAAAGAGTCTTCAACAGGAACATTAAAAAGCAAGGTGATCATAGCCTGTGCCAAGCACTGAAGCCGTTTGCATTGATGCATAACAACTAAACATCCAGTAAAGTTCAATAAATGGGCCAACTGTGTTAAATGTTTACTGTTAGACCACTTGGCTAAGAGCTTTCCCAGACTGTGGCCCCTTGTTGATTATAAGGTTTTTTATCCCAAAGAAAGATGGAATTTCTATTCCTGGTATCCCAGGGATGGAGTGCTTTTTTGGTGGTCTTAAAAAATAAAAATAAAAAAAAGCACGCAGAAGGTAACTTTTTAGTAAACAGTGTATTTATTTTAGTTAAGATGGGAAGTTTGTGGAATAGTTTTTAAAAGTAAATTAAATTTATTTAAACTAAACACATTTAATAAGAAGCGTACAGAGAACACATAATACCTTCCAGTAAACAAGACTTCTCCAGGCACTGTGTGGAAGCAATAAAATACTAACAAGAAAAACTTTTGACCTTGAAAGCTCTCCTTTACTGTGCACTTACATCATCTTGATAGATCTCTTAGCATTTTTTTTCTACAGCCACAATTTAACTTCTACTATCATTCTACCTTTTTTGTTGTTGTTGTTGTTAAGTGAGCAACCTCTACTTTAGCAAAGCATCGTGGTTTTATTTGTATATACCTGGAATTTTGAGTCCACTCCTAGTCAAGATAATGGAAATAATTCCATCAGCTTCAATGGAAACTGGACTGAGACCTTGAAAAACAAACCGCCTTACTATTACTGTTGACTACACAGCTGTTTTCACATTGACTCCTCCCCTGGGACCCTGTGGTCAGAATTTAATCCTAGAACAGTGGTGGTCTAACCTTGGGGCCTGGTGGGCCAGATGAATGGCCTGGGGCCAGATCAGGCCCTGCTCCCATGCACTTGGGCTGTGCCCTGCATGCCATCAGTCTCATTTGTCCTAGTGCACAGGAATTGAACCTGTGCTGCCTCTGCAGTGCTCCGTGTGCCCAATAGATCACACAGAGTTGCATTATCCAACACGCAAGGCTCCCCACGGGTTCAGACATGTGGTAGCAGGGGAGTGGTAACTGCTGCCACCACTGCTTGCTGCCAGATTTGTGGACCCATGGATAGCAAAACAGGCCAAACAACACAGCTCCACAGGCCAGATCTGGCCCTACCTCCCCAACAAACCCGTGTACCTAGACTGGGCCCTGTGCACCTCACTGGCTTCATGCTGCCTCCACCTGTCCCAGTGCATGTAAATTGGGAATTATTTTGGGCACCCCTGTTCTAGTACATCACTTGTCCTGTCTGTAAGAGTCACAATATTTCTTTTATATGTAGTTTTCCTGAAAGACCAAGCTTCTGTATTGATGCTAAATAACAAGGATCACTCGCCACACACACACACACACACACACACACACACACTCTCTCTCTCTCTCTCTCTCTCTCTCTCTCTCTCTCTCTCTCTCTCTCTCTCTCTCTCTCTCTCTC
>JAGPOW010000261.1:118172895-118194752 GCA_030014935.1 Caiman crocodilus | reverse complement strand
CACACACACACACACACACACACACACACTCTCTCTCTCTCTCTCTCTCTCTCTCTCTCTCTCTCTCTCTCTCTCTCTCTCTCTCTCTCTCTCTCTCTCAACAGATATAGTGAGTCTGTGGCTTCTACTCTGCTGTGTGTATAAGAGATCTCCCTGCTTTTTAAAAAGATAAGTCAGGAATAGTAAGTTTGCTTTTCTGTTTCTGTCACTGGACAAGCTGGACGTCTCAGAATGAAACCTGGGAGCTTTTTATGGATCTTACAATGCAGGGATGGGTGCAAAGCTCTTTAAGGATTCAGCTCCTAGTATTTTAGTTAAAAATAGGTAAAAGGAAATCATTTAAAATCCATCAATATAAAAGTCACTTTTCTCTCAGGGAGGTTTTATTATCTTGGTATCTGTCATGTCATAATCCTACTAAGTTCACTAACTGCCTAAGACTTTCCCTGGTTGGACAAAACTCAAATCTCCATTGTAAAGCAACAAGCAGGAGGGGATTGTTTGTTTTCTTTCTTTTCATTTGAAAGCCTTTTGGAAAGCTTCATTCATTATAAAGAAGCAAAGGTCCTTGTCTTCTTTTGTAGATGATATTTAAGAAGTGGTAAATAATAAACAGATATATACTTGTCCTTTCAAGAGTTAAATGGTTGTCTGATCACCATGTAAGCATATCTTATCAGACATCATTACACTCTTTTTTGGATCAAAAATTTCCTGTGGGCAGAATGTTAAGGTGGGCAATCATCACTGGCTCCAACAGCCATTTGAAGCCAGTAGTCCAAGCTCCTAAAAACAACAAAATTGTACAAGTTCTCTCCTCCCTTTTGGAAACCATGTTCATTTTCTTTCCAGGAAACAGGGCTGTCTGCAAAACCATGCACAGTTAAGGTCACCCACTGCGCCAGTTTGGGTTCATCAAAATAAGCACTGGAGAAATAAAGAAAAGTTAATCACTAATTAGAACAAAACAGTGAGTTCCATGAAGTAGTACAACATAGAATAGTATGTCTTTAAAAACAGACAAAGCCACTTAATGAAAATTTATGACTGAGGTAATCAGTGATTCTGTTTACAGAAGTGTGGGATACCCATAACCTAGCAAATACTTTACTGGGGAAAAAAATGTATTTTTTGTATATACCATTTTAGAAGGTACATATAGAAAGCACAGAGATGTGGTTTTCCAGCAGGACCACTTATGCTTTGGTTGTCCATCAGACAGGCTATTTTGGTTTATATTAAATTATTGAAGAGAAAAATTCTGTTTTAAAGGTATTTTAACTTATGAATTTCTTTAGATATTAAAAAGCTAAAAAAATATGAGACAAAAATTAAAATGAAAAAGGCTAGATTTCTGAAGGTATTGTGCCCTACCTGACATGTGTAGCTGTAGGCTGTCCACACTATTACAAATATTTGTTATTTAAACAGAAAACAGCTTTTCTGAGGATTGGCTTTATTTGCAAGTGGGACAGCACAATAATCCAATGCCAGAGTAGAAAACATATGGAAAGAAAATGTAGCCAAGCTGTT
This sequence comes from Caiman crocodilus, assembly GCA_030014935.1. NCBI lineage: Eukaryota > Metazoa > Chordata > Crocodylia > Alligatoridae > Caiman > Caiman crocodilus. The sequence goes on along the minus strand of JAGPOW010000261.1, from coordinate 118,193,219 downwards.
TTAGAAGATTAAGACTTCTGCCACCAGAAGGGAAACAAACTGCAAATTATAAACTAATATTAATAAAGCCCAGGCACTGTCCAATGGTCTTAAACAAAGACAAGCAGCCAAGAGCTTTGACGTTCTAATCCCACCTCATAGTCAGACTTGCCATGTAAGATTTGAAACTCTGGCCCCCATTTGTCCAGAATGCCCAATGTGACATACTGTGGACCTGATTTTCAGAATCATGATGTTTCCGAGCTGTGGGTGCTCTACTTTTGAAAAACTCAGGACATTGATCCCCACAGGCAGGGCCTTCCCAAATCCAAAATTACATGATATTCTGGCCTCAACCATTATGCCTCATTTTCCTTTTAAGTAAAAATAGAGATGATACGCTTTGCTTATTTATGTTGTCAGGGAAAATGAGTATGTGTAAAACATTTTTGAGATCAAAAGCATATTTTAAAGAAAGTGCAAATGTTATAAAAATGACATGCATCCGATGTCCCTTACCAGAGCTGATCCAGTAACTGAATTATTTTCTCTGGAAGTATGAATCCAGTGATTGTGCACAAATAAGCTTGGTCCATCATTGTACTGGGCTCAGGGCAGCAATAAGTTGATACAAAACTAAATGACTTGTTGTCTCTGAAAACAGAACATAAGTGAATGAGGTAGTGCCAAGCCTGTGCTAATGCCTCCCATTTTCCAACTTATGCCACACATGCAGTGCCTAAACAAGGGCTGAAGTGCTTCTGCCCAGACATTCAAGCTAGAAAGCAGGAACACAGAATTGGAAGTGGTCTCCCAGGCCATTAAGTCCAGTCCCCTGATTTGCAGGCAAAAACTGACTCAGATTGCTAACCCCTGCACATCACAGAATCCAGAAACCAAGAATACCCCACAACACAGAAAAAAACAGGGGAGACAAAGGCATTCCTAAAGCAATGGCAGAAAATTAATTGGTCAATGTGCTTAGAAGATTTTAAGAGGACTGTATCCTATGCCATAGAGTAGGGGTCAAAAACCTGTTACTAGAGGCAGGCTGCCCATTGGGACTCATCTGTAGCTGTGGGCAGATTTCTGGGTGCTATTTCAGATGACTGTGCTCTGTAAGGAGAGTTGTAGCTTTTGTTTACTGTTTCCATCAACAATTGTGATAAGCAAAGATTTGGAGCAACTTATTTGGTAGGGGGTGGGAGGGAGGGAACAGAGAGCTACCTTTCATGCACCTGGAGTGGCAGCTGGATCAGCTGGCTATTCTTAAAGTAAGACAACATCAAACCTTTGCAGAACAGATCCAATCTCTTTGTAGACCCAATCTGACCTACAGTGGCATTGGATCTGGCCTGTGGAGGCTCAGTGTTGTTCCAACAGTGGATCCAGGCAGTGGAAAACTGCAGAACACCAGGGGGCAGAGAGCTCTGCCCTCACTGTGGTCAGCAGGGAAAAGTGACAGGCAGCCAGACTAGAACACCAGTCAGCCTTGAAACCAAGTAAGGCTATTCTGGCCCATGCTCCAAAACACTGCAGACTGTTCCCATAAAGCAAGGCAAAACCCTCTACAAGTCCTTGCTTGATAGCAAAATTCCCACTCTTATCTAGTGGGAAAATTCCTTTCTGTCCCCAAAATTTGGTGACAGGTTTAATCCTGGGCAGCAAACAAAGATCCTCTAGCCAGGAATTTATGAAGTTTCTAAATACTGGCAGGAATACTAACTTCTCAATCAAATATCCAGCCTTAGCTGTAGCCAACATTCAGTACTGCAGAATGTGACAAAAAGGGAAAAAAAACAAAACCCAGAAGCCAATGAAGTATTAATGAAAGGGGAAAATAATCCTTCCTGGCCTGTGCAGGCAACTAGCAAATGCCATGAAACATGGGCATGCCAGGCACTTACCTCTACACCCCACCACAGAGACAGCCAATACTTGAATCCACACACCACAAAGGTTGACTGTTGAACCAAGAACTCATTATAGTGTCATGCTATCCTTTCTATAAATAGTGCATTCATTGTTACATTGATTCAAGTCACGGAGTGAACTTTTAATGAATACTTAAGATTGAGACAAGTTCAGATACTTACAATTCAACATTACTGAAGACGGCACCTAGCCATTCAAATAGTTCCTGTGCACTGCATGATTCTTCTGGCCTTCCTTGCAGTTCATTGCTACATAGCACTGGACATCGCAAATTTCTTAATGTGCTGAATGTTATTTTTGGCTGATGAGTCTGTATTTGATGTCTGGAAAAGTATGACATCAATGTTGATCCACCAGCACCTTAACAACACACATGCCACAGAAAGTTATTATAATATTGCAATACAAAAAGACCATTTCATACCAAACCACTCTGAAACCCCTACCTGTATTTGTAAATGGAAGATGTTGTGCAATGTTACCCTGAAATTTAAACTGCTTAGTGCTGCTTATTTATCCTGTGCCAAAGCCTTACAGCTTTCATCTTTCCCCTTCCTTTATTGGAAACAAAGCACTGGTCTAGGTCCAGTTACCTTAAGCAAGCCAAGTTGGCAATACATATATAATTATACTTATCATGAGAAACAATTAAGGCAGTTTTAACTGGACAAGTACAAATTAAACCTGAATTAGAGATCATCATCAAGTATGTATTGGTTGTTTCCAAAGAAAAAGAGATATGAAAGGAGAACTGAATTTCTAAATATTTCTGCTCACTCCTGATCTGCGAGACTGTACATGGAGAATTTGACCATTTCCCAAATTACAGATTTGGAGGCTTTGATAGTAGTGCCTTACAAACAGAGTATCACCAATTACTAACATTTTGTTTTGAGAATCTGGGATCTTTTCTCCTCCAAAACATCAAGATACATGAATACACTTAAAGAAACATTTGCAATGGGAAAAAGATCATTTAATATCATCTGTGCATACACTTTGAGCTCCTTCACTGAAAAATAAAACATCCAAGTATACAGACTTCAGACAAAGTACCCTCTCTCTGGAAAAAAAGCTGCAATCCACTCCTCAAGATGCTCTATAGAGGCCACAGAGTGTTTGCATTCTACATGCCAGAGGAGGGGTGTCAATCTAACCCAACCCCCTGGGCCAGATCCAGACTGTGGGGCCCCTCACTGGCCAGATGCAGATGCAGTGGTAGGCCAAGCAACAGCACCAGTGGAAGTTAACACAAGCCACCACTCAAACACATCCCCATACCCTAGACTTCAATGGTGTACTCCACCTCTTGCTCATCCCACCCCTCTAGGAGCCCCAAGAACCAGAAAAGAGATTTGAGAGCTGGATCTGGCCCACGGGGTATGCATTTCACATTCTGTGCTAAAGGAATACACCAGATCTCCAAAACAGAGGGAATAGGAAGAATCCTCTCCCAGAAAAACTTTCCATTTGGGGAAACATTTTTGGTCACTAAAAAAAAATTCTCCCCAAAACTGAAATGTTTTAATTTGGAAATGCTGCTGCAGTGCTTTATACTCTTGTCCTATATGAGCCAGATTCCCTGGCTGAAGTATATGTTCCATAATGTCTCCCCTCTTGAAGAGGGAAGGCAGTGCATCAAGGAAATCCTCAGTTATAGGAGACAAATTCAAACTAGGCAGCCCGGCCCACATTGGAAAATGGGGGCCTAAGGCAACTGAGCTATGACTCTCATGAGGTGGTGTGGCAGCACTTTTAAACTGAAATATTTGTTAGTTTTTAACTTCTTTTTTCACCACTTTTAGAAAAGTCAATACTGGACAGAGTGGACGTGTCAATATCAAACATCAAACTACACTTGCAATATTTTTTCCTCTCTCTCCACCTTTGAGACCACATCATTTAGTGCTGCTTTTTAAGAAGCTAGGAATATTTCCACTAGGAATATTTAATCTTATGTCCACAGCTACCTGCTGGTGGCAGTGTTAATTGTTACTACCTGTGTGATGCCAGGACAGTAGAAAATCAAACTCCAAAGGTTTCTTGTCTCTTAAGGACCAAAGAACTCTTTTATATTTCTTGCTATCAGAATGAAAGGCTGAGTCAGTTAAGTCAATGGTTATAACTGTAACAGATAAAAAGGCAAATTTTACTCAACTGAGTTCACTCTACATAGTTATATCCTATAAACGTTACAAGAATACTATAACAGTATGTTTTTTCTCTTTTAAGTCAATCCCCACTGTTTAGAGAAAAAATTCAAAACTGCTAAACAATATAGCTCTGGCCCTTCATTTTGTAAACATTTTTCTCTGAATTTTGGTGCAAATGACAATGATGCTTTTTCTTGGTAACATCTCTGCTTGTTCCTGACTATCACTGTTCAGAAAAATCAAGGACTGTTTAGATCAGTGCTGCTCAACTTCCAGTCCACAGAGCCATGTCATCTGGCTTGCAGGGTTCTCCATGAGTCTGGATATTTGATAGTGGGAGAGCAATGGCAGCCTTAATTGCTGCTCTCCTGCTGCCAAGTTTCCAAACCCACAGGAGCCAGAAGACACAGCTAGACCCCTGTCCTAGATCATGCCATCCTCCAGTGGGTCACCACATGGGGTCACTCCTCAGCTGGGTCTGGTCTGCGGGGCTGAGCTACATGCAGGATCAGAGCAGCATGCAGGATCACACCCACAGGCCAATTCTGCACTCAGGATCCAGCCCACAGACCAGCCCCACACCACACATCTAGCTTGCAGGGCCAAAAAGTTGACTACCACTGTTTTAGCTGATGGCTTTCTAACATTACAGTGGATGCAGCTAACTTTTGAGAAGGGAAAGAAGAGGAAGGGGGTGTTCCATCAAAAATGTACTTTTAAAAAGAATTCCAGGCAATAATCACTGCATTTAAAAAAGGATGCTATAGCTTTCAACATCCACAAAATTTGTAAGCAAGAGTTGCAGCCCTGTTTCCTCGGAGCCTCTAGCCCCAGTCCAAGAAGGAATTTTTAAAAAGAGCAATTTTTATTCAGTCATTTTATGATATATGAATTGGAGTTATAAAAAAAAAAATTACTATAGTGCCACCAAGTGTTTTCATGAAGGTAACTTTCAAAGTACATCTAGTTTTGAGTGAATTTTTGTCCAATTACCTAGGAGTAAGTAGCATTTTGAGATTTGTGAAGTTGGGGGCAGGGAAATTAAAGGGTAGAAACTGAAATAAAACACAACACTCTAAGCACATCCACAAGGCATCTGCCAAGAACTTCACAATGTGTTCAGTATGCAAGGCATGGGGGGTATAGCAGAACCAATTTGCTTCAAAAAGATTGTAAGGGCGTCACAAAAACACATAATATATTTTCCTTTAAAAAAAAGGATCTCTCAGGCTTACGTTCTTCACTGCAGTATTTTAACCTTTCTGCAAGTTCAATGGAACAAGTAAAGAACCTTAGTATTTTTACTACAAAGACAGAGACATCATACATATTCCATAAAATGTAAAAATGCCACAAATGCTACATTTGCACAATACAAAAGACTGGCAATTGCAAAATAAATTAGGGAACACAGAAATTAATCTTCTTAAAGTGGCATCTACAAGCTTGCACACATTCAAAATATTAAGGTAGTCCACTTTTCCCATTTAAACTCTTATTTTTACTTCATTGTTTTTTGGATAGCTCCTACATATTTCTCTCAACTGTCTCAGTATCTGTATTTATTCTTTCAGAGATTAACCAGTTTTACAGGACCTGAAGATTATGGCTGGCATCATATTAGAGAATTCTGTAGACACTGGCATGGATGCTGCTAGTGTAAACAGTACTTACTATATCTCATTACTTTTTTGCCAGAATACCGAGATGGACGACCCTGTAGTCCAAGTTCCTCATAAGTATCCTTGTCCACTGATAAAATTAGTTTTCCTATAAACAATAAGAATTGCATGAAAATATCAATAGCCTTCCAATAAGCTCCCTTGTAAGTCTTTGGAAAACTTCAAACTGTATAAAATTTAGCCGTGGGTCACTGCAGTACTGATGCAATCTAGGCCTCTTTAGTTTCAGTTAAATGGATCACACACGTTGACCCTTGAAAATAATAACTCGTTTCTTGCTGGTTATCACAGTATGTCTTATGGCTTATAAACATAAATCCAAAATAATGCATTTCCTAAGTAATGCACACCTTCCTTTTGTAATTGTGCCATCTTACACCCTTATCAAGTTCATTCCCTAACATTTGTTACAATCATTTGTTGAATTCAGTATTCAGCTATCATTCAATTTTGCTAACTTACTCATACACATGCTTGAAGTGGTTAAGCACAGGTGTTGTTCAATAGATTTCAATGCAACTACTCATGTGAGAAAATGTTAAATGTGTGCTTTAAGTGTTTGTAGGTTAGGTGCATATAGTGGAAACTTTGAAACACTGAATGTGTCTTATTGTGTCTGTATTTAGCACAATGAAGCCACAATCCTGAATGTGAACTTTGGACACAAAAAATAAATAATACTGTTGCCACAATCACCCCCAGTAACTAAGGATAGACTGTATAATAACTGTATTTGTTTGTAATAATTACACCAAAGTAACACACAAAGAAACAAGCAGAATCAGGTCATCAATTTCTTAGAGGCTGTTTAAACGCACAGTAACACAATCCTTGTTTGAAAGAGGTTACATGAGGAATCTGAATTTAAATGACTTTCAGAGAAGAAGTGTTACTTTCCTGCAATTCAATTATGACATTAACAAGAGATCAAAAACATATTTGTCTATAAATACATTTACATTTTTATAGTAGTCAATATAAATTTTAACAGATAACACACATATCACAAGGGGTTTGGAACAGTTACCCAGAGCAAAGTTCTTCCTTATCTTCTCTGATATAAAATGTATCTGAGAAAATAGCTTTATTATAATATTCTGAGTGGGGTATAACTGGACTGTTTCTTAAAGTATTTTGAGAAATGCTAAAACTGTACTTACCAATATGTTTTAAAAGGGGAACTGTCAATTCAAATTTGGTTTAGATTTCAGAATTTGTAGAAAGCAGATTTTAATTAGATTTAGGACCAGGAGAAATGCTTAACTCCAATGAAAAGTTTTCAGACAAATAATCCTCTGGAGCATTTACAACTGAACGGTTGCAGTACTGATAGTCTGAAATAAAGACAAACTAAACTAACTTTCTTGACCTTCACTGTCCAAAATGAGAAATTAAATTAAATAAGTTAAACATCAAAGGCAGGTGTAACCGTTGTATAATATGTTTAATTTTAATGATGTATTATTAATAAATATGTTAATAGTATACTATTTTTCAATTTTCAGCATCCCCTAAAAAACAAAACAACAATGCTACTCTAAACATCACATAATACCCTATGTATTGTAAACAACATGGATTCTTACCTGTTGGTAGTAGAGCAGCAGTATTATCTTGATCAATTCTTGTGTTGTATGTAAGAGCATAGCACGAACCTTTAATGCAATGAAACAGTAAATTGTGAGTTCACAATTCTCTAAGAAAAGATATACCAGCAATATTTAAGGCAGATTACTCTCAAGGTAATAAAACCTGCTAGTTGCTCTTCAGATACTGCTGGTAATTCATTTTTCCTCACTACAATGGTATTGCCTCTATAAAAATTACAATCACATTTATTTTCAGGTCACAGCACAGATTAAGTTAATTTCAGACACAAGCTTGAAAGATGCCATTCAACCAGAAGTGCCTCTTTTTAGAAAAAAGATGCTAGTCCAGTCCATTCTTCACTATCAGCTCACACAGAAAAATTAAGAGGAAACTATCATTACAATTATGTGCATATTGAAGTCTTTCCTGCCACAATCTGCTTCATGTTGTAAAAATCAAGGGGATGATCCTATAACCTTGAAACACGAATATCTCCACTGATTTCAATAAAACTGCTAGGATCAGAAGCATTTACAACAATAAAAGTGGCAAGAAAAAACCTTAATTTAGCAGGCAAGTAAGCTTTAATGGAGGGACACCTACAGTGTCTTTTTGTGCCAGCTTATTTAAAAAATAAATAAAATATATACACACACATTGCTCCAAGAATGAGTTTTGAGACTCAGGGAAATTTTTAGCATTGAGTGGACAAGCATGGAGATGTGTTTTGAGTGGCTAAAGTGTCAGCGATATACCTTTTCTTTAAAAGATTGAACATCAAAAGCAGGAGGCACATTGTTCCACCTCTGATGATCACAGTTAGAGAAAGGAGTAAGGGAAGAATACATCTCAAAGCACAGTTTTTTATGCATGCTTTGAACCTAGAGGATTTTACACCCAAGTAATATTTCTATGATATTTTTTAAGTAAAGATTCAGACACTTAGTTTATTACAAACTCATATGGATAAGAGTAAATTAAGTCATCTCACAATCACAACACCTTGCAAGAGTGCACAATACCAAGCAAACCATAATACCCAATTAAAATTATACGGGAAATCTGCACAGGCAGATCATGAATACCCAAATGGAAATGAGTTAGAACACAGAGGCCAACAGTCTTTTTTCCCTTTCTTTTTATGACAAATGCCATGGGTCTTACACATGTTCACCTTTTGCTATTCCCAATAGGGTCTCATCTCCCAAACTGCAACATTTTATATCTCACTGTCCCTCACTCATCTGTAAAACCACTTAATGTTTCTTACCTCAAAACTCTCTAAGGTAAGAAAACAAAGTAATAATAACTGAAATCTTGGAATCCTTACTTTTAAATGACCTAAAACATTACTCTCTGACTAGTAGCTCTCAAGATCATTCCTGTTAGAAGTGTGCAGGGACAAAGTGCTATAAAGGACAGACAAATAAATGCTTTCAAGAAACAGTGTACCTTTACAAGCACTGGTCTCAGGGTGCTAGCTAGAAAAGATCTATAAATCTAACTGAAGTACAGAAGTCTCTTTTTCTCCCACCGTTAAAAAAAAACAAACTAAAGAAAAACAATTACACAAAAGCCAATGCACAATGACTTGATGACTCTCCTCTCTTCTCCCTGTCCACTTTTCTTACCATTTCTTTTACCAACCTCTTCCTCTGCATTATAACAGCTATACGAGTATATATACACAAGTGAACAGAAAGAAAGGGAGATGACGGGACTGATACAGACTTCTACTCTAATACTTTTCTCCTTCTGCTTACAAATAACTTTCAGAACCAAGACTACCCCACACAGAAACTAACAAAAACATGTTTTATTATTAAAAGAACAGATGACACCTTTTTATTTGTTTGTCTTATTTAAGCTCTCCTTTACCTGTCTTTACAAATGCACTGATAAATTCCTGTGCAACCAATTCATGAATGGGTAAATTCTTCACCAGGTAGTACTCTCCCATATCTGTGGTAACACTTTTCAGATGTTCTGGAAGCACGCCACATTCAGGAATCAAAAATGACACCTGTTAGGACCATATTTGTAATACACATTAGATGTTACACTCATACATAAGGAAAAGTCAGGGCTGAAGAAGAAAGATAGAACAAACACAGAGCTCTTGTATCTGGGTGGTTCCCTAATGTGCCAAATTTTCAAAACCTCATTCAGCGTATCATATGTAGCATTGCAATATGATTTGTGTCAGAAACTTTGAAACACTACAACCTGCAGGCCAAAAATGGATTAAGCTTAGTTATAAATTATAGAAAGACTTTCCCTGAGCAACTGCACATCTCTTGAGGATGTTTCTCCAAAATGCTTATAAAACATTCAGTGAAACAATATGCATGCCAATCAATCCTGTAATCAGTGGAGAAAACATCAGTGGACATGTACTTTGCAACAGACAGCAAACATGGAAGCTGGGATAGCATGTAGTACCACAGAGAAGTAAAAACAGCTTTCTCAATTGGGGGAGGAGGGAAAACCAGAGTAGAAAAGCAAAAAATAAAGAAGATACCTGAATTTAGATTGCACAAATGTGCACTTTTCATATTATGAGCAGTGTAATCAAGATTGATACAGTGCACCCAAGCAAGGTTAGGCAAATCAACCACAATATCTTGAATTTGTCACACTTGCTAGTGTTTAAAGAAAAAAACTTAAAAGAAATAAAGCATCTGTGTTTTAATCTGCCATTTTATTATGTGAATACCATATTTACAAGGCTACAGCAACCACCACAGGCATGATTTCAATGCTAACGCCACACAGTGGCTTCAAAGTATATAAAGAATTATTGTGGTGATAATATGGACAACCTGTTGCTCCATTTTACATAAGTATTAACTCAAAACAGGTGGCAGAAGTGGTGATTTAATTCATGTCAGAGCAGGGACAAAACAACGTAAGTGACAGGCATATTACATCCAACAAATAAAAAACAAGCTCTAACGTAACTGCTCCAAACAGAATAAGAAAAAACACATAGAAATGCTTTAAGTTAATTATATCAGCAATAGTTTCCCATTAATTTCCTTGAGCCACTGGTATCACAGCCTAAGACTGGGAAACTCTTATTTCCTAGCTGGACAATCAAATTCAAAGTCTCAGGTGCTTTAAAGGAGCAATGACATTTTTGTTTCTACCCATACTCCAGGAAATGGAGACTTTCCTACTAGCCTAATCATTTGACTGGCTGCCCTGGTCACTCTCAAACTTTTTAGACCTTTGGAAAGTGCCAGCTCTTAGCTTTCATGTTTTTCAACTACAGAAAAAACCACTGAACTCGGAAAGCTGACAGCAAGCCTGAAGGTTTCTGACGCTCTAGATTTCTGTTTGAAATCTCCAGATGAACGCGGACGTGTGGTACATAGTGCCACAGACAGGTCTGCAGCACCACACTGCACACGCAAGCCTTCTCCTCACTGCTACCTTGCAATGGGGGGGTGGAAATCCCAGGGTCAAAAAAAACCCACACTGAAAAGCGGGGTGGTGTACATGGCAGCAGCGCGTGCTGCCCAAAACTGGAGCCTGGCCGGCCAGAGCCACGCTCCAGGTGCTGGCCAGGTCTCCTCCTACTATGGCTGCAGCCCTGGGAGGCAGGCCCCTGGGACCCCACGTATGGCTGCTGGGGCCAACACAGTTGCTGGCCTCAGCCTCCCCTGTCCCACGTGTCGTAACCTGTCACGTGCCAGAAACAAGTAGTAGTGGTAAAAGATGTGCTGCTACTACTTGTCCCCAGGGAAAACAAACGCCTGCACCCATCTGGATTCACCCTCTGGGTTTATTTTGTCACTCACTTGTAGGTGCTTACCCGCCAAGCAGTGCTAATGCTGTGCAGCCCTCTAAAACCACCCCAGGGGCCCTGGCTGAGACTCTGTGCCCCTGCTGCCCTGTTACAACCGGGCAGGGAGGGCGATTGCTTTGCTCTGGGCTGGAAACCCCTTGCTCAGTTTGGGTTGGGTATGGTTTTTTGGCTCATCTCCTAGCTCTGCCGCAGGCTTGGACCTTGATGAGCCTCAGTCTTCCTATCGGTAAAATAGGGAGAGGGCCAAGTGCCCAAGCAAAAGCTCTAGGCAAGACAGCCCAGGCTGGGCATTAACAGCACCCAGGAAGAGAGGGACAGGAATCCTGCCTGGGGTTTAATGACAACAATGCATTGATCTCCCTCAGCAAGAGCAGACAGGCAGTGTGAGAGTGGTGGCCACACAACCTTGTGCCTCAGTTTTCCTAGCTGTAAAATGGGGAGAGTCTGCATGAGCAGCCAGCCCAAAACTCAAGGTACTGTCTCATCCTGAGTATTAAGGGCACCCCTCCACCTAACGGGTGGGGGGTCCCTCGGGTTTAATGTGTGATTGATTAATTAATTGACAGTTTAATTGCTTTCCCTAACGAGGCCCAGGCGAGCCGGGAGCGACGTCACGCCGCGAAGCCCCACCCCCCAGGCGCACTCACGCGGCAGTTGTAGGCGTGGCCCCGCACGCGCGCCGCGTGGCGGGAGCGCTCGTGCCGCACGTGGCTCCTCTCGCAGACCAGCAGGTGCCGCGGGGTCTGGCGAAGCCTCTGCAGCGGCGCCGACATGCTGCAGGCAGCACCGAACCCTCCACCGCCAATCAGGAGTCGGGTCGAGCGGCGTCACCGAACCGGGGCTGGCGGAAGAAGCTCGTGAAGTCACTTCCGGCGGCTTTCCTCCGCCTCCCTGCAGCTACTTCCGTGGCCGGCTTTTCCAGGGTGGAAGATGCCTGAGGGGTGTGCGCACGCTCAGTGCTGCCTTGGTAAGGTGTTGCCCGCACTCTTCACCTCATACCAAGAGGCAGAGGGGCAGCAGGAAGTGGAGAAACTGCTGCTTGAGGTCAGCTGATGGCTGCCTGCTAGGAATCTCATGCAGAGGTTGTCCTGCATCCTTTAAACATTATTTGTGTGTCGTCTTCCCCACACCGCTAAGTATTAGTTCCTCCTGGTTTGCAGAATTGTCAGGCAAACACTGAGGCATCATCTTTTGGGCAAGAAAAGCTTCTACAATCTAATGAATTTGTCTAATGAATTATTTTCTAAATCTTGGCTGTGAGGTTGGCCCCAAGCATTGTTTTTGTTACTGATGAGATTAGAAATCTGCTTTGAAGAAGAAAAAGCTGTTTTTCATGTAATCACTAGATTCCAGGAGCTAGGGACTTGGAAAAAGGATGCAAGAGCTGTGATAAAACCACAAGCCTTGATGATGCTGAGGAGATGCTTTCAAATCCTCATCTGTCTCCAGGAGCTGAGGAAGTAAAACAAAATGTTCTCAAGTCAGAAGAAAATCACTAGAGAAGCTAGCAACACGGAAATTGCAGTCTGCTAAAGAGTTAATTCATCACCTATCCCACTCAAGAGTTAAGGCTATTTTGTGGGGCATGGAATGAGATCTTCTATTGGACCAACTGCATGGTTGGGAGAGATTTTGGATGAGTGTTCAAACAAGGTTTTGCGCAATGGAGAGTTAAACTTTAAAAAAAAAAAAAGGAAGCATCATGGTGCTTAAAGGAACTTTGTATCATCAGTGTGAGGGAAACAGAAGTTAATCTCCTGGCCAAGTGCAAAACAGTGTCAGAAAAACATGGGTGAGACTGGTGTACAAAGCGTAGAACTCCTTCCATGATCAATACTATGGGTAGGCCTGGTACTTTGTTGCTTTGCCTATACGCTGTGTTTGCACTAGAACATTTTATTTGCAGACAAACAATGTGAGTTCATCATGGATAGATAATATCAAATAATTTATTTTTGCATTTGCTGTAGTCCTTTCCCACCACACTAGTCATAGAAGTATTTCTAGCATGATTCCTACACCATCACATGGGAAGTTCCTCACCCTCATCACAAACATACTCGCAGTCAATGAGCACCAATAATGGTACAAGCTGTAGGAAATTCCATCATTCTCTTTCTCACATGCTTTGATAACATTACATCTCAGGAAACCCCTAGGCACGCTAGTAATCATCTCATGTCCACAGAAAGCTGTGTTGCTAATACATCCTACAAGATTCATTTATCACTCTTAAATGTAGATACTTCTCTTTCTACATTGATAGTGGCAGGATATCAGTATAGGATGTCAGCTGTTACCTTTCCTGACAGTAAGTATAGTAATATAATATCCCCTAGTCCAGCCACTTCAGGCAGGCACTAATAATGAATGAGCCATCCTTCATGTATTCTCATGCCCTGTATTCTAGAAAGCAATTAAGAAATGGTAATTGACATCTTCCACTCAAGTTTCCTCCTATGAACCAGAAAAAATGGCTGGAACAATTAGGAAGCATGTTTTCTCCTTGCTATTTCAGGAGCCCTGCTGAGAAGAGTCAGAATCCTGAGAGAGATGGTCCTTGGAAATATTGAGCAGATGAGGGATGTGTTGGTCATCTGCGGGATGTGTTGAAGCATGTAGACACCTTGACTGTGTGAAGCGAAAATGGATGTGTTAGGGCCCTGCTAGAGGTGTAAAGACTCAACCCACAAGATGTCAACCGTGCTGGAGGCAGTTTAGCAACCTGCCCCTTTGGCAGACAACTCATAATCCTACACAGGAAATAAATAGCTGGACCTTGGAAAACTGTGAGGTGTGTTGAGAACTTGTAAGACAGGCCAGTACATAGATTCTGCTCAGGTGTTATCACAATCTCTTGGGAATTTTTGGGACTCTGAGCTATCTATGAATTTGGGCTCATTGAGACTGTGAGTATTCCTCATATGCATCCAGTTTGACAGGATTTAAAAAATGTTGCATTTCTATTTTACTGGGCTTGCAAGATAGAAATGCTGATTCGTAAGTAGGCTTGAGCCTTGACATCAGTCTAAGCCATATTTGATGAGTTAGAGGCTTCATAGAGACCCTAACCATCACATTAGTCTGAGAGAGTTACCCCACAAAGACATAGTAGTTTGGGAAGGCATGATTATGACTTTTCTAAGATTGTTTAAAGATGATGGATGTGTAAATTGCCTTTTCCTTTTCTACTCTTCCTTCTTCCTTAGCCATCATCTCTTTGTTTTCTGTCATTCTTGTTGCTCTTTCAGCTTAGGCTAGTACAAAATACCTAAAGTGACCATAAACACAGCTACCAAGTCAACTCGTCTTCAAATGGCTCCCAGAGTTTTTCAATACATAAATAATAGAAAGAGGAAATAGAAGCTGTAAATGCTGAGTCTGAAAGAAGACAGGTTTTATAATAGTCCATCAACAATTGCTCGAAGAATAACCAAAAGCTTGTGTAAGATTGCTACCTTAGCAATGTTAGTATACCAAGTTAAAGTTAAGCCACAATACTGTGAAGGTCATGGCACAGCATCTAATTTTTATTATCTCATGTCAGCACGTAGGACTATGTGACAATGATTGCTTACTTCTCTAATTGGATGGCTGCCAAGAAAAAAAATCCTGTTGGTTGCTGCTCTGTTTTTAAGAGACAGGATACAATTAGGTAATTTCCAAATGGATCTAAAGTGTCAGACCTCTGTTATTTCGCTAGCTGACCTGATACATAGTTTGCTGGACTAATGTCAGAGCGCAAGTCTGACTTCATCAGCTCACGCACCAAGTGATAGCTTGAACTGTAAATATTTTGGGTTCCTGTAAATTGACCAGCTCAACACCTCCAGCTTGCTGGACGAAGGACGAACCATGAGCTTCTGGGAGCTGACCATCTATACCACTGTAGTGTGCTGAGTTGGTATCCAGGCACAAAACTCGATTAGGATCAGCTCTCTCAATGGCTCTAGCCTGCTGGTATCATGCCATAGATGCCTGTATGACATCCCTGGCTCAGCACTTTTGGCTTCCTGGACTGATATCAAGCCACAAACATATTTTGGGTAACTATCACAGAAGTTATAGCTCTTGAACTGATGTGAAGTTTTGCATCTCTTTAGATATACCTTTGACTCATGTCAAGGCTCATGCCTCCCTAAGGTTAGTAGCTCAGCATTTTACCTTGCCAAATCGACATCAAAGCTGAGGCCTCTGTGACGTATATGTTTGTGCTCCATTGGTAGTCTGTAGCTATATGATCTAGGCCTTGGTCTCTGATATTGCTGGCTTACGCCTATACTCTACTTGCTGATTTATTTGAAGAGGCTGTTTAATATGTGTCCTAGAAGAACCATAGATTACTGGTTTGATAGTAGGTGCAAGGCCATTATGAATTCGCTAGCTCAGTACTGGCTTGCTTGGCTGATTCTAAGACTGATCTCTGTAAAGTGTCTGGCTTTATGTGTACACTTTTCTGGGGTAATGCCAACCACCGTCTGCTTGAAGCTCATTGGTTCAGCACTTCCATTTTGCTAGATTTTTGTTAAGGTATAGGATTTGGAAGTCACTGGCTACAAATAAGCCAATTGGATGTGTAATTACAAGGCTCCTAATTTGAAAAGAATGTACCTGTTACATTACATTTGCCTCTGGCTGTTATTCACATGGTCATTTATAAAATATAAAAATTAGATGATTAGTGTCAACTAAATAAAGTATGCAGCTGCAAGATTCAACTATCAGCATATAGATACAGCATTTGCAGACCTTCAGGCAAAGCTTGTATCAACAGATGAGCTTTGCACCGTTATTTGAACATGAATCGACTTACGCTCTGTCACAACAGTGAAAAGTGTTCATTCATTTCCAGTGGAGCTCTTATCTTGTGGAGGGGTAATAATGAGAGGGTTAGTGCTTTCTGCTGTTGCTAAATTAAGTTCAATGAAAAATAAGTGTTGGGCAGGGTCTGGACAAACACCATTTGGAGCTGTGTATCTAGCAGAGCCTAGCTGGGTTTTTTTAGGGATGGTGGTCAGAGCATATTTTACTCCATTTTAGCAGAGTCCTGTAATTTTCATTGCTATATTCTTAGACTGATGCAACTGCCAAGCTATCACTGGTATCCCTCACTCACACATTGATTGTCACCAGATACAGTGATGTGTATTTAAAAAAACCTTTGCAATGTATACAATAGTCTTTAAAATGTCAGAGTATTCATGTTTAAATATAAGCTGTCTCAGGGCATGGTAACTGTTGTAAATGTTGACTTCTTTACAGTGACTACTATATTTCTGTGTTTAGCTAAGTGTGAGATTTCTAAGTATTGTGACATTGGGCATTTTAAACATGAAATCATTTGTATTTCTCAGACCCTGGAAATTCACCACAGACTCTGTAGGTGTCTCCACTCAAAATCTGGGTAATTAGGTAATACAACAGTTTGGTTTTTATATGTTTGAAAAAAATTATAGGTTGTCATCAAGAAGTAGCATATTGAGGCAGAGTGTAGTAATGGCTTGGAGTTGGGTAGGATTTGTGAAATGTTTCCTGGCACTGGGGAAGAACTGACTCTGTTTTCTACAAAGATGACAGGATTTGGAATGAAATTCCTAGTCTTCACATTATCTGGAAATGTTTCTTGTCAGAAGGCAACAGCTTCTTCCATATATTTTTTCAGCTTTGAAACTAGGTCTGGTTTCTCAAAGCTGAGGTGCAATGTAAAGTACAAAATGAACTTCTTGATGTCTTTGCATTCTAGTTTGTTATCTATGACTAGACATCAGATAGGGTTAACATACATAATTCAATGCTGCTGATTCTTATCATTTATTTGCCATGTTTGCCTCAAATCTGTCAGTGCTTCCAAACTACCTGCTTCAGAACAGTTTTCCTTCTAGTCCCTGTTTTTTCTGAAATACTGTTGACTGAAAAAGAACAGGAAGGAAGTTGCCTTGAATTGCCTAATCTTAGCTATTGTCAGTAGTGCTTCAAAAGATGCCTTGTTTTGTATTTCCTTATAGCTCACTTCATGACACATAAACAGACAGATATATCAGAATGTGTAGATTTTTCAGCTAAGGGGAATAAAATGAACAAAATCCCTCTTTGGTTTTTACTTTTCAGATTTTGAAACTGAAAAAATTACATCAAAATTGGTAAGGGTACATTCAAACTCTCTTCTCCATTTCTAGGATGAACTAGGAGGAACTGAGGGTTTTACTTGTTACTCCTGTTTCTTCACACATCCTCTCCCTTAAGATGCCGCTAGGCGCCTTACCTTCCAGCCCCTTGGCATGTTCATGAATGACAGGGAACTCACCTACGTGGGTAACGAGTGTCGGGGAGGGGTTGTCATTTATATGACAACGGGATAGGAAGTCTGCTGCTACATTGGCATGGCCAGGCCTAAATTCAATATGGAAATGAAAAGGTTGTAGGGTGAGAGCCCACCGGGTGATCCAGGCATTGTCAGTTTGTGTGGTCTGTAGCCACTTTAATGGGGCGTGATCAGTAATTAGGGTGAAGGTGCGACCTAGGAGGTAGTACGAGAAATATTTTACTCCCCATTTGATGGCCATACACTCGCACTCAATTGTAGCGTACCTTTGCTTCTGGGGATTCAGTTTCTTGCTGGCATAGGGGATTGGGCACTCCACACCCTCTGTCTCTTGTGTTAACACGACTCCCACGGTGTGATTACAAGCATCAGTCTGCAAAATGAACGGACATGTAAAGTCAGGTGTTTGAAGGATCACATCATTACATAAAGCTTGTGTTTTCCAAAAAGCTTCCAAATGTTCCATATTCCAGCTTATTGGTCCATTACCCCTTCCCTTTAATAAATCAGTTAACGGGGCTGTTACTGCTGCAAAATAAGGAATGAACCAGCAATCATAACTGGCTATTCCTGGGAAAACTCGCATTTGTTTCCTTGTTTGGGGTGGTAAGTAGCCCCGAATGGCCTCTATTTTGCCAGTAAGAGGGCAAATACATCCTTGGCCTACCATAAAGCTAAAATATTTGGTTTCAGCTTCCCTAAGGCACATTTTTGTGGATTTGCTGTTAGACCAGTCAGTCTTAATTCTTGAAGAACTGCCCAAAGGGCCTTCAAATGTTGTTCCCATCCATCCGCATAAATTATAATATTGTCTATATATGCTGTGGCATATTGCTGATGTGGTGCTGAGACCCAATCAGTTAATCTTTGGAATGTTGTTGCAGCTCCATGTAGGCCAAATGGCATACGTTTACACTTGTACAGTCCCCAAGGGGTTCCAAAAGTGGTTTTTGCTTGGTCTTCCTTTCAGATGGGAACCTGCCAATAACCCTTAGTTAGATCCAAGGTAGATATGAATTTGGCCCTTCCAACTCTTTCCAATAATTTGCTTATTTGCGGCATGGGGAAAGCATCAAATTTTGATATTGTGTATAGCTTTCTGAAATCTACACATAATCAGAGCAAACCATCTTGTTTGGGTACAGCTACTAACAGACTACACCAAGGACTACAAGACTGTTATAATTCGCACAGTCAACACCTTGTCAACCTCTGTTTTTATTACATCATACCAATGATAGGGGATCCTTCTCCATTTTTCTCTTACCACTCTTCCTTCAGGAGTGATAATTTTATGCTCTATTCCTTTAGCACGTCCTGGAATTTTGTTAAACACATCTCCAAATTAATTTATTAGGAGCCTTATATGTTCTTGTTGCTCTATTGTCAATTGATCTCCTAAACATACCTCTTTACTAGTTTCCTGGCCTTTTGGTAATGTGGTCGTTTTATTTCCTGACTCTGACTGTTCTCCTATGTGGGTCCCCAGTAGACATTCGGGTCCATGCCAGGGTTTCAACAAATTGACTTGAAAAATTTGTTTCTCTTTTTCATATCCAGGGCGTAAGATTTCATAATTGACTGGGCAAACCCACCTGATTATCTCAAACGGTCCTTGCCAACAAATTAAATATTTACTCGTTGCACTAGGCAGGTGTACTAAAACTTTTTGTCCTTCCCATAATTCTTGTTGTTGAGTCCTCTTATTGTAATTGACCTTTTGTCTCTCTTGTGCTTGTTTGAGATGGTCTTGGGCTACCTCCCCTGCTCTCTGTAACCTTTTCCTCAGCTCTTGGATGTATTCTTTCGTTGTTTCCCTGTTGACTCCCCTTTCTCCCATCCCTACTGTGCTATGTCTAACAGGCTCTGTGGTTTGTGTCCATATATCAGCTTGAATGAAGAAAACCCAAGGGAAGACTGAGGGACTTCCCTTACTGCAATTAACAGTGGTGGTACTAACAAATCCCACTTTCTTGGGTCTTCTTGAGCACATCAGTGTAACATGTTTTTGAGCGTTCCGTTAAACCTTTCTACCAACCTGTTTGTTTGGGGATGATATACGGCCATGCACAAGTGCTGTATCCTGAGTACCTGGCATATGCTTCTCATTACATGGGACATGAAGTTCGTCCCTTGGTCTGTGATTATTTCTTTAGGTATACCCACTCTCGATACCTCAAGCAATTCCTCCACTACCCGTGGTCCTGTAACTGTACAAAGCGGGATTGCTTCAGGGAACCTCATGGCATAGCCTATCTTGACTAATACGAATTGATGACCCATCAATCTTTTTGGTAGTGGCCCTATTACATCTAGTGCTATTCAGGAAAACAGTTGTTCCACTACCTCATTATTGACTCCAAGATGAACGTGAGCTGCCAATGCCAGACCGCAGCCAGCAAGGCCAGCTATACCTTGGTATGCATCCAAAGGTGCATCTCAAGCCAGTCCAGAGAAATGATACTCCCCCTCTATGCGACTTTGACCAGGCCACAGTTGGAGTACTGCATCCAGTTCTGGGTGCCGCACTTCAAAAGGAATGTGGCCACCCTGGAGAGGGTTCAGAGGAGGGCTGCCCACTTGCTAAGAGGGCAGTAGGACAGGCCCTATGAGGAGAGACTGAAGGACCTGAACCTGTTCAGCCTCAGCAAGAGGAGGCTGAGGGGGGACGTGGTGGCTGCTACAAACTCATCAGGGGAGATCAACAGCAAATAGGCAGAGCCCTTTTCTCCCCAGAACCACCTGGGGTGACAAGGAACAATGGTCATAAGCTGATGGAGAATAGGTTTAGGTTAGAAATCAGAAGGCAATATTTTACAGTTAGGGTGGCCAAAATCTGGAACCAACTTCCC
>JAGPOW010000261.1:118161996-118172795 GCA_030014935.1 Caiman crocodilus | reverse complement strand
TCATAAGCTGATGGAGAATAGGTTTAGGTTAGAAATCAGAAGGCAATATTTTACAGTTAGGGTGGCCAAAATCTGGAACCAACTTCCCAGGGAAGTGGTACTCACCCCTACTTTGGCCAACTCTAAGAGGAGGTTGGATGATCACCTGTCTGGGGTCTTGTGAACCTGGCATTCATTCCTGCCTGTGGCAGTGGGTCAGGCTAGATGATCTGTTCAGGTCCCTCCTGACCCTAGCTACTATGATACCTGCATTGAAAGTAGAGGAGCTCAAGGTGGGTTTTGTAGGCTGACACACTGGCAATTAGGGCAAGCTCGACAGAAGTCTTCTACTTGATCATGGAGTCGGGGCCAGAAACACCATTTACTCAGTCTAGCCTCCATTTTAGTTTTCCCCATGTGTCCTTCCAAGGGGTTCATATGGGCCAATTTCAACAATGAGTTTCTATACACCTGAGGAATCAGAAGTTGTGGTACCTCTACTCCATCAGGGTGGCCCACTTTAATTCTATACAATAAACCCTTCCTTAGTTCGTATCTGGACAATGCACAACACTGATCAGGGCATATTACCTTTTTGTCTCATTTGGCCAATTCTGACTGCATGATGGCTTGGAACAGATCTTCTCCCTCTTGGGCTTCCTTGAAGAGGGCATTGCCTGCCAAACTTGCCAGACTGAATCTGACTTAGATGGATTTTCAGACTCTTCTCCCAACAAGCCCATCTGCTTTTCCTCTTGTATTCCCAATGTATCCAACACCTGGTAAACTTCCTTCCAATCTCAGCCTGATATTATCGGATAGGGCAGATCTTTGGCTAGCCTGACAGGCATTTCCCTCACAACATCTAATACTTCCACCCAATATCTTCTCCATGAATATACCAATGGTTGCCCATGCATATAAGTCATCTTCACCACATCTGCTCTCAGGGCCCAATCTCTTGGAGCCAGGTCTGCCCTAACTAAGGTCTGTGCACAACAGGTGTCCACGATGGCTTGTATCTTCTTCCTGCCTACCCAAGCCCAAATTGTCGGTTTATCCTTTGGCCTTTCCCCACCTGGTTTTCCCATGCTACAGTCCATCATCTCTACCTGACCATTGTCTCTCTGTACATTACGTTGTATCCTAGCCTCCAATGAAGCATTTCCAGTTGAATCTGGCGAGGCACATTTGTACCATCTCTTGCCATGTGTCCTATCTGTCTGCACCAGAAACACACTGTTATGGCTTGTCTTGCCTCCTGGACCTCCTTATGATCTGTCTCGGGTGATACATAGGTTACCCTTCCTTTTAGTCTCCTTGTGCACTGTCAAAATCTTTGGATAATCTCAGAGCCTTTACTGACAATTTCGGGTGGTGGCAATGTACCTACCGCTGGATACCTTCATCCAGATCCATTATAAACTGTTCTAGCAAAATCTGGTCACATAGATCCACTTTTGACACCTCAAGGGGTCTCAACGACTTCTCTAATAAGTCTGCCAGATGTTGAAGTAAGATCTAAGGTGTCTTATACTCTGTCTGCTTCTTCATTCGGAAAGATTGATGATATCTCTTAGGATTGATATCCAAACGATACATAATTTCCTTTTTTACTGTGTCATAGTCGACTGCTTCACCTCATGGCATAGCTTGATAGGCAGCCTGGGCTCTTCCTGTCAGTAAAAAACCCAATTGGCCGGCCCATTGGCTCTGATCCAAACTGGCGGCCAATGCTGCTCATTCAAAGCGCTCTAGAAAGGCTTCCAGGTCATCCTGTGGAGTCATGTTGGGAACCTTCAAATCTACTTGATTCCTTTGAGTCCATGCTTTCTTTGAGAGCAATTTGTCAAGCTGCTTGCTGTTGTTTTTGTTGTAGCAACTGACTCACCAGATGTAATGTCTGCTGGAGGGGTTCGGGACTCCTCATTGTGCTGGGCTGCATTTCCATATGTTCTTTATGACTTAGGCTGTTGTCGAAGTTCCCGGCCAATGCACCACTTGTGGGGGGTTACGTCTAACCTGATGCAGTATTCTTGCCTTTCTTCCTTCTGATTGCACAGTTTGGGCTAATAATGGTATTGACTGACTCTTTCCTGCCATGTCTTGATTATTATCTGATGTTGTAAGTTGGGAGGTATTATTGGTTATCTACTCCAACAAAATCAGGCAATCTGTAGTGGGGGAGTGGATCTTTTTTAGTTATTCATTTAGTTTTTTTGTAGTTCTTGTATAGTACCACTAGTACTGACCATCAAGTTAAAAATCACAGTCTTACTTAGTTTGGCTTAATAGTGTCCTTTATTTATACCTTCTAGAACTTACATCCATCACTTAGTGGTTACGTGTTTACATCAATTAAATATCACTATCAACTTAAATGAAATCCAACTCGGATAAGATCTTACTTTAATTGTGTTACCGTTTCTCTAACAAACTGTGTTTTATATCCTCCCATGTTTAGTCTTTTTAATTTCTCCTTATTTCTCTGGATGTGGTCTCTCTTCCTGAGGACCAGCAGCACCCACTCTCAATTTCTTCTTTTCTGTTTTTTTTCTTCTCCTTGTGTTCGATAGGATCGCTACATAGCTCCGCTAAATAAACAACAACAACAAAACCTCCAGCCCCAGTCACTTCCCGATGGGATCAGGGTCCCTCCACCCCTCTCTCTCCTCTCTGGGGAAATCACCTCCTTAGATTCTTCATTGGTGGCTCTCTTTCAAACTGGCTCTGCTCATCACCCTAACTCTCTCTTAAGTCTGACTTCGCAGGGTCTTTTCCTCCCAGTTTCTCCTCTCTGAGCCTCTCTCCTCCTCTACTTGCATCCGTTTCATTTCAGCCCCACCCCTTTTTGCCACGGGGCATTTGATCCTCACTAGACAGCTGCTCCTGAATCTCAGCACTCCTTTGGTTCTCCCCTCCTTGTCTTTTTCGGTCCCCATTCTTGCCGTGAGGGTTTTACTTGTTACTCCTGTTTCTTCGCACATGTCAACACACAGTTTTATAAATATAGTTTATTGACTAACACTTGTGTTTTCGTAAAGAGTTATACTGTTGCATCCCTATAACCACAGAGCTGTTCATAAAAGCCCAGAACTGAAATTCTTCTTTTGCAAAACTTACATGGTTGTCATTGGATGTCTGACCAAGTTAGCACTACAGAATTTGCCCTTGAAATTTCAGCAAGGTTTTAAAAATATCCCTTCTTAATGCAATACCCCATATATCTTAATGATACAAATTGTAGCAAAGTAACTTAGCAGGTTATTTCATTCATCAGTCAGCAGTTTTCACAGCTGTGGGCCCAAGCAATCCATCTTGTGTCTGAGGGGGGCTAGTGTTCTGATCCAGCTGCAACTCCGGCTTTTCCCTGTTCCCCATGTGCAGCATGGGGAAGTGCTGCTGGAATGCAGCCAAAGCCCCTCTCTGGTAGCTTTGCAGCCCAGACCTAGTGGCTCTGAAGGTAGTATATTGCAGACCCTGGATCTGGTCCAACCCCTTGTTCAAGATAGGATCACATGTGACTAAACCTTCCCAGCCAAGTGTTTGTCTGGCCTGCTCATGAAAATTTCCAGGGATGGAAATTCCACAACCTCTCTGGGTAGCCTTTTTCTGTACTTGATTATAACTTAAAGGGAAGTTGACACTGCTAGGAACTGGAATGAAAAGTTAATTGGTGTTTGATCTATGTATAATTTGTTATCAAGATGAGGTATGTGTCAGTGCAGTGACTGAAGTGTAACTGCTTATAGCTCAAATCTAACCAAGCCAGCTTTAAGTCCAAAACACTGGAGCCTCTTTTAACAGGTGTAGCTCACCACGTGAGACAACAAATTTAATCTATATAACCCACCGGCTATGCTCTGACAATATTCTATTCACATATATAAGAAGGAGGGCAGTTGAAGGGAAGGTATTTTGCAATAACTAGTCTAGAATAAATATTCTGGTATAGCTATGTTGGTAAATTTCCAAGCATAGAAGTGGAACTTCCTATAAGTTACTTTTGAAAGTGGGACTTTGGTACTAACTCACATCACTACTTTTGAAAATATTATCCTTAATTAATTGCCTTTTTGTTGCTCCCCTCTGCTGGGTACAGTAATAGATGTGGTGACCATATTATTTTTTAAGGAAATCCAGGACAGTTTCAAGTGAAGGCAGAGTGGCATGGTGCACCAAACAGGCAGGCAGGCACTACCAAGGCGAGTGGACTGGGGTGGTGCCCAGCCCAGCCCAGCCCAGCCTTCCCCCTGCCTCCAGCTGCTGCTCAGGAGGAGCTAGGCTGGACATGTGTGGGCAGGGTGATATCTGCTTGTGCACAGCAGCAGTGGTTCCTGCTCTCCTGCCTGCCTGGCACACCATGCTGCTCCACTGGCCTGCCAGACTGCACCCCTGACTACCTGTCTCCTCCTACAGCAACACCACTTATTGGGGGGCATGGTAGGGGAGATCAAAATACAAATTCACCCAGGGTGCCATTTTCCTCCAGGCCAGCTCTGCTGGTGCAGAATCATGTGCAGTAATCAATAGAAAAAGAAGGGATCATGTTTGGTGGCCAATTCTCAGACTTCTGTTCCAATTTTTACCAACTGGCTGGGACAGCCTACAAAATCTAGAATTCTTCCAGCCAAACCAGGACATATGATCACCCTATAGAGCATGTTTTGCTGTTTGGAATACTCTTAAGATCCCAAATTGTCGTACTTAAATCCATGATAAGGTACCAAAGCATGGCTTTTTTTGAAAGCCCAGAGCGGATTTAGCACAAATCCTATTAAGGTAGGACTTTTATTGGTTTTATGGGTATAAAGAGATATCACCAAATGAAGCAAGTCAGGTGTGGTGGGATACATCTTGGCATAGCTGATCCACTTCATTGGATGAAATACATGTTGCCCTTTGTCTTGCCTGTTGATCCTGTGGGACAACTGGTGTTCCCAGCTATCAGAAACATGCTCAGCTTTCTCCTTCACTTTGCTTACAGAAACACGCCCCAGAGCATCTCTTGGATGTGTCTCTGTAAGAAGGGAAATTCCTCAGGTGTACAGGCTTGGGCCCATCAAACTCAGGGAGTGCCTGCCCAATACAACTGGAGCTTGAGTGCAGGCCATAAAGCTAACAGATATCTGATGCAATAAATCAGCAGAAACTATTACCACCTTTGTTGCACCCACAAATTTGGGCATTTGTGGGACAGCAGATGGTATAGACATCTATTTGCTTTTCCTTTGTACCACCATAAAACTTGTTATGATAGCACAAAGGCAGTGTCTATTTTTAGAAGGTACTTCAGAAATCCCACATTTTGGCAACCCCTGGCATGAGCGCCGATCATAGCATGCAAGGCCATTTTGCTTGACACACCACTGCCAGCCTGGGCTCCAAGCAGCAGCTGCCAGCCACGGAGCCCTTGCTGCTCCCAGCAGGCGGCTGGGAGGCTGCAAGCCCTGCTGCATACAAACCAGGCTCCTTGGGCCGGCTGCAGCTGGGAGGCTGCAAACAGCTGCTTTGGGCTCCAGCATGTCGGCACTCCAGCACCTTCTAAGGTAGATAGTGTGTTTTTTTTCGGTACTCCAGCTAGAAAACATTGCCTACCCCTGGTTTAGGGTCTAATTTTAGGCTTCTTTTGAAACTGCATATGAAATCATTAATGTTTGAGTCTCAAAGTATCTTATATACCTGTGTCCACATAAGGGATCTTCTATGTACTGATCTCCTGTGTTTGGCTTTTAAAGAGAGGATGTTTCCTCCAATCTTTCCTCCCTTGAGCTCTATGGAAGCCCCTATACAAGGAAAGAGTTACATGGGGCTTGGAAGGAGAGGAACAAGGTATGGCTATGTCCATGTGGAAGTCATATAGTTGGGAATGGTACAGGTTTCCCCTGGTTGCCTTCCATCCCAGGACCCTAACCACAGCTTATCCTGAGAAACTATATAGCATTTAGCCACTGACCTGTACAGAGGCTGTGTAAAGAGCAACACAAAGGTGAGAGTCCCACAGTTGGGCCTCATATCCACAAGGTTTAGATCACCTCTCTCATCTGAGCTCCAGGAACTTTTGTACAAGATATCCTCCTGTAATCCTTTCCATCCAGGGAATAGGTAGTAAGGAACAAAGTGGGGGGACTGCTATGGAGTTTTCCAGCCTCCCTGACCTCTTTCTGCAGAGAAATCCACATGGTGTGCATATTGATAATTTTACATCATTCCTATGTTGTTTCTGTT
Source organism: Caiman crocodilus (assembly GCA_030014935.1). NCBI lineage: Eukaryota > Metazoa > Chordata > Crocodylia > Alligatoridae > Caiman > Caiman crocodilus. Next base: position 118,166,588 of record JAGPOW010000261.1, on the reverse strand, counting down.
TCCTTGTAATTTGACTTCAATGTTTGTCTTTCCTTTTCCCTTTATGCCAGTTTCATTACTAAACTACTAAAACCATGTCTTCATCTTGAGGATATCACTTGTAAGTTTGGCTACTTAAAACAAACTTGTTTCCTCTAACTGCAATTAGTTCAAGCAGCAGAGGCTGACATAACATTGCACTGCAATTTTTCTATGGCTAAAACTGTGTTTAAGAACAATAGTGGAATAAAAGTTTTCATAGCACAAATCAGCTCCTTACCCGAGTCTTATACAGCAACCGGGATATCTGACCCTGATGCACAATCTTCTCGTGCAACACCTGTTGCCATTGGAATTGGAGGCAAATTTAAATTTTTGTATTTCCAGACTGGGTCCTTACTTTTTGCCTTCTAGCCGTCTATATTCAGAAACTCTTGCCAATTGTGCTGCTTTTGCTTTTGGACAAACATTCAGGGGAACAGGCAGTTCTTTGTATACACATGGAATTTTGTTTTGGATGAAAATCTAGAGAAGAAACAAACTTCACTTGCCATCCAATCAAGCAAACAGCAAGGAAAGTGCATCATGGAAATTCAGCAGCACATATGAGGTTGAGATTTCAGTGGCTGTCTTTAAGATTCAGAACTTTGAGTAGAATGTTGAAAGTTCCTCAAATCATTGCATTCATTTAATCCACATTAATTTGTTGCTATTTAATGTCAGCATTTATGATTCTCCTTACTGTTTTTAGTATACAATAAAGAGTATGAAGGAGGGAAAATGGCAAACACTTTGGATCAACTGATTCAATTCAGAAGGCTCAGAAAACCAAATTGAAACATGACACAGAGCACAGGTTTAATTTATTATGATTTGAAGTCCTAGCCAATCTTTTGAATTAGAATAGAAATCAGACCTTAAAGTTTAGTGAAAAAGTTTTACATTGCATTAATAAAACTGCTGTACAGAAATGGTTAACCTTTTCTCCTGGATTGGTAATGAAGAAGTTTCGTGAAGGAATCCTGTTCATCCTCCATCAGGAAACAGTATGAAGTGGCAATTAATTGTGACCTTTAGAATTAATTAAAACAAAGCATTTAAAGGTGAAAGGAGTGCATCTTGAGTCAAAAGTGCAGTAAACCAATTAATGCAGCCCAGTGATATCAGGGCCAGACTCTGCAGAGCCATGCAGCTAGGTGGCAACTTTCAGCACCCTTGTACCCCAACCAGTCCCTCTGCTGCCTGATACCACTACCCAGAGCCCAGGGCTGAGCAGCTGTGGTGTAAATTTCTCCACTCCAGCTCAAAGTGCTGCTGTCCCAGATCCATGTGTAGATTCTATGCCCAGGAATAGTTGATTCCAGCTCAAAAACTCCAGCTTTTATTGCTTTGAATTAATTGCACATGTAGATGCACCCACAGTCCTCAAAATAAACATTCCTGTAGTAACTTGCATATAGGGAAATCACTGCAGGTCCCCATAGATTTAGTTCATCTAGAATTGATGCAATTTACCCCTTTTGAAATAGTTGCAAGCTTTAGCACAGGCACTCCATAAATACACTTTTAAGTAGCAGTTCTGTACCTACTTGTGTATAGTACAAACTGGATGCATCTATAGGAGACATTTACTGTGCAGTTGACTAATTAACTGTACAGTAAATGTTTCAGCATCTACACTTGCACCCTTATTAAGGCACACAAAACTTAAACTCCACAGCAGGATAGTACTTGTAAATACAAGTACTACCCTGCTGCAGTTTTTCCATGCTCAGTAGTGCACTTGTAGACATTTATCCAGCTGGCTGGAGCATAAGGGTGCTTCAGTACAGGGGCTGCCTGCTGGTTAGCCCTGCAATGAGGCACCCTTGTGCCCCAGCCAATCCCTCTGCAGCATATTGAGTCTGGTCAGAGCAACTCCAGGCTGACCCCCTTAAGTCCCATGCCAGCCAGGGCTGCTCTAACCTGGCTAAACGTGCAGCAGTCCAGGTGCACATGCAGACACACACCCAGCAACAGTAAGCTCTAAAGCAATAAGCTCTGAAGTAAGCTCTGTAGCAGTAAACTCTGAAGTAATCTCCAGAGCTTATGGCTGCACATTAATAGGCACATGTAGACACATCCACTATGCATATTAATCCAAAGCCAAACAGCTCATGATTTGCTACGTGGTTCATTGGGTTAGGCCCCAGTAGAGACAACAGCATTTCAAACCATCGTAACTCCATAGTTTAGCACTGCTCAGTATGTGTGGGTACTCCAGATACCCCTCTTCCCCCCACACAAAGGATCCATGTGCTAGCCCCCACTCATGACTGGAACTAGGGGTTCTTGTCATAAGTCCTGGGATCCTCCAAAAATGTATATGTAGATGAGGTGCAGGGCAACCTAGTCCAGCTTCATCTTGTGGAGGGCAGAGTTGCATTAATCATATACAACAGGCTGAGATAGGGGGCAATAGGGGGATTCTGGGTAAGCTGTTTGGAGCCCTATTTGGTGATGTTTGCCAGACATTTAAATGGAAAAGAAAGGTGCAGCTCAGTTGTGGGAAAGAAGAAGAAATAGAAATGTATTCAGTGGAGTGGCTTACCATGACTTTGAAAAGAGTCATCACTGAGGGGGACTGAGCACAATTGACATTACTATGTATTGTATCTAGATGCATTATATTAATCTGTGCTTTGTGCAGTCTTGAGGTTTATGTGTATTTTTTTTTGTGGCTCCAGATGGGAAAAAGGTTGCCCGGAAGACTCTGTACAAGGACAAGAGAACTGGGAGCAGGGGCATGCCAGACATCTACCTGTTCTTTTGGGCCAAATATGTCAGTATGATTTCTAAGCTAGCGACTGACACAGAAGCTAAAACCACTTGCCTCGTGAGGTACTTCCTAAGACACTGGGGGGGTATTTGATCCTGAACCAGTGCCACAGTGTGTGCAGCCTGCAGAACATTGGTCCAGGAAGCATGAGAAACCACAGGAAGATCCAGGAGATGGTGAGACTAAGAAACACCACATCGCCCATGGACCTGCTTCTACATGCCAGGCCATGTGGGAGTGCATCCACCACAAGGAGCTGCACAAAGATCACAAGGACCTGAACTGGCTCATAGCCCACCAAGCTCTACCAGTGAGGGCCTGGAGACAGAGAGAGAGGGGCAGTTGGGGAGACCCAGCTGCCCATGGCCCAACTGCTATGGGGCCACAGAGACAATTGACCACCTCCTCTGGCTCTGCACCTGCACCAAGGAGGTATGGAAAAGGGTGAAACAGTTCTGTGAAGTGGTGACTGGTGTTAGCTGGCTAACCAGCAAAGCTGCACTGTACGGGCACCTAACCAAACATCAAGGGAGCCCATCACCCCATTTCAACCAGTTTGCATCCCGTGTCAGGAGCACTCTGTGGAAGGCCAGGAACCTCTTGCTGTACAGACAAATGGACATAGAGAGTGGGCTGTGTAAAAAATAGCACTGAGAGAACTCCAGACCTACTACCAGAAATTGGTAGCAGAGGATGGAGAAGACACGGCCAAAGTCACCTGGCACAAAGACATGTGGCACAGGATCATCCAACCCCCTTTCCCCCGCAAGTGAAGAGGGGGGCAAAGGCAGCGAAAGAGACAAGTAGAGCAGAGGACAGTGACAGCAACAGCAGCAGTGGATGCTCCAGCAGGAACTGGAGCAACAACGATGGAGAAGGCACTTGAACTGAGTATGTGACCCTGCAAGCGGGGCAAGGGTAGAAAGGAAGGATGGGCTGGTCTGAGGGTCCAGCATGGACTTAGCTGTTTTGTGTGTGTTGCAGATATTGTAACAGGTTTGGGCCTTTGTATAGGTATGGGTGTGGTTTTTGTAATGGGAAAGGTTTTATCTTGTGGTGTAATAGGTAGTGTAGATATATATATATATAACCCTATGTATAGAGAGACATACATTTTTTGTTTGTTTGTTTTGTTGCATTATGTTTTTTGGTAAAAAAGTGGCAGTATTGTAGCCAGTGAGGTTGCCTGCTTACCTGGCAGGGGAAAAAACCATGACCACTAAGGTGATTTTTCCTAGTTGCTGGGTATAACCACTTTTCAGGAGTGCACTGATTTTTTGGGCCAGTAACGATGGCCAATTTTTAAGGAGCTATATTTGCCTATATTGATCTGATTACTCATATGTGACCCAGCTGCTTCTGGCTGGAAGTCTGCTGTGGGGGGGGAAAGAGGCAAGGGGGGGAGGGAAGGGTTGTTGGGGGGCAGATTGGGGCCCCCATGGTGAGGGAGGGATTGGGGCAGGGGTATGCACTGTCCAGTTGGGGTGGGGCAGGGCAAGGCATGGGATGGAGCCATGAGTGGCTCATCCAGGGGCCATGGTGGGGGGCTCTCATCCCTATGTGTGCCCTAGGAGGTCATGGGGGGAGCATGTGTGCCCCTGGATTTGTGCATGGGGTGAGGGCTGGCTGCTGCTGTGGGCTCAGGCCAGGGCTGCTCCAGGTTCTTCCTGGTGGGGGGCTAGGCCAGGCTGCACTCAGGGTGGCAGCACTGGGAGAGGGGCCACGGCGGGGTTGCTGCAGCCATCCCAAAATTTTCTGTAACACCCCCAATCTGCACTCCTGGTGCCACTGCCCC
>JAGPOW010000261.1:118137904-118161896 GCA_030014935.1 Caiman crocodilus | reverse complement strand
GGCTTTTGCGTACGAGCACCGGTGCGTGGGTGCATATATTTTAATGGGTTTCTGTTTTTCTTTTTGGTGTGTATCTTTAAAGTATTATATATATATATATATATATATATATATATATATATATAGCTAGCCAATACAGGCCATGTGTTTTATAGTCATGCTCAGTGTTGGCTGCATTTAATCAATTCCATAATTGGTTTCCATTGTTGAGCATGTGCTGCTTCTGGTGGCAGTTTAATGAGGTTTCCTTGTACATAAATACAAGACAAGGTTTTTTTCTCCCATGTTGATTAAGGAATAAACCTTATAATATTATAGTCTAGTAAATTCAGTAAGTTATTTCTGAGACCTGAGAAAGGGCACTTGGTGCTTGAAAGCTTGTCTAAAAGCCTTCCCACCTATACCATTGGTCCAATAAAAGATATCATACAAAATCCTTACTTCTCATACATTTCCTGGACCAGCACTGCTACAATAATACTCAACCTGGAAGATATCACAATCAGCCATGTGTGTCATCAAACCTAAACATGAAGAAACAAGAAGCCAAGCTACACATTGATATCTACTTCCTAAACTTGTGTAACAGACATAACACCACCCCAGAAGACTTGCTACCTGCAACCTCTGGCCAACATACGCAACTACAAATATGCAATACAACTCTGCAGGAGAAACTTGTAAAATGAGAAGCCATTTTCTTTGCCTAATCTATTCCACAGGAGTCCAGTTTAAGCAGGACACACTTACAAACTAAGAGATATAAACCCAAAGAAATACTTTGTCACTATGGAACAGATGCAAAATATAATCAAATCCTTTTATATAATAGTTGCAAATAAAGCTGTGCTCACTTATTCCTCACTTTTCCACTCTAGAAAATACTCACGTGCTCTCAAAGAGATACAAAAGGTAAACCTTGCCAAACCCATTATATCAAACTGTGGTATCCTAACTAAACACCTATAAGGGTTCATAAAAACAAACAAACAAAAAAAAGCCTGTCCTTAAACCACTTGTCACTCAAATAGCAAGTTTTCTACAGGACAACAGATTTTCTTAACAAGATCTGAAACTACCCCAAGAAAGCCATACTAGCAGCTCTGGATGTCACCAGCATCCCACCCCATGAAAGCACAGCTGCCTGTCTGGAATACCTACAAGAGCATGCACCAAAGTCAGATTTAAAAGCACAAAACACATAGCACAAACCATCCAGGTCATCCTCATCCACAAAAACATTACTTTCAATAACCACCAATTCCTCCAAAACATAGGTATAGGGTCAAAGAGTCCCTCCCTTCCCCCTACAGTATCCCAACTTCCTCATAATCCATTTGAAAGAGGAATTTTTAGAAAAGTGTCAAAACTTCACTTGAACATATTATCTATGCAGTATAGGTAATCATCTGGACTGAACACCTGGAATACATTTATTCACTTCCATCACCAAGTTAAAAACTACCACCCCTCAATCAAATTCTCTCTAGAATACTCTTACACTAACTTCAACTTCCTGGATACTACAATCCACATCCAGGATAGCCAACAAAACACTGTATACCAAACACTTATGGACCACTAGATTTACGTCCAGAAAACCAGCAACCACCCAAGACATACCAAGAAAACTGTAAGCAACAGTCAGACCCTCAGATACTACCCCACCTGTTCTGAGGAGAATGTGTGTGATGCCCACATCACCAATCTGAAAAATGTGTTTACTCAACAAGGATATACCAGAAGAGAAATAGATCACATCTTTGAATAAGCCACATAAACACTCTGCAATAGCCTGCTACAATACCAGAGAACCCCCAGTCCATTGACCATACTCCCTTGGTTGTTACGTGCCATCCCACTTGTCATGGACTGGGGTCCCCAGAGGTGGCTGTGATACCCCTAGAGACCCTTGACCATGCCAATTCGGCCCAATGAGCACCTCTTTCTAACCCACCACATCTTGTTGGTAATAATTATGAATAGAGAGGCTGCCCTCAAGTTTACACTGGGTGTGATCCTGCTGGACCCCGCCTTGACCATGTGGGTTCTCAGATCCCTTTTGTGTCCTGCTCAAAATTGGATGTCTTTGGACACTCTCAGCCTTATGAGCTAGATGCATGGCTCCAAACTTCCCCTTTACCACACCCCAAGCCTCGCAGATGGCATTCAGTGTCCCTCCAAGGCTTTAGCTTCACTTGGCCTCAAGTCATTAGTGGGCTCTCTGCAGCCCTGTCTCTCTCTGCACCCCTCGGTGCTGGGCTTTCTGGAGCCCTGTCTCTCTCTCTTCATCCCCACTGGTGCTGGGGTCTATGCATCCTGGATTCTGCACCCACACTGGTGCTGGGGTCCCCACATTGTAGTGGCCCTCCAGGGGGGCCTCCTCCTTCCCCAATAGCCTCAGCCCATTCCACCAGTCTACAAACAGAAATCAAAATACAAGCTCTTGGGCTATAACATAATGCAAGCAGCTCAGGGTGTTCTCTGTCCCTTTAAATGCATCACCCTTCCCCCAGCACAACAGGCCTTGTAGGCCAGGGTCTGGTGAGCTCCTGCAATCTCTTAACCTTACCAGCAGCAGGAGATGGGTCATCAAGCCTCTTCCATCAGCTTCCTCTAGGAGAGCTCCTTCCCCCTTAGCTGCTGGCAGAGAACTTCCCCTCTGGCCCCAGCCCTAGGTTTTATATATGCCCCAGGCCCTGCCTCTTCCGGTCAGCTGATCGCCTGCAGGTGCTGGCTAATGCCCTCATTCCTGCTGCCATAGTAACTTGCAGCTGAGGGGTTCCAGGCTGACTGCTAGGGCTCTCTCCCTAGGCAGTTCTACCCCTTAAAGGAGCAGGCACCTTAGTGCCCTGTGACACCACAATGGAACCTGTGAGAACTGGGGTTGGAAACCTTTTACTTACTGTGGGCCACCCATTGCAAACCAGCTGGAACTACAGGCTGCCCAACCATCACTATGCCCCAGTTGTTCCTGCTCCATGTACTACATAGATAATATTTTATAGTACAGAGGTGATTTCTTGTCCCTCCACCTGCCATGCAGCCTCTTCTGAAAAATGTGATGAAGGACAATTTAGAGTGGCAAATGTAGTGAGCAGAGGCTGAAGTGCTGGAGTTGAGAGCAGTCCTCTGCATGAAATTGGTGCTGTGATCAGGATAACATGGAGTTCTCCCCCTTGCAGGAGTCAGCAGCAAAGAGATTAGCTGGACATTATTAAGACACAGAATGTAGAATCTGGCCTACATCCAACACAGCTGGGCTGCAACAGGGGATCAGTGTGCTTTTAGTAAAACATGAGGACCAAATTGCAGGCCAGATCAAATCTCTCTATGGGCCAGATCCAGCCCATAGACCCTAGGTTGCCAACCCTTGTATGAAACGACTCATCAAATAATTACAGCCTATAATTGAAAATGATCAGACTACGAGAGAAATATTCCCAACTCCACCACTTCTGACCTTCAAACATTTCGCAAACCTGGTCCAACTTATCATTGGAAGCAAATTCCCCTCCAGTCAAAAGACTCCAAATGGAACACATTTTGGCCTTAACAAGAAATGCAAAACTTGTCTACAAGTTTCCAACACCACAACAATCAACACCCCTCACATCCAAATTCACAGATCCTACACTTATACATCACAGAACATGGTACATCTCATCCACTGTAACAAATGCTTTCATAAAAACTATGTGGGAGAAACCAGATGGGAACTACACACCAGAATGAACTCTCACAGAGAAAAATAAAAAGGATGGAAACATAAAGACACCAGTAGAAACAGATTTTTCACAGAACAAGTGCTTCCTCTCCGACTTCACAATCCTTGCACTCAAAAGAAATTTACAAAACACCTCCAGAAGATGGGTCTGGAAACAGAAACTCATAACCCTACTGCACCATTAGATAGCTGGACAGACAATGGTTTTATGGCTTATAACAACCTAATAAATACTGCTACTAATCTTCCTGCACTTCACAGGTAATAACTATCCTCTTCCTTCATGAGAATGGTCTCCTTCTGCCACTAACTAGATTGCCTGTTCTACTGTCCTTCTTTTGTTTTGCCTGATATCACTCATTTTAAAGCTATATCACAATGACCTTAAGAATAGTAGACCTCAGTATTTTCATAGGCTTATGATGATACTGCTTTCAGCACTTAGAGTAGTCTATCTAATAACCTCTTAATTCATTCTGCCATGTTCACCTCAAGGCAAAAACAGACCATCAGGGAGGGAAGCTGTCCCAGAAATATAGGAGAAAAAGGATGCAAAAACTAACAGTTCGCTAGTGGAAGAGAGATGTGGCAGGCATTACATATCTTTGTACTGGGCCCTAAGAAGCTTCCAGTTTGTTCTGCTAAAATGGAAGAATTTTCCCATTTTGAACGTTGGACAAAATGCCCTAATCTGAAACACAGCCATCCATTACACTTTGCTTCAATAATCGCTTAGTTGCCAGTTGATAGTGTTACATTTGAGAGAGGTTTCCTTGCAGTGTCATGAATAAACGTTTGATTACAACCATGCCACAGATGGAGTTTAATTGCTGGCCTACCAAAGGCAATTAAAATTTCAACCGGAAAAGCATATTTGATGTGGTGTCCTAATATTCAATTAAAGATGTGAATCTATTGTTGCGTGCAATGATACCAAACTACACATTGTCTGAATTAATTTGTAATTATTTTAACAAATTATATTTGCATATTTCAAGTGATATCACTCAGTAGCAGAGAACTAGTCTTGATGATACAGATGGTCCATTCCAAGCCTAGGTTCTCATGTATTCTCAATCTTATGGGTTTTCTGACTTGCTTTTAATATTTCTGTAGGCTAACAGAACAATACTAATGTACCATTTTCACTTTGCCATGATTTGACATGTTTTACAAATAAAATGCAATCTCTCATTTATTTATGTAACTGGAAAGACTTGTTTTATTCCTTTGGAATATGATTATCAACTCTAATGTTCTTTCCCTACATTAAGTAATATTATCTTTTGTTGGAGAAAAATACTTCCTGACAGATATACAAACTGAAACAATCCTTTCATAAGTCACATCTATCAACATAAATGTATATGACAAATGTTTTGTCATTTACAATATGTTCTGTAAGGTACAAACTTTGCATTCTGTTACTGTTTTAGTAGCAGAGCTCTAGCAGATGTAATAAAAGTGTGGCATTGAAGAGTCACAGATGCTTTATTCCTATTTTTGATGTTAGCAAAACCAAATGCATTTGAGCTAAGAATTTTTAATACAAGATTTGCAGGTTGTCTACACAACCAGTGTAAACCTATGTAAAAAAATTAGTCCAAACAATCAAGGAAACAAGATGATCAACATCTGTATTATTCAGTAATGGCTGCTGAATTAGACAGGTTAATCTGTATTTGCTTGGCTTCCTATAAGACATATTTCTCTGTTTCTGGTCTCTCAGGCCTGGAGGGTCTATATAACTGCCTTAACAAAAAACTTCCATCTCTCATCTTGCGCAGTCTCCTTTTATCTTGTTGCATTTTCACTTGCCCCTTCCAGATCAGTTTTTGTGTTCTCTTTCCTCTTTGCTTTGGTTTGATACCCTTTACTTCAGCTTCTAAAATCTGCCGCACATTAATTCTCTCATCAGGTCTCACAATATGCCTTGCCTGCTTTCTCTACACACGTATCTTGCTCAAGACATCAGGTCTTTTGTAAAGATCCGCAATCTCTTCATTATATCTTCTCCTCCACACTCCATTTTCTTGTACAGCAGCAAATATTTTCTTTAGCACTTTGTTTTCAGACACTTTCAGCCTTTTTTCATTTACTTTGATATATACTAGGCACATCTACAGATGCATTTACTCTGGCCTAGATTTATTCTGGTGTAAACTAAAGTAGACTAAGGCTTTTTGGTCAGGAGTCTACACATGTGAGGATTAGGAATCAGATTTGCACCCAGTTCCCTGCAGCCCTGCAATGGGCCCTGCTGCTCCCCTTGGGTGCTAGCCCAGGGGCTAGCAGGGAGCACTAGCCCTAGGGGACTGCCTGCTGCTTGTCTCCTGGCCTGAGGGGGCTGTCTGCTGCTAGGGCAGGAACAATGTCACCCTGCTCCAGCAGCAGGGAGCTCCTGGCCCTGGCTCCCTGATCAGGGCAGGGGTTGCAGAGTTTGCTCCCCAACCAGCTCCATTCTCACAGACCTGGACAGGGAACACACTCCCCACTTTCTGCCAGCAGGGGAGTCCCAGCCTGAGCTCCACAGTCTCCCAGCAGAGGGAGCCCCAGGTTGAGGAGCTCAGACTGGGAGTTAAGAATCTCAGCCCAAGCTTTGCTACAGCAGAGCTCAGGAAAAGAGATAAGAGTCTCTCAGTTCCCCGCTTTCTGATCAAAGTCTCAGAGCAGAGGGCTTGGAGCTTCCTGTTGCCGGGACACAGGTCATATTCTCTGCCTGCCTCAGTAGAGCCTGCCCCAGCAAAAGGCAGCTCCCAAGGGCAGGGATCTATCTCCTGCCCCTGGTGGACACCTGACCAGGAGCAGATTTTGCTCCCGGTCAGGTGCCCACATGAGCGCTTTGGCACCATTACTAATCACAAGCAAATTCGCTACTTGCATTTGCAGGTAGCAAATTTACTTGGGATTAGGGAGGTTTACTGTGAAGTAAGCAAGTAAGTGCACATGTAGACTCACATGCTTACTTCGCAGTAAGCTATGCTAATGCAAAGTTAATCGTCTCATGTTGATGTACCCGCTATTGCTTAATGATGTTATGCAAACAGCTGATGTTGTACCTCAGTTGATAAGGTCAACTTAGTGTTGACTTCTAAAAAAGCCATGTCAAATGTGAGTGCAAACACCTGTCAGGGTAGTTTAGATCCTAAGGGCTCTTCCCTTTTGTTAGGCCAATTCTTTGTTGTCCTAGAAGAGTCCAAATGAGCTCAAGCCACAATTGATTACAAATGAGCTAAGCCTCTTGTTGTTTGTGACACAAGCAAAATATAAGAATACAAAATAGATGTCAACCAGGTGGCAAAATACACATCATAGCCCACGTGAAACTTTTTTCTGTTTGCCCTTAGTGATCAAAACCTGGGCATGCCATTCTTCAGAGGTTTGACATGCATGGGCTAGCAAGGTTGGCTGTCAGTTCAAAAGGTTGTTTCACATCAGTTTTGCTTAACGCATTTTTGATTATGTAATGTGTGCCAGTTATTTTGCCGTGTGCCTAGTCTATAAGGAAATCAGACTTCTGTGCAAGTAAGGTCTCATATAGAGGCTTATTGAGATGACTTTGCTATTGTCCTGAGACAATCTGGCCGATACAAAAGCCAGCAATTAAAGATGGGAAATGAAGAAAAAAGAATTGGCTCAGGATTGAGTATTGCAACAGCTGCACTATAGTCCTGGGCTAGGATTTGCTTTCAATCAGTCCACTGCTTTAGACAAACAGTGATAGCTTGTCCCCACGAGAGCAAAATTTGGCCCAACATTTTTTTTTTATTATTGTAAAAGAAAATTAACAGAAATATAGATGCAACTATAATATGCTTGTTATAGTCTAATTAACTTATGCTTACTGGTGTAATTGAGTATCATAACAGTTGAGAAATGAAAACAACCATCTAGACCAGGGTGGGCAATTATTTAGGGTGGAGGGCCACTTAAGGAGTCTTGGTGAGCTGTTGAGGGTTGGGGAGCAGGGAGGGAGCAGGTAATTGATCCTACCCCACCTACTGGCAGGCAGTAGGAACCTAAGGAGGGAGGGCTGTGCCTAGGGTGACCACAAGTTCCTAATTGGACAGGACAGTCCTGAAATGGAAACATCAAGTCCTGGTCCTGAGCTGATGACTCCGGGACAGCATTTGTCTCAGATTCCCCTCAACACAGTGGGACACAGGAGGTGCCATGTGCATGTGTGATAATGCACACATACATGTGGCCAGCAGTACAGCTAAGCAGCAGTATAGCCAGGTTGGGGTGCTGCCCAGTTGGGGTAGTGCATGAGGCCCAGAGTTGGGGCAGGAATGCACAGCCCTGGTGCCTGGCTGAGGGGGAGCAGGATGGAGCCACAGGCAGCTCATCCAGGGAGCAGTGAGGGGGCTGACTCCCCACTACTGTGCATGCTCCCAGGAAGTGGGGTATGGCAGGGCACATGCCCCTCCTCTCTAAGATTTGTGCATTGGGCAGGGGTGGATGCAGGCTGCCTGCTGTGGGCTCAGGGCTCCCCGCCCTCTCCTTGGGGCCAGCAGGTGGGACTTGGCACAGGAGGGTGGAGTGGGGTGGGAAGACTCAGTGTCCCACTTTTGCATTTTGACAAGGTGGTCATCCTAGATATGCTCCAGGCCTTTCTGCTCTGCTGCACCTTGGGCTGGGCTGGGATACAGTGTGCAGACTACTTTGCCGCACTTCAACCACCTTGCCTTCCTGTTGGCACTGCAGCTATGCAGTCCTGGCACCTTGGCTGCCAGCAATTGGGCCTGCACAGGATGGGGCACAATGCACTGCACCGAGTAGCCATCCCGCCTGCCTGCTCACCTGCTGTGATGAGCCACAGCAGCCCTGGGCTGCAGCAGAGAGGAGTGGTGTGGGGTGCAGTCCTCCTTTCTCAGACTGTCAGCGTTGGCCAGCATGCCGGATAGGATCAATTGCCACGGGCCATATTTTACCCACCCAAACATTGACAAATGAGTCCATCTATATGATAGATCATTTCTTCCTACATTGGATTAATGCTCAGTATTTAAGATTTCTTTATACAAAAGGCTTGGTCAAAGCTATAGTTTGACCAAAGAGAGTTCTAGCCCACAAAAAGATAAAAGAAATATTTTAAAACATGCTTTGGAACAAAATATGTGCTTTGGATCAGATCTTTGCTATTCAAACATTTTTCTGGTAATACCTTTTTTCTGTAGATTTTACATATTGGATTTAGAAATGCTCTGGGAAGTGAGTGTCCTTGCCACATGAGCCTAACTGTAATCTTGGTAGAGACCATGATAATACCTCTCAACACAACTCTTACTGGGCCTGCTGCTAACTGCTGCCTACCAGTGGCAGTTGCTGCAGAAGGAGTCTTAGAACAGATATTACATATCCTAGGATAGTAGGGCTAAAAGTGACCTCATGAGGTCATCTAGTCCAGCTCCCTGCTTTGAGGAGGATCATCTCTGACTAAACCATCCCAGCCAAGTGTCTGTCTAATCTTGACATTTTCCAGGGATAAAGATTCCACAGCTTCTCTAGGTAGCCAGTTCCAATTCTTGATCATCCTTATAGTCAGAAAGTTCTTCCTAATCTCTAACCTTGACCTTCTCTACTGCAGTTTGAGCAGATGAGAGGGGATCTCTTTTCTCATATTGGGTCTTGTTCCCCTGTTTTTTGTTGGAGAACCTTCATGTTCCTGTTGGTTCATGTCCTGTAATTGACCAATCCTGGCTCTCCTTACACCAGATAAATCCAGGTTATGATGAGTGTGAGTTAAGTCAGCAGGATTGCCTCTCTCACTTCCCACTTAACTTTCCATCAACACAGTGTTAGTGGGAATGTTGTGACTGCTGTGATCTGGCCCTCCACTACAATAGAGTCTGTATGGCAGGAGCCATGATTAACATCTCAGTGGCTGCATCTACACAAGACGTTGACTGTGCAGTAGCTCATTACTACTAAGCAGTAGCATTGCATGGCATGAAGTGTGACGTGATGCTACTGAACACTAGTAACAAGCTACTCTGTAATAGTAATGAGCTACTGCATAGTCACCGGAAAGCCATTTGGGGATGCTATTGCATAATAGCTCCAGTTACTGCGCAGACCAGTCATTTAATACCTATATGATCATAATTGCTTTTTAAAATTAATTCTTTGCACATTCAACATGTACCAACTATTCACATGCCAAATTTTCTCTCATATTTGTCAAAAATGCTTTCCAGACAGAGGCTATGCACACCATTAAGGTATCAAAAGTTCTACCTCTCGCTTCATAGGGAGCAGGGGAAAGGGAGGAATGAAGATCCTTTTAAAATGAATTTATTGAATGTTCAAACTGTTTAAGTCCCAACACATTCCCTTTTGATACTCTGCTCGAAGGCATCTAATGCTTTTCAGGCAAAGTTTCTACTTCAAAGTATTCTACTACCATGGCTGCTGTATTGTGTAAATAGTGAAAGACTTTGAAATGGATGTGGCTATGTGACTGCTTATTAAAGTGCAGTATTTAAAAATAATAATAATAAAAAAAAAATACTTAAAACATTTTTCAGCAGTTAAGAATGCTTTTTTCCATGCTGACGTTGCTGTTACAAAGCTATGATCTTCTCAAAGGCTTTTCCTATGGGGAGAAAACTGCATGCAATATCTCTGCCAGAGGAACACACACTTTTGCAGTGTACATATACTGGAGTGCATCTATATGAGATGTTTATTATGGAGCTGCCTAGCCACCATGGCTGCTTCTGGAAGCTCCGCGGTCACTTCCATAGATTCATAGATTCACAGATGCTAGGGTCGGAAGGGACCTCAATAAAACATCGGGTCCAAACCCCTGCATAGGCAGGAAAGAGTGCTGGGTCTAGATGACCCCAGCTAGATGCCTATCTAACCTCTTCTTGAAGACCCCCAGGATAGAGGAGAGCACCACCTCCCTTGGAAGCCTATTCCAGACCTTGGCCACTCTAACTGTGAAGAAGTTCTTCCTAATATCTAGTCTAAATCTGCTCTCTGCTAGCTTGTGGCCTTTATTTCTTATAACCCCCGGAGGCGCCTTGGTGAGTAAAACCTCACCAATTCCCTTCTGTGCCCCAGTGAAGAACTTATAGGCAGCCACAAGGTCACCTCTCAACCTTCTCTTGTGAAGGCTGAAGAGGTCCAGGTTCTCTAGTCTCTCCTCATAAGGCTTGGCCTGCAAGCCCTTAACCATTTGAGTGGCCCTTCTCTGGACCCTTTCCAGGTTATCCACATCTCTCTTGAAATGTGGCACCCAAAATTGAACGCAGTATTCCAACTGCAGTCTGACCAGCACCCGATAGAGGGGAAGTATCACCTCCTTGGATCTGTTTGTCATGCATCTGTTAATGCACAATAAAGTGCCATTAGCTTTTCTGATGGCTTTGTCACACTGCCGACTCAGGTTCATCTTGGAGTCCACTAGGAGCTCTGTGGCCACTTTTGGGAGCAGCACAGCCATATACCAGTTGGTAAGTTTTGCCATGGGGGACCTCCTAGTTGGCACAATCAGATGCAGGACGCCCCCATCCTCCCAGTTGCTGATCAAGGCAGCACCAGTAGCCCATGGTTAGCTCTGCAGTAAAGCAATAAACTCCAGTGTGTTGTGTGCCAGAGTTTATTGAGTCACATTAATTTCACACATAGATGCGCTCACTGTCTCCAGCACCACACACTATATACAGTACACACCTGCCCAGCCCTGAGCCCAGCACATGGCACATGAGACCAGTCCAGGGTGTGCATTATGTGTAGCAGGCAGGTTTGGTCTGGGATGAACACTACATGTGGTGCCCATGTCAGACCAGCCCTGTGTGCTGGGTACAGCATGTGTATGGCCTGTCTGTGGGCCTGACCAGACCAGCAGCAGATCTAGTATGAAGGGCCAGTCCAGTACGGGCACCGCATGCAGCATGTACCCCAGACCAGCCCTATGCTGTGTGCAGCCCATGCCAGATGGGCTCTGCACACCAGTTGCAGCATGTGTGTTATGGCCAACACACACTGAATGTGACAGGAGGCAGCACAGCAGACTGAATTGTATGGCTTTGTAAACTGGATCCAGCCCATGGGCCATATCTTTGACACCTCTGCTTCAGGGCCATAAATGCAGAAGTAATAAAAAGGTTATTTCCCATAATTATGAGAAGCACTGCCATGATTCAAAGACTTTTGATTTTCATTTATTTGAAGTAATCTCCACTTCTCATACACCCTGGCTAGTTGTTTAAAGATAGGATAGAACATTTTGTAAATACTTAGCAGACCAAAAGGAAGATATTTGATCTCTAACATAGTCCAAAAAACTATATCTTCTGGGTATTTGACAGAAGTTAGGATTAAATCCTTATTCCATTTGGAACCTGGAATACTTTTCTCTTAAGGAGTACTGAGCAGGTTTAATTTAACATTTGCTTCTTTAACAGAAAATCTAAGGCATGGTTTTGAATTAAAGTGACTCAATTTTGCTTAGAGAAGAAAAGTATTTTTAAAAAGAATTTAGAATCTGTTCTAATAATCCTTCTACTTAAACTTCCAGACAGGAAGGATTACATAGGTATTTGCTATAATCATCTATAATCAAACAGGATAACTTAATGCAATCTTTACACCCAGTGTTTTGGATTGCTTCACAAACAGGTAAAACTGAAACCCTAGAATCTTATCACAGATACAAAGATGTTAGCTTTGCAGCTATCATTCCCATGGGATATAAAGCATTAATGGTTTTTAAATAATTTAAGAGGATATTAATATCTCATGATGCTCTCTATTTAGGAGTGACAGACCTGTTAAAATAAGGTGACCTAAAAACCAAAATTATTCAAGACACTTCTATTTCCCGCCTCGGGAAAAATATGTAATGCAAAAACATACATTTTGAAAGCTGAAATCTTGGTTAAATATGAATAAAAATACTTCAGAGCTAATGTTGGTGGAATTTGAATCAAGATTTGAATATTAACTCTGAGCACAAAGTGGTGAGATCCTTATAGCTATTCTCTTGTACCTTATACAATACATATTAATTTACACATGTTATTACTTATTTATATTTTCTGATAAGCCTCTTTCATTGAGAATTTCCTTAGACATATCTTGACAGGGGAATTGGGGAAGTCACTGCAGAGATCGGAGCCTTTGTATCCTGCATGCATATTAGAACACTCTCGTTAGTGCCACTTGCTAGTTACCTGTCCAGTTGACACTTTGATGAGTTCACTCCTTTGCCAATTAATTTCTTAAATGACTAGGAGGCTGATGGAGTTTATCAGTGTAGCACTAATAATTCAGCACGTTAACAGAAGGGAAAAAAGTATAAGCAAGTATGAAGCATAATATTCTTAACTAAACCCTCTTTCCCCACCCCACAATGGTGGTTTATTTCCCTAGTCTCCTATTTTCCATTCCTAACATTAGCATTTAAGAGTCAGGAGCTTATAGTAATATACTATATTATAGTAGAAAATTCGAGAAGCTCCTTTATTTCAGGGCCTCTGAAAACCTATACAATCTATAGTGGTCAATTCTGTAGTGGTCCTTTCTATAGTGGTCCTTAGAAGGTAGACATATGAAAAGAATTAATATTCTAAGAATGTAACAGGGAAGCTTTTCATCTTTGGCTTTACCAAGAATTTAGATTTCCTAGACTAGATGATGGGCCTCTCAGAATCATAGAGTAGTAAAATTGGGACCTTTTACTCATATTTTATTCTTTTGTCCTAAAATCACTAGTATATTATACTTACAGAAAAAAAAAGAGTACTACAATTGAAAAGAAACTCTGGAAGTCATCTAGTCTTACCCTTTGCTCAAGGCAAGGATCATTCCTGACTAACCCATCCTAGTCAAGTGTCTATCTAACCTGCTTTTATAAACTTCCAAGGATGGAGATTTCACAGTCTCTCTGGGTAATGAGTTCCAATGCTTAATCACACCCATAGTGAGAAAGGTCTTTTTAATATCCTACCTAAATTTCCCCTGTTGCAGTTTGAGACCATCATTCCATGTCCCCTCCTCTTTATACCCATCTGTCCCAGGGAGATGCAAGCAGAGGGCCTAAAGCCCCCTCCCATGGTGGGATCTGAGGCAGGGCTAACCCACCCTGAAAAGAAAGAGAAAAGCCCTAAGTAAAGGGCAAACTTACCTTTTTGAGAAGAAGCAGATGCTGGGATGGACTGCCCACATGGTTCATCAGTCGCTTTTATTGCTGGCTGGGGACAATGTGGGAAGATGACATCATCAAAAAATGCTGCCCAACTGATTTATGAAACTATGAAACTGAAAAACAGAATCAGCTACCACCCGGCTGATTCAGAGATGGTGGGGAAATGGTCAGGGGAGCACCACCAGAGCCAAATGGCAGGGCTGCTCCCTGGGCCACACACAGGTTGCATCAGCAGTCTAGAGGGAATCCAGTCCAGGACCCGATGGAGGGGTCCAGGGCCAGATGAAGGAGGCACCATGCTGGCCCAGCAGGGCAACTGGGCCAGGGAAGATGGCATCGAGGAACCTTGGAGCTACAGACACTGGACCCATGAGTGGGGTGGGCTGAGCCCCTGTGCCCCAACCTCTCTTTTTGTATTTTAATTTTGTTTTGAGTTATCCTGAGGCTTCAAGGCAGGGAGAGGGGTCACAAGTGACCTCCACAGATCAGGATGAGCTGGGACAGCATACCAGATATCTAAACAGGAAGGGATTACTGGGTGCTTTGTCAGGGATGATCTGACATCTTATGGTCATCCCATGAAGGAGGAGGCTGGGGGACGAGCAGAGAGAAGAGAGGACAGGCAAAGACATCAGAGGGTGAGCCAGTGATCCATCATCTGGCTGTCCTGATGGCTGGTGCGTGGCTGAGGTGTAGGGGAGGTGGAGCCCCAAGAACACCTGCTAAGGGTAGCACCATGTCTACAAGGAGCTATGAGAAGGAGCCCCACTTCTGAAAGGAAAGATCAAGTTGTGGCAGGTGAGTATTGGGGCCTCCTTCATGGTGAATGTGACCCAGTGTCAAGGCCACAGGAACACACCCTGCATCTGGCACTGGATGCATACTCCAAAGCAGCAAGAGAGCACCTACATGAGGCCAGGGAGGTGCACCATCCTTCAAGTATATGAAGACTGTTATTAAATTCCCACTCAATCTTCTCTGCAGACTAAACAAATGTAGTTCTTTCAGCTTTTCCTCATAGGTCATGTTTCCCAGGCCTCTAATCATTTTTGTCACTTGCCACCAGACTCTAATTTGTCCACATCTTTCTTGAAGTATGGGGCCTAAAACTGGACCAGTAGTCTAGGTGAGGCCTCAACAGTGCCAAATATAGCAGGAGAATCACTTCCCTTGATTTGCAAGTGATACTCCTATTAATAAAGCCCAGTATGCTATTGGCCTTTTTTCCAATAAGAGCATGCTGTTGGTTTATATTCAGCTTGTGGTCCACTATAACTCCTGGGTCTTTTTCTGCAGTATTGCATCCTAGCCATTCATTCCCCAGTCTATATCTGTGTATGCAATTATCTTATCCAAAGTGCAGCACTTTATATGTCCTTACTGAATTTCATTTGATTAATTTTGGAGTATTAAGCCAGTCCAAGGTCATTCTGAATCCTAATTCTACCCTCAAGACCATCTGCAAATGTACTCAATTTGATGGTTTTTACAAATTTGTTAAGTGAACACTCAATCTCATCTTGCAAACAAGTAATGAAGATATTAAACAGTCTTAGACCCAGGAAATACCCCTTGGGAACCTCACATGATATTGCTTCCGAACTAGACATTGATGAATATTTGTTAAGCATGATGATCCAGCCAGTTATGTTTCTGTTTTACAGTACTTTCATCTTGTCTGCATTTCCCTAGCTTACTAATAGGGATGTCATAGGCAACAGAGTCAAAAGCCTTGCTAAAACATCAAGGCATATCCACTGCTCTCCCTCCATCCATATAGCCTGATGATGGAAAGCAGCAAAGTTGGTCAGGCATGACTTGCTCTTAATGAATCCATGTTGGCTGTTCCTGATAACATTGTTCTGTAGATGTTTAAAAATAGGCTCCTTGATGACCTACTTTCTGAATCTTTCCTAGAATTCAAGTCAGACCAACTGGTCTGTAATTCTCCAGATCTTCCTTCTATTCTTTCTTAGAAAAACAAACACTACTTGGGCCCATTTGCTCACTTTTCTAAAACACTATCCAAGCTTTCTAGCAACAGAGTGTAAGGGACCAGGTTATAGGCAGTGTTACATAATGGTTAGGCCACCAAGGGAAAGCAGAGCCTGGGGCTGGGTCAAAGGGCAGGAGCTATTATATACCAAAACCAGAAGGAAATCCAAAAGCAGAGTTCACAACACAGTCCAGGGTCCAGGCTCTCAGAATCAAATGCAGTGGCAACATGTAGCGGGTGCACAGGGGTGCACATGCACCCCCTGGGAGTACTGATGCACCCCCTTACAGCCAGCATTGCCCTCTTAGACGACAAGCAGGGGGGCAGGAGGGAGCACTGATGCCCCCACTGAGAGTGCCAGCCAGACAGTGGGGGCACCAGGAGAAGAGCCACTGGCACTTCCAGACTTCCAGCGTGATCGGCCACAAGGGGACCTCCCAGTCGGTGCGATCTGCTGCAGAGGGACCCCCACCATCCTGGTTGCTGACTGGCTGCTGGGGGAGGACAAGTGCCTCCCCGACTTAGGAGGCACCAGTCATCCATGTTCAGATGCCAAGTACAAATCCAAGGGGCAATCCATAGGTCTAAGTCCAAAAACAGACCCCAACTAAGGTCAAGAGCCAGGAAACAGAACTGCAGGGAAATCCAAAGCCTAAATCCTGAAATAAGGCAAAAACCAGGGTCAGGAGGCAGAGTACAGAATGAGGAGGCTTGCCACAGCAGAACTGTCAACTGGCCTGCAAACGCTGTGCCCCAGCTGGTGCTAGATGGGTAGGCAGCGCTCTCAGCAGCCAAACAGGACCCTCACTGTTCCTAAACTGGGTCAGAGTTCATTAGCTGAGACTTACTGCAGGTGTGACTGCTGAGGTACTTAGGTCAGGCTGGTCTGCCTGATCAGAGTCCTTGATGCTGAGTGCATCTACATGAGATGTTTACTGCACATTTGAATAATTAATTGCACAGTAAATGTCTTGGTGTCTACACGTGTGCCCCTATTAGGGTACATGAAACTAATAAACTCTGCAGCAGAGTAATACACGTAAAATTCAAGTATTATCTTGCTGCAGAACTTTTTTGTGCACAGCAGCGCATGTGTAAATGCTGTCCTGGCTGGCTGGGGCACAGAGTGCTTCAGTACAGGGCTAGCTGGCAGGCAGCCCCCATACTGAGGTACCCTTGTGGTCCAGCCAGCCATTCCACAGCACATGGAGCCCATTTGGAGCAGCCCTGAGTTGGCAGGCTGACCCTCCAGGTCCCCTGGCAGCCTGAGCTGCTCTAACTGGATTCCATGTACTAAACACAAATAAACTCTGTAACAATATGCTCCATAGTTTGTTTGTGCATGTTAATTGTGCAAGTAGATGCACCCACAGAAAGTGAAGAGAAAGGTGTACTGTAGGGCCAGAAAACACAAGGACAGTGAATTATTAGAATACCAATGGAGAACTGCCTATATTTAATCCCTATAACTTGAGGATCAACAAAGGAAGAGGCACCTGAGATGAGTATGTACTTATAACCTGAGAAGAGGTTGCAGCCTTGAGCTGTACTAACCCTAGGATGGGAGGAAAAGACTTTCAGTATGGATGATAGGTTGGCATGGGCAAGACTGAGATATTGAACACAGGGAGAGTAAATCGTGTTCCAGAAGACACTAGCTGTATGTTTAACAATGTTCAAATGCAAAAAGTCATGGAGCTAAACCCAAATATGAGCCTCTGTACTCAAAACACTAGCCATAAGGATAGCCATCCTCTCAAGCAAACCATATGCTTCTACATCTTATCGTAAGATTTTTTATATTCTGGATACAAACATAATCACTGGCCAATGATAAAAGTTGAAACCAAGATTTAAAAAATAATTTGGATGAATGGGTCTCCTTAGGAAGGTATTGGTCATCTCTATTTAACCACTAGACAGATCAATCCATCTGCATTATCACTTTGAAATCTTTTATTTAAAAGACAAATCCATCCTGAAATACTTGGAATGGAGTGAACATACTAATGCCTTGTGAGGAATATGCATCAGGTTCAGAAAGGTGATGGCAATTTATAGAAGCTGAGAATCTGCCCCTAAGCTTTAACAAGGTTCAAACTAGCCTTTTGGGGGGTAATGCTAATAAACAACTCACAGTGAGAATTTTGAAATTCTTTGTGTCTCTGTGGGCGCATCTACATGTGATGCTACATTGCCAGAGCAACACACTAGGGTGATGTAGCATCCGCAGGTGTCTACACATGACCAGCAGCTACTTCGCCATAGCCAGTGGCAATGCATAGAGGGTGCATGGGGGTGCAGCTACAGTGATCAGTCGCGGGGGCCACCCCTCCTGGCAGTGGGATTGGCTGAAGGTGGACCCCCACAGTTGGTGGGACTGGTCGCAAGGGGGGCACCAGTTGCCCATGGCCTTAGCAATGCGATCCATCTTTATCGCGCACTGTTACAGCTACATAGCACCTAAAAATAACCGTGTGTGGCCAGCACAGCGCAGTGTGGACTGTTACTGCACTGTCATTTAGAACTTCCAAATGGAAGCCCTAATAGCACAGTAACAATGGCACCATTTCTCCTGGAGAAATTGGGGTAAAATTACACTGGTAAACGTGCTGCATGTCCATAGCTTATCCTAGGGTAGACATTTGCCTTTTCCCTGACCATGTAATGGAAAGGTACTATAATAGCCTTCTACTGTAGGCAGTTATTACAGGCTAACTGCAATTTAGTCCACTCCAGATTTCAGTCTAACTTACATTGGTGTACTGAACCAATGTAGATTACACTCATATAACTGTATCATGTGCCCATTCCTTGCCATGATAACTTAAATATTTTGGTTTGCTTTTTAACTAAATGTTACTAGTGTTTCTGAGCTCTTCTTCGGCATGTCTACATGTTCGTTAATGTGCAGTAGTTACTGCGCATTTAGTTTAGTACTTACTTAATGAACTATTAACTAAATGCATACTAACTACAGGTTACTGCACATTTAGTTGAGACACCATCTACATGAGACGCTTACTGCACAGAAGCCTAATAACATTGTGCAGTAGCTTATTAGCACAGGTTTTAACCAGCACACTACTGCGCAGAGTTATTAGGCTACTGCGCAGCAAGCAACTCATGTAGATGGGCCCCTTATTTGTCACTTGGTTGTTCTTTGCTGACTTTCATTCCACTGGAGGATAGTATTCTGTTATAGTCACCATTGCCCAGCTATTTTCTTAGTTATCCTCTGAACCAATCCCTCTGTCTTGGTGACAATTTAAGAAATGTGTCTACGTACAATTTATGAATTCTGGGTATAGTTATAAAATTGATAGGTCACTGAGTTCTCTGGAATATGTGGGGTCAGCCATAGTCTATGGGGCACAGCTGTACTGCTACCCAGTGTGTCCATATAGTGGTATACAGTGGAATGGTGGCATATAATAGAATGATCATCAGGGGAGGTGTGCTGTGAAATAAGCAGGGGAAACTCTGATGAATAACCAGTTACAGACCAAGCAGTAGCAGCACTACCAGGATGTGGTGAGGACAGCAGATGGCAATACTTTTCCTCCTGAAAAGCCACATATATCCTTTGATGGTACTGTGACATGGTGAGTACAAGTCACCATTACACTAAGCCTGCCCAGCCCCCAGTCATGCGTCTACAAGTCCTCAGTGGCAGAGCAGTGGAAGAAGATATTTGAATCTTGATGGCTGTAAAGGCAGATGAAGACTGCAATGGAATGAGATCCCCAGTTGTCTTAGTCTCCTTGCCATTGGATCAAGGTCCTGTTCTGTCAAGAGTCATGTAGAAGCTGATATGTAGCAGCTTATCCACAATAAAAGTCTTGCACAGATGTCTTCCATAAAAACAGCTTTTCCAGGACATTCCTTAAGCCCTTTGGCGACCAGCTAATGGCGATAGGAGCAGCATTGTGAAGTCTGGAAGCTCCTAGTTAATCATGGACTGGCATGAAGGTGGTGGTTACAAGAACTTGGATGAAAGAAGAGTGCAATTCAGCAGCTGTAACTGACTCTTCAGGATCTGCCCTGCTCACCCCCATGGGTAGGGGGCTAGAAAAGGTGCCCTAAACATAGCCTGTCTACCTTCTTCCTGCCTGGATAACCAGATCCAGTGGGATCACCTTTACTGAGGCTGAAAATATCAGCAAAGACACATCATGATTTTAGGGTTCTGGAACATCAGGACCCTCATGGACAGTCCTAATCGTGAATGCCCAGACCACTGCACTGCAGTCATGGCCGGAGAGCTCAAGTGACACAACATTGATGCGGTTGCACTAAAACCCAGCGAGCGGGAGATGGGCAGCTCAAAGAACGTGGAGGCACCTATTCCTTCTTCTAAGGAGGTTAAACAGGAGTTGGTTTTGCCATTAAAAATGAATTAATAAACTAACTTAATGAGTTTCCTATTGGAATTAATGAGTGACTCATGATTGTTTGTCTTAAACTGGTGGGGAGCCAAATGTGGACAAATTGAAAAGAGTCCAGTGGAGGACGATGAAAATGGTTAGGGCCTGGGGCACAAGACTTATGATAGAGAGGCTGAAGGGACCGGGCTTATTTAGGCTGGAGAAGAGGTGACTAAGGTGATTTAATAACAGCTTTCAACTACCTGAAGGGGGTTGCCAAAGAGGATGGAGCTAGACCAGTGCTTCCCAAACTTTTTTTTCCTCATCAGGACCCCATTTATGACCCCATTTCCTTTGCATGACCCAATTTCCTCAGCATAGCCCCTCACTCCCAATTTGTAGCTCCCATACCCCACTGGTACCCCTCATTCCTGACCCACAGCCCCTCACTCTTCCCAGGTGTCCCAGGGCCAAGGCCTGCAGCCTCAGCTCCCCCTACCCCAGCAGCATCTGAGCCCTGGCTGCCACCCACAGGAAGCAGCAGCTGTTAAGGCCAGAGCGCAGAGCCTAGCTCCCCGCCCTCCCCCACTCCTGTCCCCTTCCCTGGCAGGTGGCATGGCCAGAGCAGAGCCCATGGGTGGGGGAGGGAAGATGCTGGCTGCCCACTGTGGGTTTGGGGCTCCCACCCTGCTGCCCTTCCCCTGGGCCTCTGCAGCCCAGCAGGCGGGACTTGGTGTAGAAGAAAACACCATGCTGTGACCCCATCTGCTGATGTTGTGACCCCATTTGGGATTGCAATCCACAGTTTGGGAACTGCTGAGCTAAGCTGTTTTCAGTGGTAGCAGATGGGAGAACAGGGAGCAACAGTCTCAAATTGCAGCAAGGGAAGTTTAGGTCAGATTTGAGGAAAAAACTCTCACCAGGAGGGTAGTAAAGCACTGCAACAGGTTATCCAGAGAAGTTGTGGAATCTCTGTCCTTGCAGGTTTTTAAGACTCACCCAGCTAGATAAAGCCTTGGCTGGGATCATCTTTTTGGGGCTGGTCCTGCTTTGAGCAGGGGGTTGGACTAGATGACTTCCTGAGGTCCCCTCCAACACCACCCCCTAGTTTTCTATCTCACAAGGTTAGGTGGAAGTTTAGTTTCTATCTTGTACGCTCTATAATAGGATACTTGTAAATGTTGATTTCAATGGCATGTTAATAAGCAAGTCAGATTAATGAAGAATGTTAAATAACTATGTTTGTTTAACATGCCTTATTAAAATCTTCAGTAGCAAAAGTCTCTGTTCTCAGTTTGGAAGAAATATTCTTGCAAATGAAAGAAACATGCAACCATGGATATATAAGCCATATGAATTTAAACATTTCTTCTAGGATGATTATTCATGTTATAGTTTGCAATATGTCAGTTATCTTTATTAGTCTTTAACACTGGAGGAGATGAGGGGGAGAAGTTCATCCCTGTTTTGAGAGCCAGGCTGCACATTCAGTGGAACTGCGTCACTTCTGTTCACATTTGGAAGGCCATTCTTGTAACAGGAAGGAAACTTAATTAAAATGAATTCTTTATTTCTGCATAGAAGTACCCTAATAATCCTAGGGAGAGAATCCAGATCTCTAGGAAGTGAAGAAAATTACTTGCATGGACTGTTTATTTTCTGTCTTGAAAAAGACAGGGAAGGGGACAAGGAAAGCATAATATCGTGCTGTCATCAGCAAAACATCATAAAACTGGTAGCTGTGACATGTCCAAAGTACAATACAGCCTCTTTGCAATAAGCACTCATGGGGGCCGCAGGAAAAGTTCATTAGTGGAGGGTGTTTGTTATATAATAGGGTTAGTGAATTTGTTACAAGATAATAATGAAGAAGCTGCTTCTTACTGTTAGGATTGTTAGAAAGAAGAGGGTTGTTATAAACATGGTTTGTTATAATGAGGTTGTCCTGTACAATTATAGCCAGGGTGTTGGCTCCTGTTGCAAGCCGGAGCCTAGTTTCCGGCAGGCCCTGTCCGTGAATTGGATTGGACTCTAGCTTATTCCATGCTAGCTTCTGGTTTCCCCTTATTTGGCTGCTAGGCCGATCAGATTTCGCGAGATTGCTGGAAACGAGGGTACTTACGCAGCTTGTTGTTAGCGGTTGTTTATTGAAGATCGCGTTACAGCAAACAGTTAATCACCGAAGGTGGGGGGGAAGGTTCTGGGGGTATCGGGTGTTGCTATAGTCTCTCACTATGGCTTAGTGAGTGATTTCTAGCAAAACTCCTGTGTCCGGCCTCTACAACGACCTCCATCCGTGGGTCGTGAGAGGAAGAACTCTGCCTGAGCTGACCACGGGTGGGGAGGCGTTTATAGCTGGCTTTAACCTATGGGGATCTAGTTTCTCGTCCCATTCCTTTTTTGGCATGGAGCTGGTTTGAGATACTACAAGGGGTTTGGCTTGTCAGGTGGTGTCATGGGTCACTGCTTGCAACGTGGCTTGCACAGCTCCAAGCCTCTCCTCCCAGAGTCCTTATTGTGGTGTTGACACTTAACATATAGTGTTCAACTAGACATGACCTAAAAACAAATCTTTTGGAAGACCATATGACTGCACTTTGAAGTGATTTGTTATTTTAACACTTATCTTCAGAGTATCTGGGTCTGATTTTTAAGGCAGAGAATATTACTAAGCATACAAAAATCTTCCGTCAGGCACTCCCCTTCCTCCCCTAAGCAGATCACAAGATGTTCAAAGGATCATGAAACCAGTGATCTGTTTTATATGCCATTGTTTGTCTTTTAACCTTTAGGGTTCATATTTTAAAGTTTCTCTTTGCAAACATAAAGGCTAGAAACTCATTTAAAAATAATAGGTGAAATACTTACATAATTGACCCCAGGAAAAACAGCAAATATCCCAAGATTTTTGATAATTTGGCAGGCAGGCAATGCTTTTCTTTAGTTGAGGGCTGCACGGTGCCATATCAGGTGATTGTGGAAGCTATGGCACTTGTGGGGTACAGTGTGACTTTTTTCTCTTCCCTCAACTAAAGAAAACCTTGAAAGGAAGATTTTGCGATGTGGAAACCATAAAACAAAATACGACTGAGCAGCAGCCAGTGGTGATTGGCAACCATCCACAGATGTTACCAGCGGTGTCGGTGGCAAGCAGGGGGTGGCGAGTGGTGACTGCCTGCACGTGCTGCCAGCAACGTTGGTGGTGCTTCTTCCAGGGGGTGCATCCCCAATCTCAGGGGGTACATGTGCACCTGCATGCAGCCCGTACGTGTTGCCGATGTATGTATGTCCTCTATTTTTCTCTTCATAAAAACGTGGCCATCATAAACGACAAATGACAACTGGACTGTCCTCTACAATGGCCACCCTATCTGTATACAGGCATTCCTCAGATTTACAACACAATTGGTTCCTGAAATCTGCAAGTTGAAACGTTGTAACTCAGAACCAATTTTCTCATAAGAAACAATGTTATAAATGGGTGATGGGTTCCTAAACCAAGACCCAATACGCTATTTTCACCAAAAATATCCCAGAATTTTGTACTCGATCAATTATAGATGACTAATATAGCTACATTAATATATTTATATTGTAAATAGCAATCATTGATTTGGAAGGACTTCTTTGAGGTGACTTCATAGTATCATAGTATCATAGTATCTAGGGTCAGAAGGGGCCTAGAGCAGGCCATCTAGTCTGACCCCCTGCCAATGGCAAGAACGAGTGCCAGGGTCACAGGA
>JAGPOW010000261.1:118121699-118137804 GCA_030014935.1 Caiman crocodilus | reverse complement strand
AAGAGGGGAGCTTCCCAGCCAGTATGTGTGCTGGGGGTTGCTTCTCCCCAGATGCATCACCTTGCACTTGTCCACATTGAATCCCATCCTGTTCTTGTCTGCCCACTCATGCAGTTGGCCCAGATCCCACGGCAGCCTCTCCCTCTCCTCTGGGGTCCCCACCTCAGCCCACAGTTCGTGTCATCAGCAAACTTGGATAGCTTGCTTTCCACCCCCATGTCCAAGTCAGCGACAAAGATGTTGAACAGTGCAGGCCCGAGGACTGAGCCCTGGGGGACCCTGCTGCTGACATCTCTCCAGGTCGAGTACGACCCATCCACCACCAGGAGACTTTGCAGGACTTTTTGAAAGGCTCTTGGTTGGACTTTTTGAAGGGCTCTTGGCTGGAGTCTCTTCAGGAGCCTTGGCTGCAGGTTTTT
Organism: Caiman crocodilus; assembly: GCA_030014935.1. Lineage (NCBI taxonomy): Eukaryota > Metazoa > Chordata > Crocodylia > Alligatoridae > Caiman > Caiman crocodilus. The sequence goes on along the minus strand of JAGPOW010000261.1, from coordinate 118,137,385 downwards.
CTGGAGTCTTGTCTGCTTTCTTAAAGACAGTGTCCAAGGAAGTTTGGACAGATGTTCTCCAAGGACACGAGTGATGCAGTGAACTTGTTCACTGGCATGGCATTGCATCAGATCAAGCATTGTAAAGTCGAAACTGACGTCATAAAATTGAAATGAGGCATCGATTTATAAACCTTGTAAGTGCGAAACACTGTAACTCGAAATGCTGTAAGTTGAGAACTGCCTGTATATAACACACACACACACACACACACATATATATACACATATATATCTTTATGTGTGTGTGTGTGTGTATATATCTCTATATCTATATATGTATATACCATACAAACCATCATCTCAACTCTACTAAGGCTGCCTCAACTCTGGCGCAACACGGACTTTAACACCCTCCCCTGCTAATGAGGCTGAAATTGGTTGCTTATTCCGAGGTCCTTATTCCCAGTTCCCTATTTATTCCCTATTCCTTATTCTTTATTCCCATTTCCTTTTTCAAAGCTAATCTAGATCCAATACAAATTTGTTATTAATGAATTCCACATTTTAAAGAGAGAGAATGTCATTAGCTATGCAGATGTACTAATTAATATGGAAAATAATATCCCCCATGAAGTACAGAGCCCAAAATGAAGGTCAGATTAGTATGGGATTATGGGGCAAAATACTTCTTAGGGCACCTCAAGTTTTCTGCTGATGCCACTGGGGAACTATCCCAAAGAACCCTGACCACAGTCTCGCCCAGCCCAAAGCATGGTTTGGCCATGCCAGGCTGCCAACTAACACCCTTATGCTCACTGTATTAAATATAATGGCTTGAATAAGGAATTGGCTTTCAGGCTGGGATTATGGCTATAAATTCTGCTTGGTCTACCCCACATCGCTCTTCTGCGCCACCAGGGTACTCTACCAGATGCATCTCACCACAGGCTTGTCTGGCCCAAAGCACAGTTTGGCCGTGCCAGGCTGCCAATTGACCCCACCCTTGCCACTGTGCTAAATACACGGACCTGAACAAGGAACTGGATTTGGCGCTGGGATTATAGCTACAAATCCTTCCAGAGCTACACCACACCATGCCTCTGTGCCACTGGGGAGATGCTCCTGAACGTCTCTGACCAGAGACCTGCCTGACCCAAAGTGCAGTTTGGCCATGCCAGGCTGCCAACAGCCAGCACCCCAGCCACTGTGCTAAGTATATAGACCCAAACAAGGACCTGGAATTTGGGCTGGGATTATACTCAGAAATCCTTGTTAGGCCACCCCAAACCATGTCTCTGTACCACTGGGGGACTCTGCTGGACATCTCTGACCAGAGACTTGCCTGACCCAAACCACCATTTGGCCATGCCAGGCTGTTAATTGACAGCAGGCCAGCCACTGTGCTAGGTATACGGAGCCAAATAAGGACATGGATTTTGGGCCGGGATAATACCTACAAGTCTTTCTTAGGCCACCCCAGAACATGAGAGTGTGGTCCTGGGGGACTGTCCTGGACATCTGTGAACAGAGACTGACCCAGCCCAAAGCATGGTTTGGCCATGCCAGGCTGACAACAGCCAGCACCCCAGCCACTGTGCTAAGTACATGGAACCGAATAAGGAACTGGATTTTGGGCTGGGATTATACCCAGAAATCCTTCTTGGGCCACCCCTCTGTGCCACTGGGGCACTCTCCTGGACATCTCTGACCAAATGCTTGTCTGGCCCAAAGCCTGGTTTGGCCATGCCACGCTGCCAACTGACTCCACCCCCAGCAGAGTGCCCCAGTGGTACAGAGACATGGTCTGGGGTGTCCCAACAAGGATTTCTAGCTATAATACCAGCCCCAAATCCAGTCCCTTGTTCCAAACGTCCTTGGACATTTAAAGAAAGCAGACAAGACTCCAGAAAAACCTGCAGCCAAGACTCCTGAGGAAGCTCCAGCCAAGAGCCCCTCAAAAAGTCCAACCAAGAGTCTTTACAAATGAATTCGTGCATCTGCATCGCTAATGACAGTCCCTCTCTTTAGGATGTAGAATTCAACATTAATAGCAAGTTTGTGTTGGGTCTAGATTCACTTTGAAACCGGGAGCGGGAACCGGGAATAAGGAGTCAACTTCAGCCTCATCGCGCTGAGGGGAGCGAGACAGCCGGCGCGGCCCCGCAGCAGCAGCAGCAGCAGGGTTTGCTCCCTGAGGAGCAGGCGGGTGGGCGGGGAGGGTCCGGACGAGGCGGGCGCTGCAGCGGGACAGGAGCCGCCCATTGATTTCCTCCTTCGCCGCTGTCAGGTCGGGGCGGGGCGGGGTAGCCATGGAGTCCCCGGGCAGCTGCGCGGCGCCGTGGGAGGCGGAGGCGGCGGAGCCCGAGCCCGAGCCTGACCCTGGGGGCTGCTGCGCGGGCTGCAAGAAGCGGGTGCAGTTCGCGGACGCGCTGGGGCTGCGACTGGCCAGCGTGCGCCACTTCCGCGCCGCGGACGAGCCGCGCCCGCCGCCCGCCGCGCCGTCGGAGCCTGCCCGCCCCGCCTGCGCCGCGCCCGGCCTGCACCTGGTGGCCGCCTTTCCCGCCCCGGCGGCGCCCGGCGCAGAGCGGCTGCGGGAGCGGCGCGTGTGCCTGGAGGCGCTGCAGGCGGGCCCGCTGGACGTGCGCGGCTCGGTGCGGGTGCTGGGCGGGCCGGGCCCGCACGACGTGGCGGTGCGCTACACCTTCAACGAGTGGCTGTCCTTCCTCGACGCGCCCGCGCTGCCCGGCCCCGACGGGGCGCTCTTCCACTTCGCCCTGTGCCCGCCGCCTAGCCTGCTGCGCCAGGGCGCCGCGCTGCACTTCGCTGTGCGCTACCGCAGCCCACTGGGCGAGTTCTGGGACAACAACGGCGGCGCCAACTACACCCTGCAGTGCTGCAGCACCCGCCAGGGCCAGGACGACCAGGAGCTGGAGGGCGAGGAGGAGGATGAGGAGGGGGCCCTGGGCGGGAGCCCCCCAGAGGCTGGCAGTCCCCTCTACTGAGCTGGTGTGGCCTGGCGGGCAACCCTGCCTGGCACCTCGGGCTGGCTGGCACCAGCAGCATGTGGCCAACAGCTGGTGAACGGTGGGACCTGCTGGTCTGCACATCGATGTGCCTAAGCCTGACTTTAGGCAGCAAATGCAGGGGAACGCAGCTGACAGGCAGGCGGCGTAGGGTGCATCCGAGCCTGGCCTGGGCAGGGTGATGCTCCAAGTCTGGTCTGAGCCAGCAACAGTGGCATCCAGCTAACAAGTTTGCTGGTCCAGGCTGTGTCCAAGCCCAGCCTGGGTCAGCACTAGCAGAATCCAGTCGGGCGCTGCTGGTCTAGGGTGCACCCAACCCCTGCCGGTGGTGGCAGCCCTGGCTGTTCGGGGGAACAGGCATTGGGCCTTGGCATGAAGGGCACCACTGAAGGCTCACCTGGCTGGGTCCAGGGCTGCAGGCCTGGCTGTCAACATGTCAAGCAGGTGGTGTCCCGTTGCTGCCAGTACTGCTCTCCATCCCCTTCTGAGAAAGACCTTGCTGCTTGGGCCCAGCCCTTTCTGAGCTTGGGAAGTAAAGACAAGATCAGCTGGGCCAGGTGGGTGGTCGTCCTTGGCCTTAGGCACAAAGAAGGGTATGTAGGATTTGCCTGCTCCAGTATTGTTGCCTCTTTTTTTGCCAAGTGAGCTCCCAGCGCTGTGAGAGATTTTTCTCTTTCAAGTTGTTGAGAACTGGAAATATCCTGTTCAAGATGGCTTTTTCTTTTATTTTCTTTTTTTTAAATGTATTTTTCTCTACCTTGAAGATAGTGCCTTGGATGAAGCTTCCTACGTCCAAAACTGAGACAGAACTTTGCAGTCAGTGTTACAACTGTTCTGTATGCATCAAAGCATTTTTGTTTTTATGGATAGAGCACGGTCTCGTTTATGGGTATTTAGGTATTGCTGAACACAGGGACAGTTTATTGGCAAAGCCTGTAGCTTATTGCTAGGTCTTGCAGAAATTTGACTTTTTTTGAAAGGCAAGAACTGGGTGAGGGGTGTAAATGTGCATGTGTATTTTGCACAGTGTTCCTCTGGTCTTGATTGTGCAAACTCTTTGTGCATAATCTTATCTTTGCTCACCTCAGTAGTCAGTAAGACTCCTTAAACACTTGGGCTTGTGCAGTAAGGTCTTTACAGTTCAGTAAGTATTCTTTACAAATTTGAGTTAGGGTCCAAACATTTCTTCCCCTTCTTCCAAAGACACAGTCATGTGACATCAGTCTTCCATATTATATTTATATATCCATAACAGTATAATTTATGAGAGTGAGCACTTTTTGGTTTACTTGACCATCTAACTGCTGTGACCCTGTGAAACAGCAAACCTTTCCTTATAACTGAATGCACTTTGACATTGACTCTCCACCTATGATGGGCTTAAAAAAAAAAAGTTCATGCAGGGCTTTTAACTGGTAGAATGGAGTATGGTAGGTCATATCTAACACACATTATTTTAAACAGTGATCTGTCTACACACACACTTTTATCTTTCCAATTATGGAATGTATGCATAACCAATTTTTTTTTTTTAAATGACATTCTCTGAACTACATCTGTCAATTCTCAGAAAAGACTGAACCACCTTAATATCAGCAATGAGAGAGTAGTTTAAAAAAAATCTTGCCAGTGTTCATTCCGTTTATTGGAAGAGAAACTGTTAACATCTATTTGCAGCGACGAATGAAATACTTTTGAGCAGTGTATGTATTGTGTGATAAATCAGTATGATGCCTGTTATACTGGGAGAGGGCTAATTTTTGTTAGGGATGGCTCTCTAACTGTAGAAGGGCAGTATGAAACAGGACTCAGTGGGCGCATCTGTATGAGACACTTACTTCAGGGTTGCCTAATTAAATCCTCAATGGCTGCATCTGCAGAAGACGCTGACTGTGCAGTCGTTACTGTGCTGTCATTTAGTCACTAAATAACTGCGTGGTTACCAGAGTTATTGCACAGTAGCATCGCTGAATGGCTTTTAGGTGGCACTAACTGCTGCGCAGTAGCGTCATGTCACACTTCCTGCCACACAATGCTACTGCGCAGTCAGTGTCACACGTAGACGCGGCCAGTAAAGCATCACTGGTTTACTGCCAGATGCAGGTACTATCTTATGGTGGAGTTATTTATTCCACCACAACATGTATAGTTGCTGACAGGGGCTGGCTGGGGCACAGGAGTGGTTCAGTGTGGGGCGCTGCCTGCCAGCTATCCCTACACTGAAGCATCCTTGTGCCCCAGCCAACCCCTTTGCAGCACATTGAGCTGGGCTGGAGCAGCCTGGGGCTTGCAAGCTGACCCTGAGGGCCTCCTGTCAGCGGTGGCTGTGGTCCCGGGCACACGTTTTAAATGTTGGGCCCAGAAGCAATAAATTCCGGTGCAAATTGCACCGGAGTTTATTGTAGAGCACTATTCACATGTAGGTGTACCCAGTTTTGCTTAGTATTTAGTAAGGAGTAAAAACCAGCAGCTCAGTTTAACTCCCCTCATGTCTATTCAAATCTCTTTCTTTCTATATTTCTCTGCATTTATAATAATTTGGTGAGTTTATTATGAAAGCATCTGTTCTAAGTTTCATTTACCAGATTTCTTGCAGCCTGTCTTTGCAAGAAACCCCATACTTTAAATAACTAAATTAATGATTAACTAGATTAATGACATGGGCAAGTATAACTTTGTTTTTAGATGATTGTTGTTAAAAAAGATGAGTATGTGCATGGAGTTGTACTTTGTAGAACTGGACGCTTCATGACTTGTTGACAGTTAATGAAAATGTAACTTAATGAAGTGTCCAGTTACAACACGGTTGTGTCCCTGAAAGGTTAAAACTCCCATTTGATTTGTGCAGTGCTGAGCAGATCAAACTGTTAGAGAATCATACTATAACCTTGGACTTTGCAAGTCTGAAAGCAGCATTCAGGGCGATGACTAAAAACATAATTTAGTCCTATCTATGCCACAAGTCCATACCGTGATTTAAACGGCTTACAGTGTACCATGTTGTCAGCACTCCCGTGACATGTTAGATCTTTAGTCTCTGTGAAACCTTATTAGAATGGTTAGATAATCAGAATTGTTAAGAGAGCTGTTACATGAAACCCCTTCATTACTGTACCTATATTATTGTAATACAGCATTTCAAAATGTGGGGTAGCTTTCTTTTTGAATAAATTATGGCAAAAAGATAAAACCATGTGCTGCCACCATACTACAGAAAGAATTTTGGCAGTTGATATGCAGAAAGAATTACAATAAACTTCAGTTGTGGCAATTTTTTTTTCCCTTTTATATCTTATACAGTACAAGGATTATTCTGAGTTTTCTGAGGCTTTTAAATAAAAATATATGAATTTCTGAAACATAAACTAGAGTTTAAACACATTTATAAACCATCCTAGAATCAAAATCATAACTATGCTTGAGGATGCCCATAAAAAAGCTGTATAAATATAAACTGAAAGAGAAATTCCTGCCATAATTTTATTTGTTATATGTGAATCTCTCATTGAAGCATGCAATTGGCATACAGAGCATTCAGTAAAATACAAAATAGATTTTCTGTCCTTGGTACATTAGTTAAGTTAAAAAAAAATTAGGTGATATAAATAGGGTATTGCGTGGGAAAACCAGATCTGATTTAGCCTTCTGGTCTACCATATACAATGGTTGATGCATACACATATATGAAAAACTGGATTTTTAGTTCATGAAAGAACATGTTGCTATAGTTGATATATAATGCTAAATGTATTGATCCAGATGCTTCATTGAATTGCCTTGGACCACAACTGCAAGCATCGCAGGTCTTCTGTGTGAGTGTTCATAACCTATTCACTATGCAAATATTACTATTTATATATTATCTGATTCAGAGGAGATTCATTACTGTTGTTTGACACACAGGAATGTCAAATATGGTCTTCTCTGTTGTGCTGGAGGACTTGGTTAGGTCTTATAAAGAAATGGGGAATTCTTTCCACTTCTAAGTAAAGCAGTGAGGTGATAAATCAATCACAGATATTAACAAGCATTGAAAAGGTGTGAATAAAACCAATTTTCTCCCTAATGAATTATGCCTTTTCAGAAATCCATATAGTCTTTCAGAAAAATAGAGTTGACAATGTGAATGCTCTTTAAAAAAAAAGAGGGAAACTTTGTGTTCTCTGTACATCATGAAGGACTTGAAACAGCCCAATTCAGGAACAAATCTTTAAGTTTGCAGGTGATCTGTTTTTTTTTTCCTAGTTAGGCAGCCTGAAATTACAAAGTGCCAGAAGCACTGCATTCTGTAGTTAAACTGCAAAACTCTTATCGCTGTTTCTTTAAATTCCATGTAATGTATCTGCATCGACTCGCAGTCTTTCAGTGCGTCATAACTAAAAAAAAAAAAAAAAATCTGCTTTGAACATACCAACTTTGCCTCTCAATATTTAAATAATGAAATTTTGAATAATAGCAGTAGGACTTTTTTCTCTGTGCTCATGAGTCAAACAGGTTAACTTTAATCAAAATAAGAGACTTTTGAACTTGCACCTCTTTCCAGCTTGAGTTTTCCAAAGTACTTTTCAAAAATGGCCTAAACAGGATTCTCATCACTCATACAGGAGGAAGCTGCCCTACGGACCCAGGAAGTCTGTGTCAAAACAAGACTTAGAACCTTTGTCTACTGTATTCAATTGATGGGACTACAGTTCTGATGCAGTCGGTAGTAGTACACTATAATGCTATTTATGCATTGTAAAGGTCATAGGTATGTCTAGAAAAACACTAGGAACGTAGATCTTCAGCATGTGCAGATTTCTGTTGTCCCTTTGGATTAGATTTCCTGGGATTTAAAGAAGAAATAAAAGCTTCTGGTTATTATAGACAACTGTAACATAATCAGAAAAATAGTATACTTCAAGCCTCAAATTGAGTGGGTTTTAAGGAAACCAAGTTAAGATAAGTTAACATTTTAAACAATTTAATGTTTGCAGTATAGAAACTTTTTGCCTTTAAATATACAGGTAATAGGCAGCTTCTCTCACATATTTACACACAATCAAAAGCATGATTTAACAGAAAGGCAGGGGATTTCAGAAGGCTCTTGTGTAAGTAAACTTAGTTTGGTGCCTTCAAGGTCTACAAACTTGCATGCAAATGACTCCTGCTTCCCTGCTTCAAAACAGTTTGAAAAGGCTTTGGCTTTCACTCATAATGTGAAGAGTTGGCTTCTGCTCTCATTGACTCTGGAAGAGGAAATGGATTTGGTCCAATGTATTGAATGAGAGAATAGGGGAGATAATTTGGGTCAAAAATCTTTTAAATTTGAAAACTTGCTTGGTTTATTCAGAAATTGCTAACTTTTTGCAGGTGTGTGGTAGCATTGATATGAATATTCCCTTGTCCAGGCACAAAATCTGTTTGCCTGTCTTTTAGCATGATAATGACAAAAGACAGTTAAGATGACCTGCTCTGGGTGAGCGAATTTCCAGAGGCTGGTACATACACTTATGCAGTGTACTTTTTCAGAAGAAATCTTGTAAATTCCTTTCAGCTCTCCATGGTTTCCTTTATACCTAGGGTAAGAAAGAGTCATTTGAATGCATTGTATAACCACTACTGTTCTCCCATAAAACTGCAATAATCAGCGGGCTTAAAAACAGTATAGATAAGTAATTGTGGAAGGAGCACTTTTTTCAACATACTGATGATATGTTGTTACATGTGGAATTGAAGTACATCAGAGCTATCACTGTGGTGTCTAAGCACTTTATGTGTTGAGCATTCCAAACCTTTTCTTTAAAATGGTAGAACATGTTTTATTTTTGGAATAAGTGGATTTGTTTTCCCTTTTTTGATCTTCAGATTCAGGAACTCTGGCCCGTATTTTCCCTTTGATATAAATATGTAAACCCTCAATACAAGTGACTCTAGTCTGTTATTCCTGTGGCACAGAGGAAGGAAACAATGTGTTTCTGTGAGAATGAAAGAATTTTGGACTTTCAGTGGAATGGCCCACAGGCATTGACACTTGTCATTGACAAGAACAGTTGAGGTTCAGTGCCTTGCATAGCGATCAGGCTGTCCCTCTGCTTCAGGCAGCATAGTTCTGATTTTCTCTCCTGTCCAGAACAGCAACAACTACTTTATGCAGTTTCTGGCAGCAATAACACTCACTTGGCATGCAGGGTAGAAGTGTAATGGCAGAATAATTGAACCTTCTTGCCATGGTTCTAGAAGGCATGAACTGAAGCCTCACTCTGGACCTGCGCAGAAGACAGGTGACCCAACTGGAACTGGTGATTCAGTTTAGGAAGTCAAAGGTGGCCAAACATGTAAACATGGTGCTGACTACATCACTTCATTGTGTGTCACTGGCTAAAGCAACTGGTTTTGGCTTCCCCATGAGCTGATAAACTTGGGTAGAGCTTTTACTTAAGGGTAAATTCCTGCCTCACTGAAGTCAAGGAAGGCATTAACTTCAGTGAGGACAGGATTTCATGCTACAGGGCAAACAGGTGCAAATGTTTAGTAAACAGTTTTTCCACAGCCACCACCTCTCAGCTTTATTCTGTGTAGTTGTGGAGGAATAAGTCTTGAAGGAGAGGTAGGGAAGCTGATTCTGAAAGTGTTAAGGAGGGAATAGGGGAAACCTGCTATGGTCTTATATTTCTCAAAAATAGGTTCTGTGAATTAAGAGTTACAATGCACTAGGTCTTGTATTATTACGCCTGGTAATATTGTATTTAAAAAATATGAGCACTCAATTTAACATTCTTACTATGACATGTTTAAATAAGAAGAGCCTTTGGTAAAATGTTTTTATGCAAGTCTTCTAGTCTGCTTTATTTCACTTATACCTCTGCCATGTCCAGATCTAAAAATTGAGTTTCTAATTGTGATAGGATTCTCTAATTAAATGTCATTAGAGCTGTTGCAGTACCTATCCTTTGAACAGCTCTTCATGTTGGGGTGGGTTAAAGAGGGTGTGTTCGGTCTTTAAAAATGCTGTCTGCTATTTTAAAAGAGCTCTTATGACCTTTGATATATGTAAACAGCTACATTTTTCATGCATGACAGGCACATTGATTTTGTATTTGATAAAATCAGGTTGCTGAGATCAAGGATAGTTGGAAGTGCTTGAGTAAAGTAAACACTTTCTCAGCCTAATACAACAAAAAGGAGTGGATTATTAAGTAGGAATAGTTATAAAATTAGTGGAGTTTCTTAATACACTCCCCTCTGCTATCAGTCAGCCTAGCGATAGTACACTGAATCACTGGGGTCCCTTTTACTGAATGCTTGGCTACTTGTATTGTTTACATTGGTCAGTGAAAAGCTAGTGAAAAATGTATCTGATAACTTCCTTCTTTGGTATTCTCTGTCGTTAGTTAAGTAAGCAGTTTGATTATGCACTAAAACAGGAGTATGGAAGGAAAACCTAACAAGTCAGATAGGGCACACATTCATATAAGTTTTCATTCCATTATAGGATTTCTTTTATAAAGTGTTTGACACTGTTTCTTTCTCTCACACACATCCACCAGTATGTTATGACAGTATCTGCAATAGTAACAAACATATTAAAAGGAGAAATGATATAATTTGCAGTCTGTTTTTCCAGTAACAAGTAGCGATTTGCACAAATAATTATCTTTAACATGAATGGATGAAGCACATATAATGCACCACAATATGAAACATGTTTTTGTTGTAAAGAGCAGGTCCAAGCTTCCAGGAACATTTTTAAATGCTGTAATTTTGTGGCAATTAATCATTGTAATAATTTCACTTTCTCTTTTGTACACTCATAATTTTGTACGTCTCATATCTAAGGCCTGTTAGTCCTTAAGAATTGAGGTCTCTATAGTTCTTGCCTTAAGTAAGTTTGTGAGTGAGAGAGATCGTATGTTCTATTTGGCTTACTGAGTTTTATGCTACTTATTCCTCAAAGAAGGTGAGAGAAACTTCTTGACCTAGTTTATAGTACGTATCTCTTCTTTGCATAAAGGGTCTAAGCTCTGTTAAAGTTTTCACTTGCCATATCTTATGTGCAGTATGCATCCTTAAGACTGGAAATAGCCCCTTCACAGGCTATACAAGCTATTGAAAAATAAGAAAAGTTCCAGCGTGATAACTGATAGACAAAGTGCATCATGTTAGAGACACTTGTATAAATTATCAGAGTTTTCAGACAGTAGAAAAATTGTTTTGTTCAGACTCGAGGGATTAAACCTCCCCCCCTACATCCGCCCTCCCCCCCAGAAATAGTAAGTCATTAATATCAATGTTGTGTCTCACACTATAGGCAGCTCTGATTCTGATAGAAACTAAGCTTTAAAATACTTCACAGTAAGCTGCCATGATTCTTTTTGGAATGACTGATTATGCATGTTAAAGGGATGTTTTTTGAAAAACCTGTATGAATCACTTGCAAAAAGGAGCAGGTGTGAAATATTTTATAGTTTAAATGCTAAAAATGTTAAGGATACACTGTGTTGTTTCTCTCTCTCTCTAAAATGGATGTTGTACTATAGGCCAAGGAACACTCTTGACTCTTGCAGCTGCATTCTCTGAAGCAGTGGGCACATCTACACATGGGCTTTCATGCGCAGTAGACTTTTTCACTACACATTAAAGTGTCACATCAAAAATCATGCTAATATGCTGATGAGCAATAAAAATAAGCTACTGTGCATTAAGTGTCACAAAGCGTGTGCTTTTGCTACTGTGTATTACGGTAGCCTAATGTGCATTTATTTAGTACCTTACATTAGAGATATTAAATTTAATGCATGGTAGGAGCGCATTTATGAATGTGTATATGCGCCCCGTATGTACTGCTTGTTCCAGTAATTAAGACACTTAAAAAGTTAGGTACTAGTGTATTCTTTAACATCCAAGCAATGCAAAACAATATAGCTTCCCATGATTTTCTTCTCTAAAACGTAATTTAAAAACTCCCACAATTAAAACCTTATTACCATTGAAAGTTTGAATATTTAACTTTCCTGGTCCTTTTATCTTCAACCCCAATGCACTTAGGACTGAATCCCAAAATACACCTAAGTGCCTTATTTTTTTTTTAAACTGTAGTGCATGGCATTCTACCTGGTTAAAAAAAAATCAGTTTTTTAATAAAACAATGCATCTTACTGCTGTAGCAAAACTTATCTATATCTGCTGTATTTCTGAACCTAACAAATGGAGGCATACCACAGTATTTGCTTTTTGTGAAGAGGTTTGTAGTCTTAAACATAGTAATTGTGCCTTATTTTGTACACTTTTATGGTTAATAGGGTGCTGTGCTACAAACTTTCAGGTACTTACATAAATAGGAATGTTTCAGTGGTGAGTAAGGTTTAAGAATTAGCACCTCTATATTAGCCACCATTCATTAGTTCTATTTTGGAGAATCAGTCAGAAATGGAGATTATCCTCTTACTTTCCAAAATGTAGTTTCATTTTAAGGTCCATCTTAAACATGTTACTAGACTGTCCTTATTTTAAATCATCTTCCTTGAAAAGCTTTTGTTGTAACATTTTTCTGTAGATTTGTACTGAACGATATTTCTGTACTTTCTGTAACAGAAAACATAAACGAATACAAGCACTGTTTTGAATAAAACTTGACTTTTTAAGAGGTGTTTTATTTTTGTTTAGTGCTGCTGATCTTAAAATGCAGTTTATTTTTTCCATCTGCCTCTATGTACCCTTTCACTTCTGTTACATAGAGTATTTTCAGACTACTGATTTGTCAGATGATTAAGGGAATTCCTTTCTTGGACAGCCCAGGAACTCTACAAGAAACTCTGCTAAGTGCTGGCTTCAGAAAAGCTAATACACTCATCTCTTCAGCCCAGATTACCAAATGAGTAATATCTGCAGATATTTGGAAGTAATTTTTTTGTTTACTTGTTTTAAAGTTTAATAAATGGGCATTCTGTTAGTGATCCTTTATGTGAAAATCCTCATTACTGCAAATGAACAGAATGCATTTAACAACTGATTTAGCCATGCTGGTGTGGAGATCCAGTACTGAATGATCATGAAGATTGAAATTCCACCTGGTTTTATCCAGAGCATGGTATGGACATGCTGAGACAGGTTATGGACATTTACAAGCTTCTAACAGAAGAGAAAATATTTCGGTGAGTTCTGAATTAAATTTAACAGCACCACCTATTTGCATGGAATTATTTTTACTTTGCAAGAAAATGGACAGTACTTGAAACTGAAATGCGTTTTGTTTCTTTTCGCTGACAAAAGTTGCAGTTTCAGACATCTGGAAAAAGGTACAATAGTACAAGTGTACTTTAACTGTTCAGCAGTCTCAGTAAGGTAAGGCTAACATTTTATTAACAAGCTGTTAGCTAAGCTGGATGAAACTAGCTGGCTTCCAACTTTCTGAATTTTCAGATTAATAGTTAAGAAATCACTACCTGCACCACAGGCTGATGCATAACCAAATCCTTTGAACCACTGACAGGGAAGTAAGATCATCTGAAGAATAATGTCTCCGATTCCAAATATTCAGCTCATGAAATTTTATTGTTAAATAAGAACAATGAACACGTTCATTACATATGACACATGGGCATCGGGTACATTACATACTGTGGTAGCCTTAGCAGTACATCTTAGAATATGAATCATGAAAACATTCCATATTGCTTTGGTTGTCAGAATTGAGCCTCTCCTACATTTCTTCTTCTAATAAAAAACGAACTCTCATACTTGTGCAGTGAGCATAAATATCTGTGTGCAGCAATGCAGAATGCTGAGGATGGTCCACTGTTGCTTCAAAAACTGGATTAATCTCCTAGCTATGTATTTTCTGGATTTTCAATAACAAGCTTGGGTGTGGAATACATTTGACCAATGGTGACCTGAAATCAAATAAAAAATAATTTTAGGAAAGATAAGGTTGGAGGGTCAACAGGTGTAATATCAGCTTTGCAGGGAAGGTAAAAAAAGAACTGCTTAGTATAAAAGTGAAAAAGGGCAAGTTAATATATTTTCTACAGAAAAACATTTGTAATAACTTTGTTCAGCACTGTAATCCCTGTTGTTGTCTCCAAAGACCTGTTAGGTCCTATTGTAATACTGTTCAAATAAGCACACATCACAGCTATTCAGCAAATATAAACTTAGTGTAGCTTTTCTTCAGACTATCAGCCAGCTCATAGCAGGGATAATACAGGGTTAAACACAAATCCAAAGTGCATTTCTATTTTACCCTTTTTATACATTAGAAGCACTTACATCAAGCCCACATCATTTTTCAGAGATGATCAATCAAGTTTTGTGCCATGTACCTTGTAATTTGCTGATCAATGAAGTTATTCAGTGACAACATTCCTACATATCTTTCCAGGCACGTACCAGGTTTTGGTTGTACTACATACTATAGGTTTTTCTTATCTATGGCAGGTTGCACTGATTCTGTCCACCCCAGGATGTTTTTGACCAGATTCCAAATGTCTCATGCATTCTGGTGCAACTTCAGAATTGCAGGTTTTAACATACTGCTCTTGGCCTGTCTTATGACCTGTAACCCCAACCAGCAAGAAATGATAATTAATGCATTAAGCAGCTGCATATGTAAAGTCCTGCAGTATTGACATTGCAAGGAATACAGACACACACACATTCTCTCATTATGATAACATTGTGAGTTACTAGGAAGGAAAAGAAAGGAACATATTTTAGAAGTATAGAAAGAAAGGTACAATACTGTTATTTTTTTTTTTACATTGTGTAAGGGGAAGAACTTTGTTTATTTACTTTTAAATAATCTCTTCCTACTAAAATAAGATGAAGGGAAGAGTCCTCCTATGCAATTTGTTCAGCAGGAAGGTTATTTAACAGGTTGTATTGTAACATGGTTTTTACAAGTACCTCTGTGCCTTGACATCTAGCTCCTAATCTTACTGTAAAGGAAAATTCTCAAATGAAATTATTTTCCTTCCTATTGGCCTATAATAGCCTTCAGACTGCTTTATAAACTCTTAACTCCACTGAAATGCTGCCACTTGAGCACAACAAAAGAACTGTGACCAACTAGCATGCAGTGCAGCACACTATGGAACAGTTAAGGAGTAGAAAAAAAGGTTGGGCTGTGGAAAGCAGGAATGGTGAAGATTTCTTTTAAAGGAGTTTAAATACAAATTTAGGATCTTAATTTTAGACACCTAAATGACAGGTTTGAGTATTCATTAATTCCAATCAAGTTTGGAATTATAAAAGTAGGATGAGAAAGACATGTATTTTTCTATAAAGCATTATGTAGAATTCTGCATTACAAAATAAAAATTGATGTTTCAAGGGCCCCTGGCATATGATAACTGCACTAAAAATATTAACAGTGATACACATGCAGCTGGTTTAGGGTCCCATAAAGTAGCAAAACAGAAAATATGGAATATCTTTGTAGCTATTTTTTATGGCACCATAAATTGAACATGTAACATGCCCCCCTACTAATGCTGATGGTCAGCACTGGCATCAGGACCTGGGCTGGCACTGGGACTGTAGGGATTGCAGGACAAAGCACTTCAAAATGCTAGCTTCCTGCAACACACCTGCAGAACAAGACAGTCAATTTACCAGGTTGGCTTCCCCCAACATGACAAATTTCCAAGCCACACCAGCAGCCAATTTATGCTGTGCACGTTCAGGTTTTAAAGGTCCCAGTGT
>JAGPOW010000261.1:118075075-118106048 GCA_030014935.1 Caiman crocodilus | reverse complement strand
ATCCCTTTCCACCTCTGTGCTTTCAAGAAGGGAACTCCCCAGCCTGTATGTATGCTGTGGATTCCTTCTCCCAAGGTGCAGCACCCTACATTTGTCTACTTTGAATGTGACAGCCAGAACCAGAGGGATTAATAAGCAATAATATGTGCTTCTTGGAGGCATTTGGTATTTTGCCTAAATGGGTAATATTAGTTAATATGAGCTTGTAGGTTTGTAAACTACAAATGTAACTTGTCTGTCATAAGTTTAACCAAACTGATAAATTAACTGTTCATGGAACTGACTGGGCCCCAGAGGCAAAGCTGTATCTGTGAGATTAGCTGGCCTAATGGTTTTTTGCTCAGGGTTCAGCCTTAGTGATAAAAACTGGATTTTAACTGCTTGGCACACCGAACGCATTCCGGGAAAGCATATCTCAAGAAAGCATATTCAAATGAAGCCTAAAAGAGGTTGGGATTTAGGCGGAGCGATATCAATTTCAAACCTAAAGGTGCTGCATCATAATTTGCTTATTGGATAAATCTGAGTCTGGGTAGTAACCTTTTATGATGATTTTAACACCTTTCAATCCCACAGGGTAACAGCTATAGGGCAATATTGTGAGTGTCCCTGAAGCCAACAGATTAACATAGGACTAGGTATAAAAAACACATGCATCAGGTAACCAGCAGGAAGGAGGGAACAGAACAATCATTTCTGTCCCACGCCTGGACCCCAGACTCCCGGTGTGAGTGAGGATCGGATCCTGAGCAAGGGACCTTCCCTGGTAATCCCACCGACAGCGTCGATCATCAGGGATGCCTGACTTTGCTGGAATCACTTGGTGCGCACCTGGCACTGAGGGACTATCGATAAGTTGCCAAGCCATGTCTGTCTATTTGTTGTTTTGAAGAGCCCGGGGTAGCTAACACCCTTGCAGTCAGTTGGCCTGTGACAGATTTATCTATCTAGCAGTTATTATTATCTGTTGTTATTATTTACTATTAGCTCTGTTATACTGCCTTATCTGCTTATCGCATTTATCTTTCTGTTAACTGTTGTGTGTGTGAGCTATAATAAATTTGCCTTTATTCCACTCCCAACTTTTGCCTCCTTAATCCAAAACTGAATCAAACAACCCAGTTGGCCTGTGAAAAAATTGATACACTCACAGTGTCCAGCTGGCCTGTGACAGTTGAACCCCATTCTATTCTCGTCTGCTCAGTTTTGTAGTCTGTCTAAATCTAGTTGCAGTCTGTCTCTCCCTTCAAGTGTGTCCACCTTGCCCCACATCTTAGTGTCATCGGCAAACTTGTGCTTTTATAGTGTGCTTTCCACCCCCTCATCCAAATCGCTGATGAAGATGTTAAACAGTGTGGGCCTGAGGACCGAGCCCTGGGGTACTCCACTGCTCACATCTCGCCCAGTTGAGTACAACCTGTCCACCACTACTCTCTGGGTGCGCCCCATCAGTCAATATTTACCCATCCAACTATGTAGGCATCAATGCCACAGTCGCTTAATTTATTGATGAGGATGGGGTGAGAGACAGTGTCAAAGACCTTAAAGTCTAGAAAGACTACGTCCACGGTGACACCATCATCCAAGGATTTAGTTACTTGGTTGTAAAAGGCAATCAGGTTGGTCTGGCAGGACCTGTCTTTAGTGAACCCATGCTGATTGCCCGAGCATGATCTCCCCTGCAGGCCCCCCACAGATGTGCTCCTTGATGATTCTCTCCAAGAGCTTCCCAAGCACTGAGGTGAGGCTTACAGCCCTATAATTACTTTAGTCCTCCTTCCTCCCCTTCTTGAAAATAGGGACCATATTAGCTAGTTTCCAATCCCCCGGCACCTGGCCAGATGACCACGAATGCTCATACAGCCAGGCCAAGGGCTCCACAATGACTCCTGCCAGCTCCCTCAATACCCTTGGGTGGAGGGCATCTGGACCTGTAGATTTAAAAATGACTGAATTCCTGACAGAGCTATCCCCAAGATTGTCCCTATCTCTGGTAGGTGGGATATCCCTGTCCCTGTGTAACAAAACAGAGGCAAAGAAACTGTTAAAAATATCAGCTTTCTTGTCTGGCGTAGCCATAAAATTACCATTTGCATCTTGCAGGGGCCCTACATTGCCTGGTGCCCTCTTCTTGCTCCTAATGTACTTGAAAAAGAACTTCTTGTTGTCCTTAATCCTGGATGCTAGCCTGAGTTCCATCAATACCCTGTCCTTCTTAATAGCCCTCCTACACTCCTGGGCCAAGGACGAGTACTCCTCCTTCGTGATAGCTCCTCCACTAATTGTCCTCAGGCATTCCTGAATGCCCTTGCTGAGCCAAGGGCATTTCTGAGCACTCTTACCCTCCTTACTTCTCTCACAGTCCCTTTGGGCCTGGAGGACTGCCCCCTTAAGGTATGACCATCCCTCGTGGACTCCCATCTCCTCTACCTTCTGGGCCCTCAGTGCCTCCCCACTAGTCTCCTAAGCTCATTGAAGTCAGACCTTCTGAAGTCAAGGGCTTTAGCCTTGGTGTAAGCCCTTGACGCCCTGCGTTGGACAGTGAAATCCAGCAGATGATGATTGCTATTGCCCAGCTGGTCAAGGACCCGCAGTCCCCTCACAGGCCATCCCCCACAGCCAGGACCAGGTCTAGCAAGGCGTTACACCTAGTGGGGCTGTGCACTTCCTGGGTAAGGTGAAGGTCCTGTAATATAGCCAGGAACCTACGTGAGCATTCAGACATGGCTGTCTGCTCCTCCCAGCAAATGTCTGGGTAGTTTAGGTCACCCATCTCCAACCTAAACTCCCTCGCCCCCAAAACAAAAGAAAAAAACCACAAAAAACAACATTTGCAGTTCAGCAGGAATCCCAACTGTTACAAACCCACAAAAGATTCTTAGAAACCACTCAGGAAGTGAAGTGGGCGGGAGCTGGAGGAATAAAAGGAAGGATAAAGGGTGGGGCATTTTCACTGACCCTTTATAAAGGTTTCTATGGTTTTGCAGGGAGGACATCTCAGAAAATGATATAGGGATCACTGGAAAAACTCTTCCAAGTTGTGAGGAGTAGATCTTTGTGGTAAAAGAATTTATATTATTTATCTAAACTCCTATTATTTATCTAAAGCTGAACCAGGAAGGAGCAGCATCTTTCAGCAGCACTTGACCAGCTGGCAAAGACATCAGGGACAAAGACTGTCGGGTTAGGTACAGCATCTGATTCAGAGATATGAGGCAAAAAGAGGGTGACTGGACATTTGCAACAATTCTGATGGATAAAACTGTTTGCTAGTGAGAGGCTCTTATGATTATTGCAGCCATGTCCCATTTGATCTCAGATATTCTGGAGGATAGGGAGGTGGATAAGGAAGCATGCTGGAGACCTCACAAAGCCATCAAAAGAGAAAAACATCTGACTCATGCCTCTCCAGGAGCAGAAGTTCAGTACTTAGTGTCCACAAATCCACAAGTGATGGACTAAGTCTAGGATGGATTTCCATGGTACTACTTATGCTTCATTACTAGGATTCTGTGAAGAAAGTTCACTCTGTCAATGTTAAGCCCTTGAAGCTGTATAGCAAATATAGTCAGCTTGTTTTTATAACACTGTTCCCCGAGTCTGGTGGCTCTGTTTGTTTATAAAGTGCATCACTGATGCGTTGTTTGTCAGAATCAGTACCACAACAAAACAGTTCAACAAAACAGCAAGAATGCAAAGCGGACCAGCTTGATGACTGAGTTACAGAAAGGTGGTTCATATAGGCACATCACATTTCTTCTTAGCCCGGAATATGCAAGTTGCAGAGAAAGAATGCCGTCTAAGGCTGTACTGGTTTCCTGTTGCAACATTCTTTATCAGCCAGTTACCCAGATACAGGTATATGTGTCTTCCCTGTTTCCTTGGATGGGCTGCATGTGGTGAACACTATCAGTGGTGTAAAAAGACCAAAGGGCATAAACCTACATATTTTGATAGGGTTTCACCATACCATGAATCCTAGGTATGTCCCTTAGACCAATGTTTCTCAACCCATGGGTTGTGAGTAGAGGTACACCGATACATCCGTCTGATATTGGATTGGTACCTATATAAAGAAAAAACTGTCTATATCGGATATTGGCCCAATGCGGCCAATAATTTAGCCGATAAATGCCTGTGCTATGCACAGCTGCACTGCAGCATGGAGCAGAGCTGCCTTCAGCTGGTAACTTCCCCCAGACTCCTAAATAAAGCCATGTAATATGCTCCCATTAGAAATGTTGTTGAAGGAGAACTGGCAAAAGGCAGAGCTCTGTAGAAGTTCTTAGGTCAGTCAGAGGCACTGCTGATAGACTTCAGGAAAAAAAAAATATATGTCCTGGAGATAGTAAGAAAGAAACCACCTTCAGCGATGCACTGGTTAAGTCAAAGGAGGCTCCCCAACAAAGCCTGGGTCATAGAACCAACAAATAGTAGGGCTGCAACAGACTTCAGGAGGTCATTTAGTCCAAACCCCTATTCAAGCCAGAAATGTCCCTGACTAAACTATCCCCATGTTGAAGAGTTGACACAGAAGGAGTACATTCGGTACCAGGCCCAGCACTACTCTCTCTCTTCACTCCTTAATTCCACAAAAGGCTTAGAGAGATTATCCCCAAATGTTCCTTCATGCCTTTTCTTGTGAAAGGACACTGAATTCCTGACAGTGCTCACAATGAACCACCACTTGCCACTACACTCTCCTGAGACACTGACATTGGCTTTACTGGTTTCGTGCTGTTTTCAGTACTGACTTTCTGCAGAATGATTTTAGGATCTGCTTGTCCACATACTGTTAGATGATGCAGGAACATCCATCAGGAGAGATTTTGGAGCTCAGGTTCTTTGAGCCTCATGCACTTTTTTCAGAAGACAGAACTTCAGGCTTGCAACTCCTGACTTTTAAGTCCTCACAGGGAATGATAAAAATATTAGTCTCTATTCAGAATGTGGGATGTGTTGATTGTTCCCCTTCTTATGTGAAATTGCCCATCAAAGGATGGGCTAAGGCTTGGAGCTTCTGGGAAAAGAGAGATCTGAACAAAGCCCAACCGTTTCTTGATCAGATCACTGTGGTCAAGCAGGAAAACAGAAATGATTCTGAAAATCTTCAGGTAAGAGCAGGTGGGTTACATATTTATGCGATTCAGACTTTGCTGCTTCATATCAAAAGAGGAGACAGAAGGTTAATGGTCAACTTGCCATAGTATGGAAGTATGAAGAAACACAAGATGCACATGAATCCAAGTCAGACACTACTGGTCAAGAAAAATCTAGTCTTCCATGCTTGAGTCACATACACAATCCTACAGTGGTATCCAGACTAAAATACATACTTCAATACATATAGGTCCAGGTTTGCTTCTAATTTGCACTCACATGCAACCAGGGAGCATCTACACCAGAAAGGGGGTTCAAACTAGTTGTTCCATAAAAAGGATAACAGCTGTAAAATTTAGTCACGAATCCCTGTTGATAGCTCCTGTCTGGAAGAGGCACTGGAGTTTCCACACTTCCTAGACCTTTTTCAACAGTAAGATGCTATGTTTTCTTTAAACGGTTGAAGGACTGAGGCCTTGTACAGACATTCAGTTTCTCCTGGGAGAATCTCTGCATTCCCTGGAGAAACCACAAGTGTATAGGCTTTTTTTCTCAGAGCAAAAATGGCCACTTCAGGGTAAAAAAAACCATGGGATCAACACGGGGTTAAATCACTCTTCACTCTAATGAGCATTTCTCCTGGGAAAGAAAATGTCTGTTATATACTCTGGGTAAGTTTTTCTACCAGGAAAACAACCCTGGAAAAATTCTTCCGGATTATCTTAATATGCACTTGCAACCTAGATCTGTGCTGATGAAACTCAGGGGGTAAATAAAACTTCTGTGACTGTTCTGTGACCGTGACTATGGAACTGTAGACAGAGCAATGACTTACTGGACAAACATGCTTCAACTCCAAATACTGGCCTTTTTAGAGGTGAAACTATGCAGATTCTTTAAAGGAGCAGATCATCAAAAAATGTATTATCTTCAAGATACAGGACTTGACAATTTGCTGTAAAATTCCAAAGTTATCGATGACTTTCACCCATTTTTGAAAGCAATCTGTCATATTTTTCTGGCTTCTTTGCATTGCCTACAGCAATTTTATGCCAGGTATAATAATATCTAGAGCCCACAAGTCAAAAACCCTCAACTCAGCAAGAATGACAGAAAGCTATTTAAAAAAAAATAAATAAGAAAAACTTATAAGGTGATGTACAAAATCTTTTGGAGAAATCAGCATTTACAGACGTGTATTTTTCACCTTGTTGAAAATTTATAATCCCATCCATGGCCACATTAAAATACAGCAGTAAGAAAAAATACAAACAACAAGAACTTACTTAGCCCATCACCACCTATCACTTTCTAATATTATGGAAAATAATTAATCACAATTACTAGAGGCACATTTGACCATTGTAATTAATCTTCCTATGTATTTTACAGAGTATTTTTAGTAGTCCTATATATGAGTGAACTGCATAATTATTAATAGATAGAACTTTTGTAAGTGATATTTTAGGTTTAGAATAAGTAAAACATTCATTATTTTTTATAGTGCAGATGTCAACATTTCCAATATAGATAAGTAAGAAGCATCAGGCATCAAATGCTAGCACCTGTTGTGGTTGAAATCATATTTAGTGACAATTTTTAAATCATTTTGTCCTGTCTGACATTCAGGAATATATAAATTCAACCAGCCTCAAGATGGCTACAATATAATAGAACAAGGGGATGTAATATGAGTTTGACTATAACTTACTCAAATTATTCCTTTATCTAAATGAGTGGCGCCCAAAATTTTTGCTTCATGGGCTCAATGAGCCTACCAGCCTCATCTGGCACTGCCCAATCTGGCCAGCATGTGGGGCCAGCAGAGGGGACCCATCCAGCCATACAGGAGTATGCAACCCAAGCCTGATCTGACTCTGGTCTCACCAAAGCTGATCAATTCTTGGGAGTGTTGTGATCTCCCCAAATACTTGTGCGTTCCCTATACAAGATGCTTTAAAAAACCTTTTATTTCACTTTTCACCTGCCAACTACTCCATTGCCCACTCTGCATCTCAAATACACTTTTAAAAAGCCTACTAAAGAAACATTTTTCCACCTAGACAGACTAGCACAGACAAACTGTTTGGCCCTTGCTCATTATGATCTCCCCAGGAGACAAGCAGAGAAAAACCTAACACTCATCTGATCAGGGCCCTCTCCAGCTTACAGGCCCTAAATTCTAAAGATTCGAGTATGGCCTGCTGTACTCTGTGCCACACTGTGATGAGATGAAATATTTAGAGGAACATGGCACATTTCTACCATGGGGTAACTCTGAAAGAAGTAAAAATTTAACAGATTAAATATTCTTTGTCAGTCACCTTCGTACCTCATGGATTTACTCATTTAGGAAAACTTCCTTATGAAATATGCTCCCAGTAGATTTCTACCCCTTTAGATATTTGGCATATCTTTTTCACAGAGATCCCTACCATTGACATGTTAGTTAATAGTGATGTTGTGTTCCCTTTCACTAATAAATATTTGAAGGACTACAGAGTGAGTTTTGAGCAAAATGATCCAGGCAAGCTGTAGATAGAGCGAGAACATAAGGTGTTCAGTTTTGTTTGTCTAACATAGTCAAGCAAATAAACTGTCAACTCCAGGTTTTTATACATGAAAACAGAATAATGTGAGTTGAGTTTTCCCCTTTTTGTCCTCTAAATCTGGTTTTGGTCTTTAAAAAAAACAAGTTGGTACAAAAGTTAAAAAGGGGTGGCATGCAAAATTTAGTAGGTGAAGTATGTTATGCTGGTGGTCCTCCTCATTTCTAGATTTAAGCAGCATTTCTAGTTTTCAGCTTTTTTGGTTTACTATAGGAAAATAATAGAGTGATTCTTCTGTTGCAGAGAACTCAGAAAGATCACACTTGGTCAGAATGGTTTTAACATTATGGATTTCCATGTGAAAACAGAGTTTATCTTGGGGATAATGTTTGCACACCTAACAATGTAAATATTGTGATGCACCTTGCAGCACTCTTGAGATGATCTCAAAGCACCTTGACTGAGAATTACAAGCACTAATTTCTTCATTTTGAAGCAACCTTCAATTCCATGTGAAGAGGCATTACTGAAACCAGTGACAGAAGACTGGACTAACACAAGTTTTCAAAACTATGCACAAACAAAGGTGATATTTTATGAAGCAACACAGAAAGAATCAAGTGCTAGGTAATGTTTTGCACACTGATATAAACAAAAACTTTGAATATGAAATTAAAGCTTAGGCTTTTAAGTAAAGAGGACACTGACTCTTCACTAATTTACAATTGAGCAGAGTCCAAACAGTGAAAGAGTCAGGATAGCAGTACAGATAGATCACTTCTTCAGTTTGCATTGATGTTGAAAAGCAGCGGCTTTAGTGTCTTAAAATTAAATCTGTTGGATTACGGGGTTGGGACTGTTTGGATCCAAATGTTCATGAAAAGAAGAAAACAACAACTTTGCAGACCTTCATCAATATGCGGTTTGTGAAGCAAATCTGATATGGGTTTAAGAAGGAGCATACGACAAAGGCATCACTCCCCCATAACATCTTAACTTTTCATGAGCATTTGCTTTGCCATCTCCCCAGAATAAATAAATGTAAAGTGTTTTAGAAAGGTTGTTTTCCTGGAGACCCTTTAGACAAATTTATTCCTATAAAAATCATACGTAACACTATACTATACTACTCGCTCTACATAGATACTGAAGGTCAATGTCAGGGCAAGGGAGGCAGAAGCAAGATCAGCCATTTTGTGTGTTATGCTTCTTTGGCAGCTCAGGAAATGCAGTTTCCTTATCTTTCACCTGGCTAAATATATCCATCATACAGGAAATGGTTCAGATGAATGGTTAAAAAAGTGAGAAGTTATCAGAGGATCCTAAATTACTCTAGAGGGGATGTTAAGTGCTTGTTTTCCATCATTTTGAATGCTGAAATTTGGTTAGATATGGGGCACTCCAAGGCTATACATGTCTTATTTCTGTTATTTGGCCTATGTGGAGTAAGACTGATTGGCTTGGGTGCTCTTCATGCCCTTCCTTATTTCTGGACTTGGCAAGGAGGCAGTGTAAACATTGGCCTAAGCCAAATTTGAAGTCTAAATGACTGTTTCCAATAGCAACTGATTCATTCATCTCCCGAGGTCAGGCAAATATTTTCCATTCTAAAGAAAAAATAAACCAAACCAAAAGAATAATGCTTACTTAAACTATTGTATCAAACTATTATCTATGTTTACTCAACAAAATCTACCAGCATGTCCAGTATTAGTTTAATGCGTTTTAATATGAACAAAAATGACAAATCAATGATGTAACAAGATGAAGAAAAACTGCTGATTCCAAAAAGAACATTCAGTAGTATAAAAGTTATCAGCATAAATTTGCAGTAAAATTTGAAATGAGCCAATATTTTAATAGGTAGGCAGAATGGTTCCTGCTACTGCAAAATAGGAAGCAGTCC
This sequence comes from Caiman crocodilus, assembly GCA_030014935.1. Classification (NCBI taxonomy): domain Eukaryota; kingdom Metazoa; phylum Chordata; order Crocodylia; family Alligatoridae; genus Caiman; species Caiman crocodilus. Next base: position 118,096,493 of record JAGPOW010000261.1, on the reverse strand, counting down.
CTTTGAAGCTTTCTAGGTGAAATGCTCACAAAGGAAATCTGACATATGAATGTTCTGAAAAATTTATATTAATGTGATTGTCTTTACTTCTACATCCATAAAGTACCATCTCCCTAGAGTCAAATTCTGAGAACGTATTTTTTTTTAAACAACACGTAGTATATTTCACTTCTCTTAGAAAACACAGAAAAGAAACAAGATATCTATCTGCGTTCGAGATTTCAAATCTTCTCGCCAATAATTTTAGTCAATATAAATATGAGTTTTAAATGACTTTGCAATATTGTTTGGCCTATTCACAATCCAAAAAACTTAATTAGAAAAAATATTGATTTTATTCTATACCAGTCAATCTTATGAGCCCATCAACTTAACACTAAAAATATTAATGAAATTATAACAAATTTCTTCTAACTTCTAAATATGGCCTCAGTAATTTTTTTCTTTTATGTTTAGCTGGGGTTGTACTGACATCAATGTTTTTGGACTTGAGATACCCATCATTTGATACACGGCACCTATACCTAACTTTTGTGAATTATGTGGCACCCACTTTCAAAAAATAGTTTATATATTACAGTGCTTACCTCTTAGCAAAGGGGGGACATGGTGGTAGTGAGGAATAGGCCAGGCAGCCTGAGCCTGTGCTTGCTTATTTGCTTAGCTTTTCAGCTTACCTCCTCACACCTCATGGCACCCTTCAAAAGAACTGGCAGTAACCCGATTAAGAATAACTGCATTATGTCCTGTCATGTGAGTTACTGAATTGCTCCTTGAAATGACATAGTTGTATTATCACTAGAGGATGACTTGGTTCAAAATTAATTCATAAACATAGAGCAAATGATGTCAAGTTCAATTTGACAGCCTCTTTATTTCAAAAGGAAAAACATCCTAGACTGGATGCATTTTTAGAAAGAATTAGGGATGTAAATATAGTTAAAAAAATTATCCATTTAACCTTCTCTAATTATATTGGTTAACCGATAACACAGGAATTTGGACACAGCTGCTGCTGGGAGTCGCTGGGGCCTTGACCAGATGGGGGTGTGTGTGGAAGGCAGTAGCAAGCCCCACCAGGCAATACAGCCCATGTGAAGCCACCGGGGCAGCAGCAGGTGAGGGGCTTTCCCTACCCACTGCAGCAGCTGGCATGATGCGAGAGGAACACCTGTGAATGAGCAGAAAATTGTTTAATTGATGAGTCTTTAGACTACCCACCATTTTCCTCTTGGACCTCATAGGCTATGGGTACTAGTCCCCCTCTTACTCCTTCCTTCCCCTCCTCATTGCTCCTCCCTCCCGCTTGCTTGCCCTGCTGCCTTCTGGTTCCTGAAGTACCATGCTGCTTCCCTTGCCTGCTGGACTGTACTCTGGGCTAAATGTTAACCAGTAACGCATTACTAGTATAAATACACTTATTGTTTAAACATTTCACATCCCTAGAAAGAATGACCGAAAGTTCTCATTACTTCAGGATATAGCATCATTTTGTCTGCAATGAAGTCTTTCATTTAGTAACATTACAATTATGTAGTTCCTTCCTTCTTTAATATTCACAGCAAAATCCAAATATATTGTCACTCTTATCAAAGCCGTACTACAGTAAAAGCCCTGTTTTCTGGCATACGTGGGGAATGGTGGGGTGCTGGTAATCTAAAAATGCTGGTTACCTGAGGCATGGGGGTTTCTGACCAGATGCGGGGAGGGAGGGACAGTGGCTGCACGCAGAGCTGCAGCAGCATGCCACATGTGAGCTCCACCACTTCCTGTGTCCAGCTAGAAATTCTGGTTAATAGAAATGCCAGTTAGTAAAATGCTGGATAACAGGGCTTTTACTGTATACTCATATTAAAACTGTAATTATTACATTTAATAGTAAATGGGCATATGTTAAAAACTTTTTTAAAAAAAGGTCTTCCTTAACATCAACTCATAAATTCAAATTAATTGATCTGAAAGTTTTAGAGAACAACTGTATTCATCAATATGCAGGGACCTACCAAATTCATGATTATGCAATGGTAGATTCCCTGTGAAAAAGCCCAGTCCCTGCAAAACAACATGGGGACCATGAAAAAGCAGGAATATGGAGGGGTGGAGGGTGGGACTGGGGTAGGAGGGGGGAGGAAGGGGTGCTGCAAGCAAAGGTGGGAAGCCCTGTATCCTGAAGCATGGGGAGGGAGGGAAAGTGGGATGAAATTTTCATTGTGGAGTGAGATTCTCCCCCCCCAATTGGCCAAGGACCCCAGAATTTGTCCCCAGAGACTGACAGATGGCCATGAAAATGGCAGTATCCATGAAAATGGAGCCAGATGCTGTGCTGGGATCTCACAATATGGAGGCTGCTTCCATGAATTAGATAGGTCTGTCAATATGATATCCTGTATAAGATCAACCTCAGAAACTCATTTAGCAGTTTCTGCTTCAAGACAATAATCTGCTTCAGCTACAGTATCTTTTTCAGAATTCTGTAATTTTGTAACAGCTTATTTATATGACAATCCTTTGGGATTATATATTTTAATAATAAAAAAATAAAGAAATTTTACAGTATTTCTGGGAAAGATATTTTGGTGGAAGTCTTTACAGCTATGCCATGTGTATTAATCATGAATGATAATCCTCTCCATTTCTTTAAAGTATCAACATATTAGTCCATTTGGAGACTACTGTTTATAACTGTTCACACTTTATAAAAAGCACATTTAAGATATTTTCTCTTGAAATTGAATGCATGTTTCAGAGAAGTTGAGTAGCATGGCTTGGATTAAGCAAGTCCTTATGTAAAGAACTTAAGTAAACAACTAAATCCTAGCTAATATTTGACAGTTGCTGCCTTGTGGAACCAGACTGCCACTCTGTGATAATGGCAAAATGATTAAAATGTAAAAAAGCATGTCAGTTGTTAGGGATTAAACATCTATAGCCAAAATGTTGATGATAAATGGCTGAGCTGGCCAACTGGCTGCCCGTGGGCTACATGTAGCCCCTGAGGAGTTAGTGTGGCAGCCCCTGGGCTCCTACCTGGCCTCACTACCTGTATTGCTTTTGCTTCTGCTGCAGTTGGGATATCTAGGCTCCTGCTCCCTCCCTCAACTTTTGCTTCCTGCTCCCACCCCAGAGTGCAGGGCAGTGCAGCCCACAGTGCTAGGCAAGCCTGCGCAGTGCAGTGGCCTCAGTGCAATAAGGGAGCTGAAATGCGAGCTGCTTGCGTGGTACCACGGTTGCCCATGTGCATGGTACAATGGTGCTGGGAGGATCTGGGAGCCCATACTAATGTAGCTCATGTAGCTCTGGCTGCTTAGAAGTTGGACAGCCCCAATAAAAGTATACACAAAATAAATTGTACCATTATCAAAAGATATCAATACAAGGTGTTAAGAAGCAACTGTTACAGCTACATAACTTTGCAATGATACAAGAATACCAAAACTGCTGCAAATTTTAACCTTGATTCATTCAGGGTCCAAATTGAAGTGAATAAGCTCACTTGTATCACACACGAAACAGATTGCAATAGATGCTGTGCATTTCCCTCGTCTTTAAATCAGCTGCACAATATGTTTGCTCATACCCCAAAATCAAAAAGTGTACTAGGGTGAAAAAAAAATAAATGCCTAGATTTTCAGGGGGAAGCAAGGGGGAATGGGGGCTGTTTTCAAAGATAGTGTTGCTGTGCTGGGTGACTCAGCTCCCAGAACTCCAGGGAGCAAGGGGCTCCCCACCCTGACAAGCCCCGGGCAAAGGGGGATCTTAGCCCAACCCAGGCTGAGAACGCACTTATCTCCCTTACAGCGGCCCAGGGCAGGAATGCTGAGACATGTGCGGCATCTCCTGCCTGTTTTAAAAACACGCTCTCCCTGCATGTGAGAGGGTGCGATTCTGCTGATGTCATAAAAAAGCACTGGCGGCTCAGCCACGGGAGTGATCCCAGCTTGGGGGAGCACCCCTGCCATGCTGGAGGGAGCCAGCAGAGGCAGGCATGCAGGGAAAGACCATGGCACCAGCAGACATGGCATCCGGGCCACCTGTGCAAGCCAGCACGATGCTGGAGAGGTTGGCACAGCTGGCCACAAGGGAGAGCAAGGGTCATCTCCCCAGACCAACAGCCCTGCCCCTGTGGGCAACTTGTGGGACCCGCTATCCAAGAGGATCCACCACTGGACATCAGATGCACGACTGCCTGACCCTGAGTGTCGCTGTGTGGAACACGAGGGAGTTTGGAGTCCATTTTCTTTTAGGTTGCGGAGCTATTAGGAGCAACCAGGGTTTTCACGGGGAAGTTTGACCCGAGACTGCTTGAGGAAAATCCAGTGAGGAAGGCCAGCAGCTGTGATTTATTTTCTGTTAAATGGATGCCCAGCAGACCAGCGCATGCCGGTCACACCAGACATTGACCCAAGGAACCTCCCAATCCAATCCTAAAATCATCAAGTCATGGTGGGCAAGTTAGAGAGGGGGATTCATCTCAGGCATTGAAGCCTCAAGTGCCCACCAGACCTTCCATGAGCAGAGATAGGTTTTAAATTCTTATTTAAACAACTAAATACATGACCAGATTCTCTGAGCCACTAAAGTTCACATGATGTAATAGGATGTCCATATACTTGAAAATCAGACCAATATTTAGATGCCCATATGTGAACTTAGGATCTCATTCATAAAACATACATTTTTGAACTTCCAAACTTTAACAGGTACCTATGGACACTAGCTTGTTTTCTCATGCAGCCTAAACTCCTGTTCAACGTGGTTCATGATTTAGATTAAGACAAAATCCTGACTGGATTCTAACAGTTTTCAAAACAAAAAACAAGCATGCTATACCCAAAACACTTTCTTACACCTTCACAGTACCCAAGTTTGACCTCTTAATTTGATATAGCATTGAACAGAATGATTTAGAAGCCACAGTTGAAACAGTTCACTGAAGTGTGTTATAACAGTAATAAAAAACAGTTTGCAACTACAGAAGGCCATGTTCAAAAGATGCTAGTCACTACCACAAATTTGTCAATAAAGAAACACAATTATTTCCAGAATTGATGAGTGTGTATCATATTTATCAGAATATTGCTAAGGAAGACTTTCACTTTTTATAACAGTCTTCAGTGCATCCAAGAAACATGTTGGGAACCCTCACACTCCACAATTTCCAGCCTCTGTTTGCCTTTGCATATACAGCAACTCCAGTAACTGCACACAAGTAACACTTGACATGAGATGATAGTTAGGCAGGCAGGATTCAATTTTAATTGATAAACAGCTCTGTCACCAACAGACTGACGGAAAAATATTTCTATTGGTAATCACTGAAATTTATGAAAAGAAGTTAAGAAAATCCCAAAAACATGGAACAGGGGTAAAGAAATCCGGCACAGATGCATGCATGCATACACGTACAAGGTGCCTGCTGTAGGTGGGGTAGGGGGAGCCCTAGATGAACTGCCCATGCACTACTCCTCTGCCAGTGGCTCAGGCAGCTGCTGCAGGAGTTAGGGGCTGTGCGGATAGAGCTATGCTGTGAGGCAGGTTGAAGGGGCTGGGATGTTGGTAGCCAGGAGCCCAGTGCCATTGGTCCCTCACTCTGCCCAGGCCACACCAAACTCTCAGTGAGTGCAGGTCAGCCCCTGTGAGATCAGAGCATGGCAGGAATTTGGTCCTTGCCTGGATCATGCAGGGACTAGGTAAGGCAGGAGCTCTGGGAACACAGGGAGAAGCAGCAGCTGCCCAGCCCAGGCATAAAGTAACGCCCTGCAGTTGCTTAGAGGGCAAGTCCCACTTGGTGGGCACCACTGGAGGGTCAGCCTGGCCTGGCGCAGCTTCGATGACCATGGCTTCCCACTCCTCCAGGAAGCATGAGTATAGCAGCTAGGCCCCAGAGCACCCCCATGCGCCCTGACCTGAGCATACTGCCTCTCCCCACTCCTGTACAGGGTGTACAGGGGTACCTCGGGTTCCCAAGTGCTGCCCCCTTGCTGCTAGGAGGGGCAGGAGACTGTGGCTGCCAAGGGGCCAGGCTGACTCTCTGCTGATGCCTGCCATCAGGGTTTGCCCCTTAAAGGGCTGCAGGAACAGGGAGCTGCTTCCCACCCCAGGCTGGCAGCCGTTGCCCTCCTCTTCTGGCCCTGCCCATAAGGCTCTTTACTGATAAATGAACAGAATGATTTAAAGCAGGTATGCTTTACTGATTTATGGTTATTTACTTTTATATATATTAACATGCAATTTTTAGAGGCGCATCAATACATCGGTGCCATATTGGATTGGCACTGATAAAAAGAAAATTAACATTATCAGCTATTGGCATTTTTTTGGCCAGTATAGCTGATAATGTACCGATAAATATAATGTGCCTTGTGGCCAGGGCCCTGGACACTGTATGCATGTGTGCAGCCGTAGCATGCACATGGCCAGGAATGCAGTGTGAAAAATAGCACCTTGCAGGTAAGTTGGAAGGGAGGGAGAGGGACATGAGGGAGGAGCAGATCGAAGTCCTCAGAGCGAGGGAGGGAGAGGGACAGGGGATGGGGGTGCTGCTCAGCCAAAGTAGTGAATGGGACCCTGGGCTGCGGCTGGGAACAGGCAGCTCATCCAGGGGGCATGGGAGTGGGAGATGGGGAGGCAGCTCCCCGCTCCTGTGTGCCCCCCTGGATGTGTGTGTGGGGCAAGGGCAGAGGCAGGCAGGATGCCTGTTGTGGGCTCAGGGCTCTCCACTGTACTTTGTCCCAGGAGCTGCACGCTGGCCTCGTGTCCTCTGCCTATCCAGCAGCAGTGGTGGTGAACTGTGCCTCCCACCACTGGATAAGCACAGGACACGCAGCCAGCACGTGGCTCCCAGGGCAAAGGCATCAGGGTGGAGAGCCCCAAGCCCGCAGTGGACAGCCTGCATCTGCCCTTGCCAAAAAACTGGTTACTGGTGCACTCCTAGTGATTTTATAAATAGCCATGCTGTCATTACTACATTGTCTGCCCCCTCCCTCTAATTTTGTGCAAAACTAAAAATCTAAATTGATAAAAATCAAAAGAAATGCTTAAAAAAAAATACACACTGATTTTAGACATCAACATGATAAAGAAAATAAGAACTGAATTCTGCGAACGAATGATAGTTTAAGAGTGGGAATTTCACAGAATGTGGAGGAGTGCTATTATAAATCATGCATGCAAAATAGTGGCTGAATCCTGCCTATACTTAAGAAAAATTTCTGAAAATGTCTCACTAGTTCTAACACTGATTCAGTCCCCCTCATTTTAGAAACACTGAAGGGCCTCAGATAAATGAGACTAGCAGGTGTTGCAATTTTAAACACCATGTGGACAGGACCTTCCTTAATGGTCATGTGACTAGATGTAAAGCACACCAATGGCACTCAATTTGACTCTCCATTAGGGCCACCAATGCTATGAACAGTGATGAAGTTGAAAATGTTAGAAACAACTGGAGGTTTATTTCTGTTTAAGGTTCTGGCATGAACCTCGGCCAGCAGACAGGTTTCCTAGAAACAGCAGTTGAAGTCAGTGCAGGACAACAATGTGATACTATCAAACACTTTTGTCAAGCTATTTCAAGGGTTTCTTTTCCTTTTTCTTCCCTTTCTTAAGTGTACTTTCTTCCCCTTTCTTCAAAGTGAGTTATGAAAGCTGGACCTGTAAGAACTTGCTCTTGTGTTCAGATGACACCTAAGGGTTTGTTCTGGGCCTAGCAATGGAGTCATTCAGAATGCTAATTCTCTCTCTAGCTCCTAATAACTGTATTTGAATGGATGCAACCTGCTGCTTGTATTTGATAGGGTTGCTTTTGACCAGTGAACAATGATTGCATTTCTGCTATAGCAGACTTCATGACATTAATATACAGGATATGTAAATACATACACAAAATTAACGAGGCAGCAAACCATATGCATATATAATACAACAGCTTGTTATAAAATCAATGGATCTGAATAAAAAGTGATGTTTAAGGAACCTACCAAGACTAACTTGGTGTTGACTTTCACTTAGCACTAGATCATCTATTCTTATTGACTGGGTACTGTAGAAATTGATAGAGTTTGCTAACCAGAACATTAAAAAAGTCCTTAGTTTGGGGAAAAAATAGTTTTCAGTTCTGTTACACCACCTTTCATCAGAAGATTCTGAAGCATTTTACAACAAGCTTTTTTATTAAACTTTATGACTAACTGACCTTTCCTACCAATAGTGTGCATGTATGGAAAATTAAAAAGTTCTAACTGTTCTTCTCAGACTTTCTGGTAGAAAACTTGAATGCGTTCATGTAAACAAAAAGCATCTTTTAGACAGTCAGAACTGCTTAACATTGATAAAAATGCAGTTAACATTCATGAGCTACTTTTAGTTACTGCTGATCAAAACCATATTTTCGTCCCCGAGTCAGGATATGTACAGCAAACTGATAGACTAAGAACAGTATAGCAGACGACCACAAACAGCACATAAGTGAAGGTGAAAGTTTGTTTTCCTAAAACATTCAGTACTGGTTACAGCTTTTGTCCTAATAACTCTGCACATTGACATAAATTAGGAACCACTGTACAGAAAGTGAGCAGGAATACAAGTGTTACACCTTGGGTCATTCAGTGGAAGATGTTCAATCCACAGATGTCTGGGTCAGGACTGAAAATTAGATGATTGCCGCTGTCAGGCATGGGGCAGCAGAGGTTCCTGTCTATCCCCCCCCACACCCCCGTAGCATTTGATCCCATCCCACCCGCCCCAACCAGCACAGTCCTGGGGTCCAGCTGGAGAACAGGGACTGACATGGGAGCCAGTGCCACCAGTCAGTTGATTGTCAGCCCCAGCCCAGGCAGCTGTGGTTCAAACACCTCCAGGTTGAACATTGGTTGGGGATGACAATCAGCTGATTAGCAGCACTGGTCCTGGGCCAACTCCTGTCCCAGGCGAGGGCCAAGAATACTGCTGGCAAGTCAGTTGAAGACTGGGACTATCCAGGGCTGATTTCAACAATCATATAATTGTCATGCGCCTGCCCTTGAGAGCCCCAATATGCAGACATGCCACTTGTTCAATTTAAACCATTAGACAAAAACAGCCATAAAAATGTTCTGTTATTTGTTGAACATTTTTTTAATGCCTGGTTTGCCATTTTATGACTCCCTTAATTGGGTGCACGTGTAGCACCCTTGCCATTTATGCCACAATTAGCATGCTAATCTTGGCATAACTAATGTGTAGAGGGGGTCATAGGGATCCACATTTAAAACATTTGGCCAAAAAGAACTGAGCAACTGCATCACTTGTCAGCAGAATTTTGCCTTATAAAACTTGCAGATTTTCCCTATAGCACCTGTCAAAGCAGGCAGCTTATTTCCATAAGCAAATGTGAAGCAATGTTTTACAAATTAGAGAATATTACCTGAGATGCAAAGTTGAGACAACTTTGATTATTTGCCATTTAAAACAAAATCTCTATCAGTTGGAATTTAATAATCTAAGTTTTTAGTGGTCTTATAGACTGTAGTTAATAGTTGTAAAAGCATGTACTAGTGCTTGCTTTCTACAGTTCTGTCAAAAGCTTTTGTGTTTTTGTAAAATATGCAATGTGGGTACTAGCATCTTGTAATTAGATTTTGCGTTTTCATCATGCTTTTGTCAACAAGTCAAAATCACTACTAAACAACAGAAAACAAAGCATAAAATGCAGAAATTATCCACTTTGCACCAAGGAAACAAACAGCAATACTTTTTACTTTCATAACATTTTCCACGAGATGACTGCATAGCCATTTACAAATGCTAACATTAGTCCTAATCATGAGAATTAATTCATCTAGGTATTATCCCAGAAGTGCAGAGGTGTCAAAGATATGGCCTGTGGGCTGCATCTGACCTGCAGAGCCCTATCTGTTGGTGCTTTCCTTTGGTTTCAGAGTTGTCCCACATGCTGCATGCAGCATGCACCAAACTGGCCCTATAGAGAGCCCAGGATGTGCTGCATGTAGCACATGCCCCAGCCATTCTAGAACCCATGCTGCACCTCCTCTGACTGGTTTGAAACCCGCTCTGTATACGGTGCCTGCTCCAGCCGGTCTGTGACCCTCACTACACACAGCGCTTGCCCTGGCTGATATGGGACCTGCACTGTACCACTCTTAAATCTGGTCCCGTTCTCACATAATACTGATAGCTCTCTAAGATCCCTTAAACCATGTCTTGTTACCCCTTGAATTCTCTGTGGTTTACTCTATCTTGCAGAGTTGAAGGAAAAGCAAGCTGAATTTTGTAGTTTAACATCCAATAGTTATCATCAACATCTAAACAGCATCCAACAGACTGTTCAAGAATATACTCTAGCTTATTAAATATTTATAGTTTCAGTTCTAAAGACTATAGCAAAGATCGTCGCACTGCAATCATGGATTCTAGTTTTGTAGAATGGACAGAAGTGTTTAATAATTTTACAAAGTAAGTGTTAGATTCTTCTCACTCATCATGGAAATTTTAAAACTTTTTTTCATTGATTTTTTTAACTGAAGCTCTTATGATGTGGCCATTGAGACTATTAACTTATAGTGTTCCTTTTGAAAGGCCTCTCTGACATTCTACCATTTCAAATACAAATGATATAATACTGCTGATGGGTTATAAATATGGTACCAAGTACACTTGCTTGGAAAAGACTGAGCCTGTATTACACGAGGCAGCAAATTTTTGGAGCTACTCTAATATATTTTTGGAAGTGAAATGAATAGATTCCTAACAGAATGAATTAATCTAATCCTTAAGGGAAAGAATGCATCTTTTATGTACGTAACAAATAGCAACACATTACTACAATTACAAGAAATGAGAGGTAAAATGCACTTGTAAGGATAATTTTGGTGTTTGAGAGGATAATTTTGGTGCTGAGTCTTCATGCTTTACTAACTTGATAGATAAAACATTGATCTTTGCTCTTGCTATGCTTAAAGACTGTCTCTTACAAAAGACAGAACACTTGTTTATGTGAATTGTTGTTTACTGGGCTCTGATTCACATTTTTCAGTAGAAATCCATCTCTGCAGAAGTGCTGTGAATTTTATTCCTGTCCTTAAAAGGCACATGCAGGAAATATACATAGATTTTAGTTTTTGAACACTTGACATTTCTGACCAAGAAAGACAGTAATTGAGAAAAAAAAGGACAAGATCATGTTACTGTCGCCTTAATACTTCAGAAGAAAAAACTGCTAAAGCCAGAAAAATCAAGAGTCTTGAATTCTGTTTTTCCTCCCCCTCTCCCATTATGTATTGGAGCCTGAGGTCATCTTGTAAATTGACAAGCTTTTCTAAAAAAATCTATTCCCTGCTTTATAGTTGTTCTTCATCTTTTTATAACAGTTCCAATCTGCCCTTGCTCTCAACCACATTCTGTTATTCTATAACATTCTTGCACTTCTAAAAAAAAAAAGTCAGGCTTCGTATCACAAGGTCATCTGCAAATATAAGATTCCACGTTGTGTGTCTCTTAACTTCCTAGCTGAGGACAACCACCAACATAGAGAAGTGGATTGAGTCCAGAGCCATGATGCATACTTTGACTTAAAAAGCTATTATATTACTGGCTCCTGTTCTGACATTTGCAGAAGTTTGACAATTATACATCTTTAATCAGCCTGATGAACACTTCAAATACGTGTGCATGTATATTTATACGTACACACACACATACACACACACGTGTATATACTCTACGTGTGTGTGTATGTGTGTTTTACCTCAGAGTTCACTCAGAACTTCTCTTGAAACTTTGTCAAATGCTTTTTCTACGTGAATAAAGACCACATTTAAGTTTATTTTTCTCTCTGCATTCGTCTTGAAGGATTCTGAGGATGAACATAAGATCTATGCTAAAGGCAAACTAATTACTACTGATCTCTATGTTGCTTCTGAACATAAATTCAAACAGTTTTTTCATAAATTTTCAATTTATATTTACCTCCATTCTGTTTAAAGATGGGCAATACTGTATCTTAATCCCACTTCTCTGGAATCTTTAATTTCTGTGCAATTTTCAGGATTGATTCAAGTAGCCATGACTTAAATGCATTTCTAAATTCTTCAAAAACTTCCACTACTTTGGCAAGTGGCCCTGTTGCTTTTCCATTTCTCAGTTTATTTAGTTGGCTTTCAATTTCATTCTTATTAACTGCTAGAATTTCATCTTTATGTATAATGTCCTCCTTTCTCCCCACAACATGGCTAGGTTTGCGTCAGAATGCTCCTTGCCCCCTTCCATGTGGCCAGGTGCAGCCATGCTGCAACCACTCTCGTTAGACATCACTTTATAAAATTTCACTTCTCTGATAGCTATCATGACTAGAAGTATTATAGAGCTATTATGACAAATGCTTTTTGTGGTGATTACTGGCTGCCTTTTTTCTGGAAAAATGTGTTTATCAATGTTGGATGAGGGATTTATGAATGCTGTAGTGAGGTATCTCCTCCATTCTTTTGTCCATATCCATACCTCTTGTGGACTTTATTGAACTCTCCACAATATCTGCTGATATGTGTATTCACATCCACTACCAGGATGGTCCTTTCATTAGAAAGAATAACTACTAGAGTTTCATTTAATGCTGTTACAAAGTCATCTTTTTCTTTTTGATTGCAACTCATCTGTGGAGCTATAAACCATATTCCATTATATAAAGGTTTGATGACTCTTACACCTCACAAAATAAGAATTCCATGCATTTTAAAAATAATTTCTACATTGCCCTGAAGCATTTCTATAAACATTTGAATTTTTTAAATACAGAGAACATTGTGTCCTAATTACAATCCGTAAACTTCATCTATTCTAAAAATGTAAAAGGAAGTGTCAAGAACACCAAAGCCCTTGGTATGACAATTAATTGTAAGAAAGGGAAGGTAATGAGAACATGGAATCACTGATGATTGGGGAAAAAATAATGTTGTTAGATGATGTAATCTGTTGATATTTGGAGATGAGCATGGGCAGAAATATGGATTTAGCACAAAAGATTTAAGTTTTCTGGAGCCTAAATTATTTTGGAAGATGGGTAGAACATTTGATAATGTAATTCTCTAGAAAATTCACCAGAACAGCTTCTTTTTTTCTAGTTCACAATACTTAAAGAAATGGAATTTGCTACATGGATCTTATATCTTTCCAAATACCTAGTAAATGTGAAAGCTGCTAATCAACACTGAAAATTAATGATGCAATTTCAAATGCATCAGGACATAAAACTTTGTTTGTGGAAACAGAGGAGCAGCATACTGAGGAAATCCATAATCTGGAATCATTACTGTGATAATGTGCATTCTTTTTTCAGACTCTAACACTATTCTTTTACATTAGTTTCATTCAGATGTGACATCTATTAGTCTTAAACAGTCCAAAATGGCAGTTAAACTGGTGATTGCCATTATAATTACCAAATACAACACTGAAAATTTGATAAGACATTTATCCGAACCACAGCCGTTTCAAGTATCACATATGTAAAGAAATACTGAAGTGCTTCATGTACACCCTTCCACAGAAATTTAAACTCATCGGTGCATTATAAGTGCTTGTCATAACTAGGGAGAAAAGGTGTTAACATTGTGTTAGCTAATATGCGATAACTAATTTGGTAAGTTCTTACTTAATGGTTATAATTTTCACACTTGTTATTGTTAGATATCTGAGCATAAAAATAATTTTAAAATGACAAATTACTTGATAACTACAAGCATCTGTTTGAAAATGACCTAACAGTAACTATAAATTGAGAATAATACATTCCCTATTAGCAGTCTCGATCGACACTGTCTGAAAAGTGCAAAGTTACGTTCAAGTTGCTGAAGTTACCTTCTAAAGATGCAAAAAACAGAAGTAGACGAGGAAGCACTTACTTTTTGTAGAAACAAACAACAGAAAGTTAAAAAGGTGACAGAACGTCTTAGGTGCAATTATTCTGAAATTTCAAAGTTCATGTATTAAAGATGATGTTTATTTAAAACCTGCTGAGAAAGAATCAACACTTAAGTGTAATCCAGAGTATTGCAGAAGATCAGATGTCTTCCTTGATCACAAATGATGGCTGGTTGATTTTTTTTTTTTTTTTTTAAGACTGCTACTTACAAGCCCTTTTTTAGAATGCTTAGGAAAATGCACCTGCCTGAAATACACAGACTGAAATCTACAGAGTACAAGAAAGCTTTTGATGGAAGCACTATTTATTTCACCATTAGACTTCTACAGGGGCATTATTCACTGCTATACAGCTCATTAACAAACTCTTTCAATTCTCATTTTAAGATTTTTTTTTAGGGTGAAAAAAACAGTGTTTTCAAATAATAGACATCTCTGTTCTCTTGCCCTAATGTGCTCAAAAAGGCATTTTAGTTCATTTCTGTCCCCTAACTTCTCGTTCTCAGACTCGACAAACGTATTATGTTGATGATGCTTTCTTCAGGACTGCAAAATTCCTTAGTTCTAACGAAAAACCAAAGCAGCAACAAACTTCACCTGTGTAAGCATGTGGGTAAACAGTGCTTAACAGGATAAATAAAATGGGTTAGCAGTGGCGTTTTATCCCTGCTAAGCCCTTAATTTACAATTTTGTCTTTCTTCAATAGCAAAATAATTTGCCTTTTTTTTTTTTCCACACAAGATAACCATCTCATTGAACTCCAAATGAAAAAAACCGCTGACAGACCAAATCCTGTTCCCACTGAAGATATCATTAAAATGCCGATTGATTGCAGTTGGGCCAAACTCTGTTTATGGATTTTTTTTATATGCTTACTTCATTTTTGGTTAAGTTTTACAGATGAAAAAAGCCAATACAAAATGGAATTGCGCAAACAGTCTTGTTTAGCTCAGACTTTCTGTCCACCTTGAACTGAAGTGGTTTTAGGCAAGTTGCCTACTTAATGTTCAAAAGCAGCCAAGTGCCTAGAAAAAAACCCAGCTTAAAAGGACTGAATACACATGGAAAATTTCAGATTTAAGAATCAGCATCTGCTTACACCTTTGGCTTTGAAGAGCAAAGAAACAAACTACAAAATAAACAAATCCCATCACAATCAAACAAATAAGGAGAGTCCTAATGAGTAAGGGCAGTTGTAAACAGGAGATGAATCAATAAGACTGAAGCTCTTCACTGAGAGTAACAATCAATAAATGACACTGTATTATTCTGATGATGCTGGTAAAGGATTTTGTTAGCATTTCCAGAGAAGTAATGGGATCACAAGCTCAGGGCTGACTGCCATTGTATAACTCTGCCACATTGTGCATTAACTTCCCCCTATATTCTGTACACAAAATGCAGGGTGTTTCTGTTTCTTTGTTATAATGGTAACTTGAGGAAATGTTCAGAAATAGTGAATGCTTAAAACATCCTCATGATTCTTACAGTATGAAAAGAGGTTCAAAGATAAAATGTTATTTAGCTAGTTCTTTTGTATAAATTTCTCTCATTTTTTCCCCAAAGAAGGACAAAGTGCATTTTGGTTTGCTGGATTCTCCCATTTGGGCTCACGGTAAACTCCAAAACAACATGATGGCTTTGACATAACTTCATAATAATACTGACAAGACTTCACTTTGTCAGGGATAGCCAAAGATAACAGCAGTGTTGTTGCTTGCTTACTTCATTCAGTCAGCAAAAGAAAAATAAAAGGCATTGACAGTAAATACAGGAACGCAGCCTGCATCCTCTTTATTTCTGATAAATCCATTTCATAACTACAGAAATGTATGTTTGTATTTGACAACAGTTCTGTTTAAAAATAAAAACCGAAATATCATTGTTTTAGTGCGCATTACAGAAACATAACTCCCCAAGTGAATCTGATGCATTAATAACAGCTCTAACTGCTGTCTAATGATTTTTGCAGCCATGCAATGGAATATTTTACTGCTATTTTCAGCCATCTGTGCTGCTTTTCCTTTCAATACAGGTTTGCCAAAGCTGTAATGAAATTCTCTGCGCTTTATGCCATTACACGTTTGTTAATACCAACACACCAATTAAACGTATCAGCAGTGTCACAAATACTGACAGCTGAACTATCATGTTGGCAAGCACACAACTGTCATGTACACAGCCTTAGAAAGCCTTCTGGCAGGGGAATGCTCATCAGCCAGCCTCCTGACCCATCTAATGGTTTTCTCTCTAGCAGTAAAGGGGACCCAGGAGGAAACACATTTAAAGGCTAGAGTGCTATCCTGGAACCCATGAGATTACAGTTCAAATCCCTGCTCTGCTACAGATTACTTTCTGATTGTGCATAAAATCACTGGTACATGCACACGTCACAATGCAGTGCCTTGAAGAGACACCTGACCTATCTCTGAAAACTCTTCTCTGCAGGACTGCCACCTAGCCCGGGGAAAGGAAGCAGCATAAATTCATTATGCTCCGCTTGTCTCCGTGTCCCAGTCCCCTAACTGGGCTCTCCTATCACACTTACTGAGGAATAACAGAGGAATAACAGATAGAGGAAAAACAGATAGGTACTTGAACGATGAGACCACGGTCGTAGGAAAGCAGGGTTGGAAGAGACCACATGAGATCATCTAGTCCAGCCTCCTGTTTAAGGCATGATTATTCCTGACTAAAATAGAGCCAAGTGGATATGTAATCTGCTCCTGAAAATTTCTAGGGATAGGAATTCCACAATTTCCCTGACTAGCTTGTTCCACTCTCTAACATACAATGGGGTTGATCACTCGCATAATCAGAAAGTTCTTCCTAATCTCCATCTTAAATTTCCTATGCTGCAGTTTGAGGCCATTGCTCCTAGTCCTGTCCTCTACAGAGACAAGTCTATTTCTGTCATCTTTACTATTGCCTTTTAGGTATCTGAAGTCTGTTATCAAATTGCCCTTCACTCTTCACTTTTCCAGACTAAATGATCCTAGTTCTTTCAGCCTTTCTTCGTATACTATGTTGTTCATGCCTCAAATCATTTTGATGCTTTCCAATCCATCTACATCTGTTTTCAAGTGTGAGGTGCAAAAATGGACACAGTACTGCAGCTGAGGTCTCATCAGTGTAATGCAGAGCAGAGCAGAGCAGAGCAGAAGAATAACTTCCCTTGATTTATAAGTGATGCTCCTGCTAATACAACCCAGTACGATGTTAGGTTTTTCTGGAGGTTTTTGGTTTGTTTTTTTTTGGTACCGTGCACACTGTTGCCTCATATTCAGTTTACAGTCTACTGCAGGGGTGCTTGGCCTACAGTGTGCAGGCCAAATGCAGCTTGCAGCACCAAAGGTATCTGGCCTGAGGGGATCCTCATAGATCAGGAAGTTTGATAGCAGGGGAGCAGTGGGAATAAATACAGCCAGCCATGCCAGTTCCAAAATCTCAAACCCCAAGTCCTGTGAAACATGTAGGGCAATGGTCACTAACCAGCAGATCTCAATCTACTGGTAGATCTCAGAGCCTCTTGGAGTCGATCTGAGGCTGGAGTCGGGGGGGGGGGGAAGAGGGGAGGCGAGTGCCTGCATGCATGCATGTGCCCCAGCCCAGCATGACAGTCTGTGGAAGGAGGAAGGGACAGGAGCTAGATTGAGGCCCCCACGGTGAGGGACAGTGCCTCAAGTTGAGTGGGGCCCCAGACGGGTTGAGTGGGGCAGGTTGAGCTGCAAGTTGAGTGTGGACCTGGATGGGTAGGACTTACCTGATGGGGATGTGTGCCCCCAAGCAATTTTTTCTCCCTCTGCCTTGATCTACCCCCCCCCCTTCTGCCTTACAGATTTATCTGCTGGTCAGGGGGCTGGAGGTGGGGAGGGGGAGGAGGGTGGCAGCAGCGGGGCACACTAGATCTTTGGTTGCTTTTAAATGCCAGAAGTGATCTCCTACTTAAAAAGGTTGGACACCACTGATGTAGGGCCAGGTCATACCTTCTCCCTCTGACCCCACAGCTGGATGAGGTCAAGCCACACCTCCTTGCTCCCATGGGGGTTAAGCTACATGCCTGCCTTTCTCCCCACAACATGGCTAGGTTTGAGCCAGAATGCTCCTTGCCCCCTTCCATGTAGCCAGGTGCAGCCCTGCTGCAACCACTTTCCCAGAAGGGAAGCACCTGCTAGATGTGGCCTGCAGACAGCTTGCGTACTGCCCAGCTGGCCCATCAGCCAAAAGTGTTGAGCACTATTGGTGTACTGTAACCACCAGGTCCTTCTCTGCAGGACTGCAACCTAGCCAATCCTTCCCCAGTTTGTATTTGTGCACACAGTTATTGTGTCAAGTGCAGGACTTTGCACTTGTCTGCAATCAGTCAAATGAGATTCAACAAGGACTATTTCTCCAGTTTATTTAGGTCATTCTGGACCCTACTCCTAAACTTCAGAGTCTCTGTATCTTCACCCAACTTTGTATTATCCACAAATTTGCTAAGCATGTACACATTCCTACTGTCCAAATCATTAATGTAGGTACTTACATGGGACTTAGATATTTATAATCAGACTCAAACCCAACATTGGCATATTACAAGTGTAGGAAAAACAAATGTCAGAACAAAGGGGGAACATTTTAGCTATGACCCCTTCAGAAAGGATTGAGAGGAAAAGTTCACAGATTTCCCTGAGGAAATCAGCATGATTGAAAGTAATCCCTAATATTATTTTCTATTCACATGTGAAGTGAAGTAGATGCTTACTCTACTTGCTAATGTAATATTCTTTCTGATTTTTGCTGCTCAGCTGATGAACAAAATGAAGAGCAGTTAGAGCAAATCGGAGGACAAATACGGAGGATATCATTATTCAGAAGAATATTTATCTGAAATACCCAAAGAACCTTGTCTGCTTATCTGAAATAATGCATCCAGTTGAGAGATAGAGAAGAAGTGAGCACAAATTGAGAATTAAAATTCCAAAGGACACACACTAAAGTGAGATTCATCTCTGAATAATTCTGCATTGCTGAAGGACTGATCTACTTAATCAGAAGAAAGAGAGAAATTAAAGAAGATTGAAATGTGTATGTAAGGTATATGAACACTGATTAATTCTTCATTTCTACGCTGCCCCATAAGAAGAGAACTCAGTCTGAATGACAGGTAAATTCAGAACTAATAAACAGAGGCTAAGGGTGGTTTTCTGCAATACTGCAAAAATCTAGCTTTCAAGCATGGTGTCTTCTTCTGTGTTGGTGGATGCAGCAGAACATTCCATAGATGATATATGCCATTTTCCCGATGATGCTGAGTTTTATTTGTCCTAAAAATGTCACAAATAACCTTTAGTTTTTTTTTCTGACTTGAAGCAATTAATAGCCCCCAAGAAGTTTGTAAATTTAGCAGTTGATACAAGCTGTTTTCATGCATATCTATACTACAGGCTGATATATACCATAGTCCCTTAGTAACTCAACCTCCCACATTCAATGCAGTGGTGGACCTTAAAAATCCACCACTTGTTTTAAAGAGGGAAGGCTTTTTTGTTAACCTTTTATTGAACTAACTGTATACGTACGTAGGAGAGATGTTAGACAAGATTTTGGGTACAACATGCCCTTCAACATTGGCAAAGTAATACATATAGTTTCAGCTAAATGCTAAGGAAGAACGAAAAATCAAAGAAATACTAAAATGACAGTATCTACAACAAGTATTTTGGAGCTACCTGTGGACAGATTATTTTCTTCCATCGAAAAGCAAACAAAACACCCTTTCAAAAATATTGTGCTGGAACAAGTGAGAAATGTTCTTGTCACACAGGCAGAGGTGTTAAATATTTTTAGTCTAATTGAACAGGGCTAAAATGGTTTTATTTAAACACTAACATATGGAATGATGCAATGTTTTGAAATGGTGTGCAAGAGATGGTCTACTGATGTACAATGATTAGGAGGGAGGGGAACAGAACTCAGGTAATTGTGTTCAGTTTTTCCCAGTACAGTAAGAAAACATTTAAACGTCCAGTAAGGAATGCTGTTAAAGTCTGTAATTTGATCTACCTTAAAACAGCAAGAAAGATCGCAGCATTTTAAGATTATTACTCAGCTGCAGAAGTACTAAACAAACAAAACAATGCTATAATTACAGGTTTGGTAAACACTACCAGGCGTGTTAAAATTCAGTTTTTGGCTCTGGACCAGCAGATTAAAATTAATTTAATACAATATTCCCAGAGCTATGGCAACATTATTTGATGATAACGATATTTTGGCAGGATTGGGTACTAAAATAAACTGAAGTTGCTAACACATTTATTATACCATGTTGGCCTTTTCTAAACCAGGCATTCTTAGGAAAACACTTAACTACTGCAGTGAATAGCTCTGATGGTCCAATAGGAGGGATTTTTCTTCCCAAAGCACCCTGGACACAGAATTCCAGCAAAGTGTTACAAGACATTCTGTTGTTGCTGTTTTCTGACTATGAGGGAAGTCCTTAGTTACTAAGGTTTCTTGGCACTCCTTGAAAGGGTAGGTTATTACCCCTCATGTCCTAGCAAAGAGATCAAACTGGCATTTGCATTTTGCCTCTCTGAATGCCTGCTTCCATTTCAATTGCACATTCTTTTCTTTCTACCCTGAATTGTTGAGTTGAAAAGCTGATTGGTCTTGAGCTGTTTTATCCCAAGGAGGCATTGCAGTGATCAACTGGTTAATTTCTGAGCGGAATTCATATTTTTTATAAGTCTGCAAAATTATTTGAAAGCTTTTCACATCAAAGTGCTATTTAAGACAGTTGTATCAATAATTTCAACTCTTTTCAAACTGAGGGAAAACACATTTCACCAAAATGTAAGGTTTAGGTTCACAGAAATCAACTAGAAGCAATGGAAAGAAAGAGAAAAGTATCTACTTGAGCGGCTCTAATACAAGGTTGTTTCCTCTTGAAAACTGTCATGATTCCACGTGGTCTACATTCATTATGTTCCACAAGTATTGTTAAATAATGCAAAATACTTGGATATCAATACACATGCAGTGAGGCTGCTCTGAGACTTGATTAATTGAGTCTGCTGGAGCGTGATAACTGCTGCACTCCAGCGCCACATGCATCAGAACACCTGTGCTGAAAAATGGTGGCAGAAGCACTTGTCCTGGACCGTGCCCTGAGGCAACTGGAGGCTGGGTCCTTCACAGAGACACTTTGGCTGCCAGAGTGTCTCTGTGGTTGGCCCTCACTCTGGTGCTGAAGCACGCTGCCTGCCTGTGCAAGGCAGGCAGCATGTCAGCAGCAGGACTCCAGTGCCGTTAAGTAAAGGGGTGGGGGGCTGGAGTGGGGAGGGGACTATGGGGGGGGAAACCAGCTGGCCTCGCCGACCCAAGTCCCCCAATCCCTTTCCTGCCGAGCCCCACACCCCGCCTGCCCCCCAAGCCTCCTGATCCCGGCCCTGCCCATCCCCCCCATTCCTGCCACCCAACCCCAGCACCCCACAATAAAAAAACCCAACCCCCCCC
>JAGPOW010000261.1:118009705-118074975 GCA_030014935.1 Caiman crocodilus | reverse complement strand
CCCCACAATAAAAAAACCCAACCCCCCCCAGCACTTAGCAACAGTTCCAGCTGCTGTCTGTGTTATTGGGGCCTGCCCACACAGTGCGGGGTAGGGGAACAGCCCCAGCGGCCACAGCCCAGGCCCTGTTGTTCCCCTCTGTCCCGAGGCCCTGGAGTCCCCACAGCCCCTGCTTCTAGGGTGAGTAGAGGCTTTTCTGTCTTTTTAAAGTGACAGTGCCTGGAGTTGGGGGGACAGCCATGAGGGCCTGTGGGTGCAAGTGGGGGATGGGGCCAGTGGGGCAGTCACTGGGTGGTCTGGGTGAGCGGGGGGTGGGGCATGTGGGCCCTACAGGGGGGGTTGGTAGCCCCTGTGGGGGCTATTTGGCCACTGTTGGGAGGCTGTAACCTGAGGGGGGGGTGACAGTGTGTGGGGAGCTGTAACCCTTGTTGGGTGGCCATAGCCCCTGTTGCGGGGCTGTGGCCCCTGGAGGGGGGCATGGCCCCTGAGGGGAGACAGCAAAATATATATTCATGTATTCATGAATTCATTAAACATGTATTTAGAGTTCACTTTATTATTATGGAAGAGAGACTGGTAGTCTTCCACACTGCTTGAACACTAGATATAGCAGTAAAACACTGCCCAACTGATCACTGTCTCTATCTCTCTTTATAGCAGTCTTTTGTTTTAATTGCAGAGGAACATGGATTTTGAGGTATTTTACAGAGTGACTGGGATTTTTCAGTTTTCCAGTAGGGAACACCAGAATTCCTGCTAGGGAGGCCAGTGGCAGGATCCTTCCTGCTCAGAGCTGGCACCTTGGACCCAGCTAGCTGTAGCTCGCTTGGCCAAACAGGGCCAGGAGGACATGCTTTGACAGTTCAAAGCAGGCCACCCCACCCGGAACATCTTCCTAGCAATAGCTGCCCAGATGGCCAGGCAGGGGCACACATGGCAGTAGTGCTGCACAGAGGCCAACTCTGCAGCCACAGCCCACTGGCAGCTGGCCCAGAGGGGCAGATGCCTCTACTGGCTGTGCAGTCCCCATCCGGGTCTAGCAGGTGTGCCGCAGGTCACAGCCAAGCAGCATCTCTCACCCCACTGCCAGACTGCTGCAGTGGGTAAAGGGTGCAGGGAACTCAGGCCTGCTTCAGTAGTCCAGCTGGCACAAGGGGTAGTATCCCCAGGTACTCACTGGCTGGGCCCCAGAGGCTCCTGAGAGTGAGTAGCCCTGAGCTATTTGCTAAGGCAGCCTTTTGTACTGATGAGGCCAGGACAGGGCAGCTTTTTATACTACTAGGGACAGAACAAGGTGCTGGCCCTGGGCTCTAGCTCCCCCTGGCTGCAGATCTGGGAGGAGCCAGGTAGGGTTATTTTGTCCCAAGTGGCATGATTTGCTCCACAACAAAGTGCACATCTGAGCATGTGCACGGAGACAAAAAGCCCCAGCTCAAATCTGCACTTCTATTTGAGCTGCTGCAAGTGCACGTACTTGCATGTGTGGACGCACCTCTTGTGTCTCTGGCTGACTGCTGTTCTCTTAGTAGTCAATAGCAGGGGCATTTCTACATTTTCTGCTAACCAAATACCAATTTGTGCAGCATATATTCATTAAACAACAACAAATACATTCTTTGGCCTGCTAACGTGGGAAAGCATGTAGAAAAGACTATCTTATCAGGCCAATGCCATTAGACCCTTCTTGTGTTATTTTGTAGGGTTTCTTCAGACCATTACAGGCCATTAACCTTTCCCGTCAAGTGAATAATGAACAATGAATTTTCCAGCAAAGAAAATTAACTGTTACTAATGGCAACTTCACTCTTAGACACTTGTACTAACCCCTATGCTCACACCCTATTTTTTTTAATCAATTCTAATTTGTAATAAGAAAGGTTCCCTTTGGCTTCACCTTGAGATGATAATGAAGAAACCCTAAGCAAAGTCTACTAACAGCAAAGTTTTCCTTAGGAACACTTCTTAAAAATAAAAATGAAGTCTGCTCAATAAGCAAGATGTATTCCTTTCTGCTTGCCTTCACTAAGGTATCTATTCATTGGATGCTTCAATAATTTAACACCCCAGCCCCCCATTTTGGTCTCCAGTTCTCCTTAGATTTCCACAGATGTATCTTTTTTGGTCACTGTAAATAACCAACACCAAAATGCAAACTGTAAGATCAGCACAAGAACCTTAATTACACTAAAGGAAATAGCATGACAACCTAGCTGAAGTGCTCTTCTTCCCTCTCACTTAATGAAGCAAGAGAAGCTAATTGTGCATCTTTTCAAGCAGTAATGTAGCCCAGTGGCCCACTCCTAATACTATTATATATACAATAGTTACTTAACCATTTCAGTGTGGGAAATACTGGTTATCCTCTGACTTTTATAAGTCGGATAATATTTCAGTAGTATAAGAATTATCGTGTTTCTGTACTGTCCAGATTTTCTCACTTCCTGAGATGCATCCTGGAGTTTCTAGCTTACCAAGGCATGACCCAGAGATCTTAGGATTGCACCTTGGTAAGCAGGGAAAGTCTGGCAGACTCTCCCTGAGCTTGAGGGGCCTACTTGCGTGGGAATTTCTAGGATGTGCATAATTGGGTCCCTCAACCTCCCAGAGCACCTGCTTAGGTGCCATTGGTTTCCTGACATAAAAATCAACAAACACCTGCTGCTAAATAGTGGCATAAATTCATATCACTTTGTTGTGGCCGCAAACAAATGACCAGTAGGGTTGTCTGTTTGCTTGACCTTTGTGCTGCCATAACAATGTTTATGGTGAAAAAAATGCAATGAAAAGTGACATCTGTTTCTACCCTCAGTCTTTTCATATCTCTTATCCACAGTCTTCCCTACTTTCTTCCATTGTGACTCATCTTCAGAACTTCCTCTCCACCACCATGAATTTGCTGCTCATTACTGCTTTTCCAAATCTCTCCCAAAAAACAATTTCTTCCATGAAGCCACCATACACTAACCCTTCTTAGTAAACTATGTCAATAAGCCAGTAGGGACATGGGAATGTGATGGAAGATCTGTACAAGAATCTCTGAGTCTCCTACGGCACATTCTGTTTATGTTTCGAACTCTACAGGGAGAAAGAACGTATCTCTCTAGTGCATCCCAAATGATACTTTTTGCTAATTCAATCCATTGCTGGCTTATCACTATTTTTTGTTGATGGACTTTAAAGATTTTGCACACACATTTGGACTCTTACCTAAACTAATATCTCATATTTATTTGATTTAAGACTAGGGTCCTTCCACCCAATCAACATGAGGAGAGAAAAGCCCCTCATATTAACTTACAAGAAAACCTGATTAAATACACTATCATTAAACTGCTGCCAACAGCATCATGTTCTCAGTAATAGAAACCAAATATGAAGTTGATTAAAATGCAATCTAAATTGAGCCCATAAAACACATAACCCATAGAAGGTGAACATACTGATGGGAGCCTACTGTAAAGATAGGTTAGGGCAGACCATCTGAATAAGATATATAGTAGTACCCACTACATTCAGTCTCCCCTCAGAGCCAACTCTTTTACAAGTCATGGTGAGCCACTACATTTTGACTTCTTCGCTCCCACAGCTGAGATGCACATTTCTTTACCATTTCCAATTATTCCTGTTTATCAGCCTTAAATTCCTGCCAAGCATCATCAAATGGGGCCCCAAACAGTTCACCCAGAATCCCTCTCTCAGCCTGGTGTATATGATTAGTGTGGCCCTACCCTTCATGAGGTGGAGCCACACCACACTGCTCCAAGCTTCATCTGCATGCATCTTTTTGGAAGACTCATAGCAAGCACACCTGGTTCCAATCATGGGCAACATAGCACATGGATCCTATGTGGGGGGGAGGGGGAAGGAGGATAATCTGGAGTATACACACATACTGAGAAGTGCTGAGCTGTGGGGTCACCATGGCATGAAATGCTGCCCAATAAACTATATGGTAAATCATGAGCCTTCTGGCTTTGGATTACTACCATTCATAAGTTGTACTATATATAAGAGGTAAAGTGATGCTCAAAAGTGCATTTAGGGTGTAGCTGTGCTAAAACATACAGCAGTTTTCAAAAAGGTAAAATGCATCAATTCTGGATGAACCAAGTCTACAGGTACCCACAGTAATTTATTAAAAGCATGTTTATTTTAAAGTCAGTGTTTTCAAATTTACTCATCAGAGCAGGGTCTGACAGTAAGGACAGGGGGAAGGGGCTGCAGGGGGAACACACTGAGGGGACTAGAGGCAAAAGGGGCCACCAGACCCTAGCCCAGCAAAACTCATTTCCCCTGCTGTACCAGTGGAAAGGGGACAAATTCAAGGCAAACCTCCAATAGTTAGATTCTATACCTGGACCATTATAATAAATGTATAAAATTTTCAATTCACAGAGTCTAATGACTGAGGGGGGAGGGGAGGAATGTCTTGTATTCAAGTAAATATGGTAAAGTTAGTTTTTCAGGTATAAATCTGAGATAAAGTCTTATGCACTTGTATCAAATCTGAATGCATCTACCACACAACTGTATCTTACTACTCTAATGTAAGACACATACAATATTAGGGTTTATAACAAAAATGGTAAAATAAAATCACAGTAAATCAGGAAATAGAAGAATCATGCTTTAACAGCAATATTCATCAGACACCTTGTTCATCTGGTCTGTTTTTTGTTTTCTAGTAAAAATGCAATTAACTTAGTATACAATAATATCTTATCCTATTAAAAAAAACAACTTTTCTTTATCTGACATAACTTCCAGATATGCATTAACTATTGCACAAAAACTGGAATGAAACTTGCCTGGATGTTTCCCAAAGGCAGTCTTCTATTTTTCTTCAAAATATTTTTTGGTTATATTCTACAACTGAATTTTGCATGTTTCCCATTAATGAAAGATGCCCTTCATGCAAAATAACAGCTGAATATGAAGGTAGATATACCACTTACTGAGTGATTACTATCTACCTGTGACTACTTTCCTACCTCCTTGACAAATCTGGAAAAAACCCTCAAACTTCTGGAGAAAGCTTTTAAGGTAAAAAATAGTACTAAATGTTGAGAAAGGTGGAAGTTTCAGAGATTTCATTCTCATGCTCAGTGTACCACCTTATAACCCAGCATGAAACTATTAATGGGATACCTACAAGTACAACTCAAAGGTTCCCTCACAAAATATAAAACAAAGCTTACAATACCTGAGACACTTGATTGCGATTCAAACACCCTAGATCAACTAATGAAGATCAATCAAATCCAGCCATAATTGGCATACTTTAGCAATATACATTCAGAGTGTATTTTGAAAACACACTGTTCAATTGTGTGTTTTCAAGACATGCCCAGTGCTATATTTATACTATTTTAGAAAAGCTAATAATCATAGCCAGGTAAGTATACAGAAGAAAATACATTTCTCTATTTTTTCTATTTTTTAAATTTCCTTTATAAATTAAATATGTAAAAAGCTAATAAAACTAGTAGCCAAATGTTGATCTGGACTTTAATTTCTGGCCATATGGATCAGTTTCCCCCAATAAATCAACTTCAGCACAAAGTTCACCAAATACTTCATTACTTCTAATTTCCATCTGACATTTTGCCAAGTTCCATGATAGCATCAACTGAGAAAACATAATCATACCCAAGGCATATGATGATCCAGTATTTGAAATGGAATTAAGAACTTGCATTAATTTTGAATTAATAAATAAGACTGTAATTATTTAGTGCTATTACAACATAAAAGTGTTCCTCTATAAAACTTTAAATAATTGGTTTATCCTGAATAGGAAGTAAATATGATCACTAGGAATACACATGCCAGTACTGGACCCTGTCTCTCATTGAAGGGAGTATACATGAAGGCTGCACCCAGACAGTGGTAGTGGACGAGTCTTATTCGACTTGGAGAGATCTGGTCAGTGGGGTTCCGCAGG
This sequence comes from Caiman crocodilus, assembly GCA_030014935.1. Classification (NCBI taxonomy): domain Eukaryota; kingdom Metazoa; phylum Chordata; order Crocodylia; family Alligatoridae; genus Caiman; species Caiman crocodilus. The sequence goes on along the minus strand of JAGPOW010000261.1, from coordinate 118,069,031 downwards.
GCTTGGTCCTTGGGTCCGCACTGTTCAACATCTTCATCAGCAACTTGGACAAAGGGGTAAAATGCACCCTGTTCAAATTTGCAGATGACACTAAGATGTGGGGAGAAGTGGACACGCTAGAAGGAAGGAATAGGCTGCAATCGGATCTGGACAGGTTACAGGGATGGGCGGATGAGAACAGGATGGGTTTCAACACTGACAAGTGCAAGGTGCTGCACCTGGAGAGGAAGAACCAGCAGCAGACCTACACGCTGGGATACTCCCTTCTCATCAGTGCAGAGGCAAAGAAGAATCTTGGGGTCACTGTTGAGGCCAATATGAACATGGGCTGACAGTGTGAGGATGCTGTCAGGAAGGCCAACCATACCTTGTCATACATCCACAGATGCATATCAAGCAGGTCCAAGGAATTGATCCTCCTCTATGCAACACTGGTCAGGCCACAGATAGGGTACTGCATCCAGTTCTGGGCCCTGCACTTCAGAAGGGATGTGGATAGCATGGAGAGGGTCCAGAGGAGCCTCAGGGGTCAGCAGGGCAGGCCATACGAGGAGAAGCTATGGGACCTGAACCTTTTCAGCCTCCACAAGAGAAGGCTGAGGCGGGATCTAGTGACCGTTTACAAACTCATCAGGAGAGACCAGCAGGCATTAGGGGAGTCCCTGTTCTCCCAAGCACTCCCAGGAGTGACATGAAATAACGATCACAAGCTGGCAGAGGCTAGATATCAAGAGGCGCTACTTCACTGTTAGGGCAGCTAGGACCTGGAACCAACTTCCAAGAGAAGTGGTGCTGGCTCCTACCTGGGGAGGGTGGGGGGGTCTTTAAAAGGAGGCTGGATGAACACCTGGCCAGGGACATTTGACCCCAGTACTGTTTCTGGCCATGGCAGGGTGTTGGACTTGATGACCTGCTCATGTCTCTTCCGACCCTACCAACTGTGAAACGTATCCATATACGTACATATAACTATGAAACATATCCATATACATAAATATAACCTCACAGCATGCGTCTTTGTAGGATGCTCACTTTAATTGTTAGTCATTACTAAAATGATTATTTGTAGTGTTGAAGGCTAAAAACACTGAGGAATTCAGTAAGTTAAAGTCTTACACTACATTTATCTTCCAGTAACTAATGCACTGAGTCTTCTCTCCCTCTCAAGTTACACCTTAGATTTATTCTACTAGAACACAACAGTGTTTTCATCCTCAAGCCATGAAAGACCTCATAGAGCAATGATGGATAGAGAACTCTTACAGATGCACTTCCATTTGTTTAGGATATTTTGGTCAGTTACTCAGCTCTAACGATCTTCTTGCAGTAACATTATAATGCTTACAACCACAATTCACTGCTGCCCAAGTATTTTTATGCCAACGTGATGAACATTAGGCGTGAGAAATTCTTGTTTAATTTACATCAAGAAACAATCACAGGCTTCAGTGTAGGCTTCTTATCTTACCATTTTAGACTTCTGAACCTGTTCTAACTCATTTTAAAGCTTATTTCATTTAAGCCTGGAGAAACTATCAGTTATCAACTACCACATCAGAACTCACCTAGTCCACTAACTAAAAAATTACCCAGATATTATTGTATTAATATAACTCTGGGCAGAAAGTTAAGTTCGCATTTAAAAAGTTATTGTGTGTGAATTCACAGGGTCATGATGCATTCCTAAATGTGGTTGTTTGGCATTAAACTAAGAGAACAGGGCAAACAGGGGAATTTGGTTAGAAATGTATTACAGGTTTCCCTCGCCAACCACGGGGGTTAGGTTCCTGAAAGTTCCCGTAGTTGGTAAAACTGGCAGGGCTGGGGGAGCAGGGGCTGTGGGTGGGGAGTGACAGGCACGAGCAGGGCTAGGGGAGCCATGGGGGGTATTTTCCAACTGTACACCCCTTCTCTGAAGCTTAGATACTCAAAACTGTGGTTTGCAAAACCATGGTTGGCAAGGGAAACCTGTATTCCTCCTCAGGTATGGTCAGTGATTTTCTAAAAACACAGAACCCTTTCACATCAGTGCTTCTGACATGGAACTCCAATCCTTTTCTAAAGAATGATGCGGAGCCAGGCAAACTGGTCCCACAAATGGCAGTGCACTGCCTCCTGACCTGCTCTGCCATTACTCCCAATGTCTTTGCAGAACCCCTGATGATCTACCCTGGCATCCTGGGTTCATGGAACACAGTTTGAAAATTAGTGCTCTAGAGAGGTAATAAAAGCATTGTGGTGGTGTTGAAACTGGAGGAAGCATGAAATTCTCTCAGAGGAGCAGAGAGAAGATATGTGTCTGGGAGGAGGAACCCAGGTTTTTGTAAAAAGGCCACACGCCACTGTAGAGCTATGGAAACAACAAAAACGGAAGTTTTTAGCTACAATGAGATATATTTTTGTTTCCAAGAACACAGAACTCTCCTATCTGAATTAATGAGGAAGAGAACGCATATTTGCAGTTAAGGAGGAGAGAGAGCCTATAATATTTATTAAATTTGGAGGCTAACAAACAGGACTGAAAAAAGTTCACATGCACCCTAATTCCCCCTTCCTCACTTTTGGTCTGTATAATGTCTGTTTAAAATCCTAGGGTCCTGAAGAATTCTTATACATTCAGCAAGTAGCTGGCAAACTTGAGGCAAAACATTCATAACTGCCAAAACTAATAATTCTTTAGCTTCCTTTCTCCTATCTCTTTTTCTGAAAGGAAAAGCAACCTCTTTCTAATGCAATTTTGTTCCTCCTCCAATAATCAAAGTCTGTCTGATGATGAAACGAACTATGTAGTACATCCATCTCAAAAAGCTCCTGCAGTCTGAAAGATTTTAATCACTTTACTGGAATTGCCTGTTGCAAAGGCATGAAATCTCTGGAGTTGGTAAACTCTTTCAAATTTGCCCAGGTTATATCTGTATAAATCACCTTTCTTGGGACTCTGGAAACTAGCCCTTTTTCATCTCCCTACTATCTCCACCCTGGTGCCCAAACAAGTTTATAAATCTACCAGAACCTCTCTAGAGTATCTTCTACAGTACTGAATTAAAAGACTGATGGACAAGTGTGACTGCAAGGCTAAACCAAGGATCAATAATAGGACACACGGTAGTGGAAACACTTGGTCTCAAGCAGTAAGATCAGCTACTTCCTTCATAACCCAGCACAACCTCTCAATTTAATTTCTGACCCCCTTTCCTACGCATGAGTGACTAAATTACAACTTGAAATAGAGCCTATATTTGACAGCTTGCAAGTAGATTTAATCCTCTTGGTATGGATTTACTAATAAATTCATCAGTTCAATTCCTCTTTGAAATAACTAGTAATTCAAGTGTCTGACACCAGAACTATCTGACCCAGTATAATCTTGTTGGGATTAATAACCCTGAACTATTAAAACGTAATTTATCAATAACTCCCACAGAGAACTGATTATTGCAGCCTGCAGGAGAGTCTGAGGGAAGATGGAAAATAACTGTAAGAGAATGATACAAAGGTATTTGCTTGACTAAACAGGAATGTGACAAGTTTGCACAAGGAAAAGGAAATTCCTACTTCTATTTTAGGAATGGTCTAGTGATGGTGCTTGGAGCAGTAATGGGGACAAAGGCCAGTTCAGACCAGATATAAACTACTGCCTCCTGGTTTGTTCTTTTCTTTAGTGTTTAAGTTAATTTAGTATTCATGAAAAGTGCTTTATATCCCTAGAGACTAAAGGCCTGTCTTTATTCACAGAACAATTACACCACTGAATGTAGTATCATAAATTATCCATGTTGTCAGGAGACCATATTTATAAACCTGATCTGGAGGAACCAACTTTAGGTAGAGAGTTGAAATTAGTTTTAATGCTTAATAATTAATAACAATGCTTTGCTTTTACAAAGCTCTTCTCTCCCTGTGGTTGTCAACTGTTTCCACAGAAAATATCATGACATTTCAAAGGGTCAGCGAGAAAAGGAAGATTAAAAATTTCCAACTGTTTTTCTGCTTACTGTGTATGCACACACAAATCCCTGAAGAGGTGAAGGCATTTTATCTGAGTGCTCTCACTGAGGAAGGCTCTGGCTAGAGCTAGCTGGCTTACTCTAGGGGAAAAAAAGCAGTCATCAGACCAGTACAGTTCTAGTTATGACAGACTATTGTACTGAAAGTGCCCTGATAACTATTTGGTTAATGTGCCAAAGGCATCCTGCAACTAGTATAATGTGTACGCACATCTTCCTTCAAATTACAGTTTCTCAAGGTCACATCTTGTCTAACAGTTTTAATGAAAAAAAACCAGAGAATGAGCGGTGTGGAAACAGATTCTGAATTCCAGCCTCCTGACCTGGCATACGTTATAAGGGGTCACTTGATGGATCCATTAAGTTTCTTTGGTGATAGAACCAATAAACTTGGTTAAATTGTAGTTAAGGTTGTGGAACTGCTTCAGTTAATCTCTCATCTTTCCTGTTCTATAATAAATATTTATGATTTAGGTTGAAATTTTCCAGAATTGATTCATCTCCAGAGCAGCAGTATTCATTAGATGTTTCAACAAGATCCATCCATTTATTCATTCAGAAATTAAAAAAAGGAAGCAAAAACACTTCCCCATATTAAACTATACTTTTGTTATTGTTTAAAGAGAATTCAAGAGCAAATATATCTGAAATTTGAAACTTGACATAGATACAGATTCTTAATGAGAAGTTGTTAAATGTCACTCAAGTGTATTATTCTGTATTAATACATACTATGAAATATATCAGGAGTTCTGGGCTTGATTGTGATACTATAACTTAGCATTAACATTAGGGTTTTTCCCCCAAATTAATTACGTTTAATGAGGAGAGGTTCCCACGTAATCTTTGTCTCATTATATTGCAATAAAAAGACACCATCAATGTGAAGTCAATGACAAATGACTATATCAGGCAGTATACCCTTATCTATATTTCCTGTTAATTTTCAGTTAGTCTATAAGATGCACATCAACCCTGCATTCTGCCTGTCAATTTTTCTCAGTTTGAAGTATTGTTTTTACTATTTCTATAGTTTTTAAAGTATTTCTCTTACCTGCTGTTTTGTGAAAGACTCACATAAATAGGGGAAGCTGACCGCAGAGTTGAAAGGTTGAAACTTAATACAAAGGATTACCAAATACACATTCAAACACACAAAATTTAAAAGAGGAACTGCTTTTCTTTACCCACTTCCCATTATTGTCACAAAAGAAAAAACTAAGAAGAAATCTGATCTAAGTTCATCTTGTTCCTTTAAAATTTTAATAAATATTTTAAATAATCTTCCTGCGCCAAAGCTACTTAAATACCCTTTTGATGCTCTTGGTAACTGTCGCACAAGAATGATTACTTTTTGCACACTACTCCCAATTAGTCTACATGATTTTTATATTTTGGTATGAGATTGTATATAATAAAAAGCAGACTGTGTGTATTGTTTTTTCTATTTTACACAGGTGAATAAATAGTCAAAGCAACAATTTCATCACCTGTACAAACCCCGACCTATCTGTATCATCTACATCAGCATACAAATCAAATATTGACCATGCACTTTGGTATCTCCAGAAATCCCATCAGTTTAAACACTTGCTACAAGAGACACCAAAACGTTTCATTAAGCTAAATGTAATACTTTATGCCTGTAATAATATAAGCCTGTTTCTCCCCTATTTATTGTTATTGTACAAGTGTCATATTAAGTATCTTTTCCAATACTTAAAAAACCAACTACTAACATTCCCTTTTTAATTATACTTTGGACGTATTGAAATATAAGTAACATGGTAAGGTTCCAACATTTGAATAGAGTTGCATTAATTCTACCAAGGTAAAAGTACTGCTTGAAGATCGGGTTTTAATTCTGTGCAAGAAAGAAGCTGCTGTTACTTGTTAGTGTAATTGTGGACAGGGATGCTGGAAATAACAATCGATTTAAGAGATTTTCTGATCAATCAGGCATTAGATAAAAAAAAAATAAAAATACATGCAATAGAATTAAAACAGCCATTACCAAGACTGGATGCCTTTCTGAAAGAAAGGCTTTAGTCAACTACAAGTTATTACGTTCAACAAAGGAGAATGTGTGAAAACTTTACAGCTAGTGATATAGAGGAGGTCAGGCTATATCAGGGTGGGCAAAATATGGCCAGGCAATTTCACCTGGCCTGCAGGCACCCAATTGTACCCTGGCCAGCCTGCGTGCCTCGCTCCCATGCTCATGTGCAGAAGGGCTCAGCCCAGCCAGCATGCAGCTTCCAGGTGGGGCTGCTGCTGCCACTGCTGTAGCTACCAGGTGACCTACTCAGCTTCCCTCGCATCCAGTGGCTCCTCCTCATCTCCCTGCTTCAGTGCCCACCCCAGGCAACACGCAGTGAAGTGGCAGGGGGAAGGAGGTCCAGTTGGAGGGGAGTATGAAGCATAGGGTTGGGGCTGGTGGGAATGCAGATCCTACACCCACAGGGCAGTGGAAGCGTGGAGCTCAGGGGGGCAGGGTGTGGGCGTGAGGGAGGGTGGGGGCGGTGGGGGCTCCCCTTCCCCCCACACTTCCTCCTCATGGCGCACAGTTCCCACCACTGGTGGCAGCAGCAACAGGTGGTGGGCACTCGGCATGCTCATGGCTCATACAGGCACTGCTGTCTGATGGTGTGGCTCCAGCCAGAGCTGCTCATGGTGGCAAGGAACACAGCCAGGCTGGCCTGCCTCTGTTGCGGAGGGGTCTCCACAATGCATGTGCCATTCCTGGCACTACTGTACCACCAGAGGGAAGTCCCATGCAATGAAGCCAGCTGCCTTCCATATACCCTACTGTGCAGGTCTTGGGACTTTGCTGGGAAGCATGGAGTAGGGTTCCTCTCCACTCTCGGGGGAGTCCTGAGACCTATACGGCATGGGGCAGGGAAGGAAGCTGCGACTTGCACATGCACATTGGGAAGACCCACACAATACAGGTAGGCTGGCTGGGCTGTGCTCCTTGCCACCACGTGCAGCTCTCATCAGAGCCACATGCTGTCACGTGCCAGCACCTGTGTGGGTCATAAGCCTCCCTGAGAACCTGCTGCATGCTGCTGCCAGCACCGACAGCAGAGGATGTGTGTCACTGGGGGAGGGAGGAGGGGGATTATGTGCATGGTCCCTGCTCCCCACTCCCACCACCCTCCCCACATATATACTCCACAAGATGCCCTATGTACCCCCCTAGTCACACCCCCTCGCAAACCCCATGTACACATACAATATACATGAGTAAGACTTTATTTTACTTTATCATCTTTATATACAGCACACAAACACAAATCATGACAAAATATATTTTTAATAAAATTAAAATGTTATAGTAGGCATTTGCCTTTTAGTATATCATTTTTTTTTCTGGTTCCAAGATGGCAACCTCCCCTCCCAAAAAGATTACTTCTTGGGGCAAGGGGAGGGACTTCTGGTGGCAAATGTCAGGAGTTAGGGCAAGAGACTTCCAGTCCCAAGATGGCGACAAGGGGCCGGGCACCAGTCAAGGGACAAGGCTACCCTTGCAGCCCTTGACAGCTCACCAAAATTCACTAAACAGCCCTCTGGCTGAAATAACGGCCTACCGTTGGGTTACATGATTTAACAGTCCCTCCTGACCTTAAACTCTTTGAGTAACTTGAAATTGCACTGCTCTGTGCTTAACTACAGTGATCCCCATAACCAAGGACAGGATGGATCCTGCTCTCATTTATTTCTTTGGCTGTTGAACATTTCCAATATGAAATGAAACACTTGTTTTGCATAAGCCCTTCTATGTACATACCATTTTTTTTCTTTAAAGTGAAGTGCCATTGTTCTCATCATGAGTAGTTACATGCTTTGGTGTGGACCATACTGGATAGTTTTATCATCACTCTAAAATTATGCTGGCTCATGAAGGTAGCTTAATGGACATTAGGTTTGATAAGTGGCTTTTTAATCTTATTATATTGCACTCTCCCCACTCAGTTTATTTTGAGAGATTATTTTATATATAATTGAATAAAAGATGGTAACTTGAAACTGTGCAATATAATAAAGAAAAAAATGCCACTTACATGACTTCCCTTAAGTTGGTCTACAAGAGTTCAGAGAGGACTGTGTCCCAACAACATGCTAAATGCTGGAATGCCACAGTTAGACCAAGAAGTCAGTTATGTGACCATGTAGAAAATCATGTAACCTAAAAAATAAAAAAAATAAAAAAAAATGCAAGGGTTTTTTAAAATTTTTAGTTTCATTGCCTGAGGCAAAAAAATGCTGTGGACATTTGTGGCACATATCACTCAGCCATAGCTGTAACTGACAGATTAGGTGTTTTTCTTTTCTTAACTCAGCGTTCCATTTATTTTTACCCTTAAGGAAGCTGAAAGTTGATTTTTTTAAATCAAAATAATTTTTTAAACAAATTTTGTTAAATACGTTCTAGCTGTGAAATGCCATTTTTTAAACATGGCCATGAGTTACTAACTGATCTACACAGTAAAGTTCAGTTATATGTAGACCATCTTCCTTTTAAATCCATTTATATTATACTTCACAGAAAATAATGAAAAAAAGTTTCACTAGTCCAGCAAAAAGCTCAAGAATTTTTTTGTTACAACTTTTGTGACGCTGTTTAAATGTTCATTGGTGTTAAGAAAGAATAAAAATACTTTAATTTAGAAAGTGCATTAGGTGTATAGGTGTATAATACAGCATAATAAATAAAATTTACTAATAACAAGAGAAAAAACCTAGCAACTATTAAAAGGTGGATGCAGGCAAGAAAGATAGTCCTGAACTGCCATATACCATTCATTTCACAGAAATAGTTATTATTAAAAAATACAAATCATATAATGCAATATTTTATCTTCATGACACATTAGTACAGTGGTGCTCAAATTACAGCCTATGGGCCAGATTCAGAAGTTTGGCGATGTGGGAGCGGTGGCAGTGTTCATTTCCATTCTCCTGCTACCAAACTTCTGGACCTGTGGAGAGTCCCAAAAGCGTGATGACATGCTCCTGCCCAGTAGACTATGCTAGCATGTGGCGGGGCCAGTGTGTGGGATCACTTAGCAGCTGGATCTAGAACACAGAGCTGGGCCAACCCACAGCCCAATCTGGCATGCGGGGTCAGGCTGCATGCAAGACTCGGCTGGTGCCTGAGGCTGAATCTGATGCACCAGAGCGCACCTGCACACTGACCTGGTACAACTCAATTGTCCCTCAGGCCCAGAAGGTTGAGCATCACTGCATGAGTACATAAAGCAACAGTACATAGTGCAATGTTGGTTCTAGTGGAGTTATAGAAACTAAGCTGCTGAGACAGCTAGTTCAATTTTGCTTGAACTGACAGAAGCAAACCTTATCTTTATCCTATAATCATGATTCAGATCTCTCTAAAGCCCAAGACTACTACATCATTTGGCAAGATGGTTAAAATCTGCTATAATATTTTCTATGGAGGCAGGATCCAGCTGTATTATCTAGAGACAAGAATCAACTATACAATAATAACCTTGTTTTCCCAATTAGAGAAGTTTGTCTTTCTGTGGCATTTGTGTCAAACTAGCACAAAAAAGCAATATGTGATAATTTTGTAAACAATGCTATCATATAGGAAGAACCACCACCAACTTAAAGATGTCAATGATCCCAGCAAGATGGGCATCAAGATGTTTTTTGAAGATTGCCAGGATGGATGACTGAACCACTTCTGGCAGGAGCCTGTTCCAAACCCTCGGCATTCAGCTTGTAAAGTTTTTCCTTGTATCTAGCCTGAAGTGATCTTCAATCAGTTCGTGGTCATTATTTCTTATCCTCCCTTTGGGGGCTTTGGTGAATAGGTGCTCCCCCAAATCCTGATGTATACCCCAATATAGTTATAGGCTACAACCAAGTCCCCCTTGAGTCTTCTCTTCCTCAGGCTGAACAATCCCAAGTTGCTCAGCCTCTCCTCATTCATCTTGGTCTCCAGGCCTCTAAGCATGTGTGTGGTCTTCCTCTGCACTCTCTCAAGCTTCTCCACATCCTTCCTGAAATGCGATGCCCAGAACTGGATGCAGTATTCCCGTTACAGTCTCATTAAGGCCAAGTAAAGCGGGAGGATGACATCCTTTGCCTTGCTTGAGATGCCTTGGTAGATGCATGCCAGAGTGTTTGGTTAGCTCTGCTAGCTACAACATCGCATTGGTGGCTTATGTTCATTTTGTTGTCAATCATGAGGCACCCAGGTCTCACTCAGCTGTGGTGCCAGCAAGCAGAACACTGCCAAGCCTGCAAGTGTGTTGTGGGTTATTTCTCCTCAGATGGAACACTTTATATTTCTCTGTTTACAGAGAGAAAAACTGAGATACAAAGAGAATAGATAACACTAAACATGATAAGTCCAGGACGAAGTTGGGATTAAGGTTAGTTTACTGAAATCCTGTCTCCTTGACTAACTACTGGACTGTGCTGATGTAAGTAAATATATCCAAGGCAGCTTACACCCCTATATCCAAGACAGGTATTTCAAACAGAAGCTTCCACAAAATAAAATATATGCATCACACAAGAGGAGGGAAACTGGAGAGTGATACTCAACATTACCTTAATTTTATCAATGCTATTTAAATGTTCTTTTCACACCTGGTACATGAACACTTTTTAATGTTATATTCCTTGCATGCATCCTTTCATAACAATAATTGTGCTCCAAGCCCATTATTTTATACTATCTGTTAGTATCCGTCATTACAGGAGTATTTTTTGATCAGAAGGAAATTTCTAATCAGGAAATATGGCACTTCTGCTGAAATCAGCAGGGAGTACCATAAAAGAAATGAGTGCCAGATGGAAATGTGGATCTCTTTCAAGAATTATCATCAGAACCTCAAATGGTGATGCAATAAATTTAAATACACAAGAGGTACTGCTCACAAATTCCTCGCTTTGTTCATCTCTATCTTATCAGGTTCATCATACTGTATTTTCCAAAATACTTCTGTTGGTGAAAAAAAGTGTCTCACTTTAGTTAACAGTTAAGCCAGGAAGTCATCAAGGATATTTTTTCATTAATTTCTTTTTTATAAAATAAGTACTAGAATGAAAAAAAAAAGTCAGCGATTGTGGACTGATTTAAAATTATCTGGGCAATATGCATGACTAGTGAATTGCCAATCAGTAGTGATGGATGAATGGTGATTTTTTTTGATGACACTGTGCATCTAACTGTCTTCTCACAGTAGCTGGGAGCTCAGCTCTGGCTTTTCTTCAGCTGGCCCCTCCCTCTGTCCTCCCTGCTGCACCGGACTCCAATGAGAGCTTAATGGACAGATGCACCGATTAAGCCCTTTAGAGAGAGATAGAGAGAGAGAGAGAGAAAGGGAGGGAGAGAGAGATTTCCTCTATCATAGCCTATTAGGGGTGTGAGAAACGGGCCCTATTCAATTCGGACAGTGATTTGATTTGTTGATTCAGATCACTGCCCCCAATTTGATTCGACCAAATCCAAATCTGAAGATTCGATGCCAATTCAGAGAATCAGCAATTTGGACATAGACATAGCTTGAAATATTTTTTCTACATACCTTGAGGTACCAGGCGCAGCTCATGAACACTATGATGCTGGAGTGGATGGAGCATCCCACAGGAGTGTGGGAGGGCCCCCTGTGTGCTGGGTGGCGAACCCGGATGTGGACTGGAAATATTTCTGGTCCCTGGGGAGCGTGCTCCCCCCCTGGTTGCCAATTGGCTGCAGGGGGATGCCGGGTGCCCCCCCAGACCCAGGAAGGGGAATGTGGGGGGGAGAAGGGGGGCCTTCAGCATTCTCTCCAGAGGACCTGGAAGGGAACCGGAAGTACTTCTGGACCATTTCTAAGTCTACTGCCAAGCATGCTGAGGAGCCCTCCGCACTTCTATGGGATACTCCAGGCACCCCAGCATTACAGCATTCACAGGCCACCTGCTACTTAGAGATATGTAGAAAAAAAAAAAACATTTAAAGCTGTGTCTGTCTGAACTGCTGAATCTTTCCAAATCGATTTGGAGGGTTCTGATTTGATTTGGAGAAACTAAAGGGTCCTCTGATTTGATTTGGAGATATGTGGCCACTGAATCAGGCCGAATCGAATCAGGAACCAAAGCTTCACACAGCTCTATAGCCTATACCACTTAGTTATGCTCTCTTCAGTTCACTCCTTGGTAGCAGACACCAGAAGTGAGGCAAAGTAGTTGTTCTGCAAGTAACATGCTATTAGAAGATGGTATACTTATTTAATTTTCTGGAACATTTTTAAACTTACGTATGAATTTCATTACTAATGAATCTATTGATTTATTCCCAAATGTATGCAGTCACTATTCAAATAAACCTCTTAAAATAATTTCTCTCCCTACCTACCCTCCAGAGGGTTTTCATACCACCTCAAGTAATCACTGATAATGAGAAGTAAAAAAGAAGAAATAACCCTACAAAACTCAACTCAAAGAATAAGTGTGGCAAATGTGTTTTTGCAAGATGTGCTGTTCTGAAGATGTTCACAAACTTCAGTGTATATTCATACCCAATAGTTAACTTGTTTTTTATTTATTTATTTTTATTAAAAGAACTTTTTGTTTGAACCGGGGTCTGGGAAAACAGACCCTCAGCATGATTAATCACACGCTCCTGAAAGTGATAAATAAAAGACTAGCATATTAATACAAATTGTGTCATCAAACCCATCTTCTTCGAAGGCTTTGAATCTCCCCCTATTCCACTGCTACCTTGCTAGTCATAAACAATATAAATACGACTTGGAAACATCAGTCCAGAAAGCTGCCAACTAAACCAAACCAGATACATTATCACTTTCCACTTCTATATATCATCTTTCCACTGGGGGTGTGTTGAGCTCTCTAAATTTTTTAATCCTCTGCAGTCAAGGAGAAAACTTATCATTTTCCTGGATGGATGGTGAGTAAATGCAGAATAAGCAATGATGAAAACAATAGATGCTTAAATCAAGGAAAATGTCTAGAATGGTCTAGTGGCAAGAATGGGGCAGGAAAAAAAACCAAGCATATCAAAATATGGAACACTTGAGTAATCAATCCTTTTCCACTCAGAGAGATGCATTAAGGCAGATGGCATTTTTACAGTTTTGTTTGCAGTTCAACTTTAAATCAATCCCAGGATTAATAATCATCCAATTAAAGTCAAAGCTAAAAATCCAATGAACTTCTGGGAAACAAGGGTTTGGTTCTCTTTTCTTATCAATGCATCATACTATTGCTTTTTTACCAATATAAACTACCAAATTTGATTCTTTTAACAATAGAATTAGACCCATTGCCAAGATTGCTTAAAATGGGCTCCAATTACACAGAATGCAGAGAATTAGAAATTCTGGATAATTCAAAGAGAAATCTGACTATTTGTACAGGATGGACAGTGAATTCATGATTGAACAATCCCAAAATATTTGCTGTTTTGTTTTTCTATAACATTTTTGCCAATTGTCAAAACCAGATACGAGGTAGACTCCTGGTAGACAGTGGCTACTTATTAGAAAAATTTATCAGCGAACTCATCTTTGGTTAAAAAAATTATAAAACATGTCCTATTGTAGCCGGTAGCACTTACTATTCAACTGATAACAGGGAAATGGAAAATAAAAAGAAAAGTCTCCCAGCTATATAAACACAGGACCTAAGCAGGTCAGGCAGTCTAGTCCTGGGAGCCATGGAGAAATGAGCTCCTGGCTGCAGGCTTCAGCAGGGCTCCTGCCTGAACATCTAAACTGGGGAGGTTTGGGAAAGTCTAAGGAGCAGAAGAGGAGGTCCCCGAGAGCCCAATAAGGGTTCCAGAGCCCAGACAGGCTCAGAGAGGGGGACCCGAGGGTCCATGAGCCCAGAGAGAGGGGCTGAGAGGGGCCCATTAGCCCAGAGAGAGGCTGTGTGTGTGACCAGAGGGTCCACAAGCCCAGAGAGAGGAGTTAAGTGTGGGGCCTGGGAGTCCAAGAGCCTGGAGAGGGGCCTGAGCATGTGGAATGAGGAGTGAACATTGAGTGGCAACACCTGCAAGGCATGGTGTAGGGATGGACAGAGCCATGTAATTGGCCCTTAATGGCTACAGTTCCCCTAAAGGGGCACAGACAGGCCGAGAGGACAAATTTAGCTGAGGTGAAGCTAGTGGGGTCCAGAAAGGACCAGCTAGAGATTTACACAAACTAAGGTTTGTGCTAAGGCCTATGGCCAGCCTCCCATCCCTAATCTTTATTAAGAACAAGGCATGGCAGGTAAGTAATTAAGGAAGGGCTAATCTTAGAGCTTGAGCCAAGCAGGAGCCATGCAGCCACCAGGGGGGCTTCATGGCTGCCCCTGGGGCCCCGTGTATAAATTGAAGAGTCTAGCAGAGGACAGTGAAAATGGTTACAGGGCTCAGACATGACTTCCAAGGAGAAGAGGAGGGAACTGGGCTTATTTAAATCTGGAGAAGAGAAGACTGGTGGGAATAGAAGACTGGGGGGATTTAGTAGCAGCCCTCAACTACCTGAAGTGGAGTTTGAAAGAGGATGGAGCTTGACTACTCTCAGTGGTGGCAGATGACAGAACAAGGAACAATGGTCTCAACTTGCAGCAAGGGAAGTTTAGGTTAGATATCAGGAAAAACTCTCACTAAGACGGTAGTAAAGCATGGGAATAGATTACCTGGAGAGGTTGTGGAATCTCTGTCCTTGGCTAGACCAGGCTAGACAAAGCCTTGGCTGGGACGATATAGTTGCGGATGGCTGTGCTTTCAATTGGGGGGGGGGGGGTTTGGATTAGATGGCCTTCCAAACCTAATTTTCTTTGATTCTATGAATTTATTATTACTAAATTCTTCCAAGATTTTATAGAAAGTCTTACCCATTTCTGACCTGAACATGAGGTTCTATAACAAACTGTCTATAAAGTCCTTTTAGTTATTCTTTCTTAGAGTGATTTTTACCCCAGATTCCATCATATTTATGCTATCACTTTATTTCCTTCACTGTACCCTGCATGACCATACAGTGCTGTAGTACCATCTCTACTCATATTCATAAATAACTCATATCCTTCAAATATTTGCATTCCAATCACAGCTACTCTTCAACTCTTTGTTATTCCTGTTATGTCTAGTTTTCTATCCCACTCTAGGAGACCCAGGTCCTTTTCTAATTGCCCAAACTCCTTGCATTGGTGTACAAACATTTCATTTTTTTCCCTATGTAACCTATGTAAATTTCCTAGCTGAAATATGTATCTGTCTTTTTTTTTTATTTATGGTGTGATAATACAGAAAATAAACCCCAAAGATATTTCACATATAATGTGTAACATCTTTATGGTTCATGTATATCATGCCTTAAAAATGGAAGGTGTAGCCCCACACTGTGGGTTCCAATCCATGGGGGAGCTTTAGAAAGCATGCCAGCAACAAGGCTGCAGTTGTATTTTTAAAACTTCTCAGGCATTCAGGATCCAGACAGTGGTGAGAAATTCTCTAGTCTCTGATTTCTCTGCCAGGGACTTTGAACCCCATACCCAGCAGCTCTGGCCACGCTGCTGGGGGATCAGAGGCTCTTGGCAGGGTTTTAAGTCCTTGACGGGAACCTTTCGGTTCACCCTCCCCACTACTCCACCCGGTGCCTCTGATCCTCTTTGTTCAGCAGCCGAGCCAGTCTTGAACTGGATCCAGGGCTGTTGGTTCACTCGGCTGGGGACCTGAACTGCGGTGGTCCAACAATCAGCTAATTATAATCCTAGGCTCCCCTTGCACTAATAAATAGCAATGGTGTGAATGGGATCTGATCCCTGATCTCAACAATCACATGTCCTACCAAGTACGTGTGGATGGCAGAAGCCACGATTGTTGAGAAACGAGGACCAAATCCCTTTGTGCCATTAAATGAACATGTGCCAGGGGCCATAACTACATACAAGAAGTGGGATATTTTATTTGTTGACACTTACACACCAATCTATGGTTGTATAAAACATCATTGAAAGAGCAACAATTGCACTATGCCTGTAAAGACACTTTCTCATTACAGTGCTGTAAACCTCAAGAAAAGTGGTAGGATCCACAAAAATCAAACCTAAAGTTGTGTTCCATACTTGATCAATGATGTGTTGCTAGAAATGAGGTTGTGCATGAACTGTTGGTAATAACTGGCACTCTACTCTTCTAAGTCATGTTTCAATATGCTTGAGCATGTTTGTAGACTATCATTTTCATCAGAGTTCCATGAATCTTCCTACACACTTAAAGAAACTCTTGAAGTTTTTGTCAGTTTTGCAGTCCTAGGAGTGTTAAAATCAACTTAAGTGAAACCACACCTCTTGTGTTTAGAAATATCCACAAGAACTTAAAGGACTAAAAAAAGGCTCAAAAGATTTCACTACAATTAAAGAAAGGAAATACAAGCCTTCAATTATTTCCCAACAAGGTTACCATGCTTTTATTCCCTTTGCTGAAAGCATTCAGGAAAGCATTATTGTCAAAGTATTTTTTAAAAGAGAGGCAAAAGAAATTTAAAATAGCTTCATTTCCTATTTAGGGTCGACTTGAGAGGTGAGGGGAAGGAGGGTATATAGGAAGGAGAGTGGCTGAAGAGAGAAATAAAAGCACAGTAGCAGGCACTTCTGTGCAATAATATTACCAGCCTGCTGAGAGCAATTACAATAGCACAGCTTTATTGTGACCTTATTGAATTAACTTGGAGGGAAAAAACCCTGAGATTCAGCAGGGAATTTATTAGAAAATTTTAATGTCAACTTAAATTTGATCCAAAGGCCTCAATATTAAAGGTCATATCCATTACTATACTGTGGGAAACCCTGGATCTCTCTGCTTCTGTGTTCCACCCTTCTCTAGCTTTGTTTTCTTTTATAAAAAAAAAAAAAAAAGGTCAGAACTCTCCTCTCTCCCTAAGCTTCACAGCACTTTGATACAAGAGGCATAGGATCATCATCAAAGTGTTAAGGTATAAACCAAGAAGTAAAATAAAGAAACCCTTTACTTTAAATCTTAAGAAATAAAGCAATGTGAAAAGGCTGTAAAATTAAGAAATTTAAATACAAAGGCAGCTGAATTCACAATTGCTATTTAGCCAAAATTATGACAAAAAATCAACTAACTATAAATGAACTATCTATTGCAGGTATTCACAGCTTAATCATCGAGGACACTTGTGTCAGACCTAAATTGACTTCAATAAATATGGCCAAATGCTTGGCAAAGACTTAGTCGGATCAAACCCTCAGTCTTGTAAACCAGCATAATAATTGGTATAACTATTCCCAATTTTTGAGGAAGTCTGAGGATTTAAGTTTCCAGAGGTGCCTAAAAGCAAAGACTTGTTTCTGTCCTTTATATCCACATCACATCATCACAAAGGCCCGACCCATAGCCAGGACTGCATTTCAAATAAATAATAATGCCCATTGCTGCCAGTTGCATGAATACAGCATGGTCATGAACTGTACTGAATAGCTCACATATTATTCTTTAGAAAAACTATCTCCAGCCCTGCAGGTCCACTGGAAAATAAACTACTTGCTCAAGATTAAAACAGCAATGGTACAATGAGCCATGCTTTTATTAATGGGCCTCAAATGGTGGCTGGAAGCAAGAATTTGACTTTTACATTGTGCTGTACCACTTCAGATATAAGTGTGTGTAACTGATGTGGAAAATGGTAGTGCAATGAAACAAGCATAAGGGGACCCTTGTGTTACAGTGAGAAAGGGCAACATTTTCAAGATTGCATAAGAGACTTAGGTATTTAAGTCTCATTAACTTTCAATGCATCTTTGGCTAAGAGCCCAAGCAGCTTAGGTCTTTCTGCAAAATTTGCCTAGTACACCACTACTGCATACTGGAGAATTGTACGCTGTGGAAAGAGAAATCAAGGTCCGTGTCTTGGTTTGTGACGGTATATACAGAAATTTTAGGGTGCCTATACACAACTACTGAGGCTGCTCCAATTACAGACTTGATTAACTGAGTCTGCTAGAACGTGGTAATTACCGCACTCTAGCCACCTCCCACGTCTCGTGTATAAGTATCCCCAATGCTTCAAAATGGCGGCAGGATGCTTAAACTAAAGCTTGTCGAATGAGCTTTAGTTGAAGCTGCCATTTTGAAGCACAGGGACACTGATATATGAGACGCTGAAGCGCCTTAAGTAGAATGGCTCTTAAAGCCGCTCTAATTAAAATGCCACCCTCACCCATGGAACCTGTGTAAAAGTGCCCTTAGTTCTATATCCCCATTTCTTAATAGCCTCTTAACCTAGGATTATTTAGGAGGAGTAAAGATCAGAACATAAGATTTCTTTACCTGACTCATGCATGACACATGAGGAACAAACAACATTGATGATATTTAGGCCTTTCCAAAAATGTACTGAGAAGCATGTGTGCTGAATTGGTTTAACACACAAGTTTAGAGTAAATTAAATTTCAAACCTGACTTTTAATGGCCAGAACAAAAATACTGGTTTCAAAATGCAATTTAAACAAGTTTGTCTTTGTCATGGCAGCCAATCAAACTTATTGTAAGCCAAGTCAGTGTCAAGTGATTTAACAGGTTTTAAGGCAAGCTGATAAAATTTCAGCACCACAGTGGATATGAAGTCCATACATTTTAACAAAGTTGTTTGCCTGTGAATCTAGAACTTGGATGTCCAAACAAATGTACCTTAACACAACTCCTGTTTATACAATGTATCTACATAACCTGCCATGATATAGTAAATCAATGACTCAACCTAGGTGCCATGGTACCCTGGAGGGCCATGAGATCTTTTTAAGAGTGCTCCGGGATGCCACTCAATATTACCATGGTTAGGTATGAAGCATATGCCCATGATCTACAAGACGAATCCAGATATTTCAAATAGAAATATATAGTGTGGGCCTTCTGAACTTTTTGCAACAGAAGTACTGCTCAATTTTTTCCCACCCCCCCTTCAAAAAAGAAAAAAAGAAAGAGAGAGAGAGAGAGAGAGAGAGAGAGAGAGAGAGAGAGAGAGAGAGAGAGAGAGAGAGAGAGAGAGCTGACATTTTCTGAGGACTGACATGTCTTAACAAGAGGCGCCTTGAGTCTAACCCCCAAGGTTGAGAACCACTGCAATAAGTGTTAGATGTTTTGCTTTCTGAATCACTTTATACTCACTAAATATTGATAAAACATTCAGATTTTAATGAGGTTTGACTCTAATGATTGTAATTTACTTCCAGAGAGGGCTGAATCTGTCCAATGCCCTCTCTTTTGAAAAACCCTCAGGTTTTTTTTATTCACTGCTTTGAACATTCATGTAAAAAGCAAAGAGCCAGAAAAAGGGCTGCCCAAATAGTTGACTGAATATCAAAAGATTTTTAAAAAATGCTTTAGTCATATATCCTTTAATCTAGCTAACAACCTAGCAAAGTTTGGATGACATGACTTTTAATCTTGTCAGATATTAACAGAAACTTTTGTTGCTCTACCTTTAGAAAGGCTTTGATTGTTATGTATACATTCTGCAGAGGGGTAGAAAGAACACAATATGCAGAAACTGGATGCTCATGTTTGATGCTGGATCAACCACGATGGATGGAGTGTCAGTTCCCCACAATAATATGCAACTCACCATTCTGGCAGCCAATTTTTGTTCAATTTCTTCAATCTACATATTTTTTTTTTCAAGGCTGAGAACTGTGGCAAAACACACAGGGTTTTTAAGGAATTCATGTTGCAGTAATTACTGAGTCAAAGACCCTTAAAGTCTGGAGGGCATGACACTATCACTGAAGTCAAGATGAGCTTTGTCATTGACTTCCAAGGCATGATCTTATTGTTTTATTAATCTTTCTCTTTCGTAAGACTGAAACCTTTGACTCTTTTCTCTCCTATTTGCCACTCTACTCCACTTTCCCATAGTTAAAGGAGAGTCTTTTACTATGTCTAGCTACTTCTGTTCCTTTAAATTGGCACCTTTTGCAAAGTGGTAGTCTGGCATAAATGTCCAGACAGAGCTATCTGCTGCAGAAACTCTGTTAAATATTTCTTTCTTTACTCCTCTCTTCATAAACTTTTCCTTTTCACTTCTGCACTATGATTCCTAAACTTAGAACAATCTGTCTTCATCTACTATCGCTCTCCCATTCCTGAACCAGGAAATAAAGAACTGGGGGGAGCTAGCAATACCCCAGATCTACTACAGCTGGTGGAGAATGCGGGCAATTAAAGGGCCCTGAGCAGTTGAAAGGCCCAGCAGGCAACAACAGGGACCCTGTATCATTCAAGTGGACTGTAGCAGTTAAAAGAACAGTTAAAGAGCACTGCAACTGTAGAAGTGGGGTGTGATAACTGGAAACTGAAATGGACTGTAATTGCTTAACAAGCCCGCAGACAATCAGACAGGCCCTGCAGGAGTGGGAAGAACCTGGCAGCCTGTGCTGGTTAAGAGCAACTCCAGTATGGAGGCACAACCTCTTTTAAAGGGACAGAAGGTGCTCTCTGCTCTATGTTGGGAGATGTAGGGTGTGAAGGGGGTAGCAGAGAGTTGTGCAGATCCCAAGGTCCTCTGTTGTCTTTGGATGAGGTAGCAGAAGAGGCAGTGCACTTATATTGGGAGCTGAAAGTGGAGTGCTGTTGCTGCAAGCTAGCTGAGGGCAAAGTAGCTGCCTTGAGGTGACAGTTGATAGTAGGGAGCAAAGAAAGTAGAAGCAAAGAGTTAAGATGATTATTGGCTGTTGGAAATGAAGGAGATCTAATGGATACACACTTACCTCCCAAAAGGGGTGTGAGTGTGAAGAAAGGCTTTGGTTACTCTGGGAGGAAGTGACCATGACTGCCTTAAGCAGTGGAGATGCCCTAGGGAGACAGCTCTCTCTGCATCTAAGACACAGGATTCAAGACCTGGAGGCCAGAAATCAGGAGCTCACTGAGATGTACTAATAGAATGAGGTCCAAGTCAGGTCACACCAGGTCAGCCAAGTTCCTGAAGGCCCAGCTCAGAGAAATGGAGAACCAGCTATAAAAAAAAAATCAGCAGAAGCTCTCAGGAAACAGGCGGCAGAGGAAAATGCCTGGCTACAGGACCACTGTCTGGATCTGGAAGAAGCTATCTGGAACCCCAGTGTCTGTGAAGGGAACTGAAGCAGGAAACCAAGATCTGGTTCTCCAAAGCTGGTAAGGCGAACATGCATCTATCAAAGAAAGTGTTGATGGAAAAAAATCAGAGTAGAGCTGAGAGAGCAAAAACATACTGAAACCATTTTTATTAGACTACCTAGATCTCAAGCTGGGGTTACTGGAGGCAAGCACATGGAGGAGATGGAGAGACTGAGACAGCAAGCCTGACCTGCTTCTACACAGTATGAGGGCCCTCAGGAGGAGAGGCAGAAACTGGTACAGAGAGTCACAATCTGGGAGAGAATCTGCAGACAGGAAGTCCAAAGAAGAACCACACCCAAGGGGGGAGACTGTGGAGATCCTAGAAGGGAAGTGTGAAGTATGGACATGGGGAAGAGATCTGGGGGAAGAGAGGAAGAATCCCAGAGATGGGGAAGCCAAGGAGCAAAGATGAAGGCCTGATATTTGCTGTGGGAGCTGGTAGATCTGAGCAGGAGCAAGTATTCGAGAAAGTGGATGACAGTCCCTCCAGCAACCGTGAATCAGTGAAGAAGATGGAGGAAACATCTGCAGCAGCTGTGAGGAAAGGTTTGGGTGTCCAGTCCAATAGGAAACTAGGCTGGAAGACAGTCAACTGGGGAGACACCATATTTATAAGAAGCCTAAATTTCTAAGTCAGCTGGATGGAGGAAGCTCCAACAAACATTCCAGATGACAGGGGTGGTGAGGTTTGCGGCTGTCTGGCAAAATGGGGCCAGGAGAAGCTATGGTATGGGAACGTTTGTTCACCCCAGAGATGCCACACTTGCGGTGGTAATGTTGATGGAGAAATAGGATGTGGCCAACCCTCACAGGTCAAATTAGACCAAGGGGCTACTCAGTACAGAGAATATCAGACAATAACACAGCTGCCCTGGGGTTGGTGGAACTTTAGGGTAGAATATCAGCTCAGTTGGCCACTGGGCCCTATCTTACATGGGGGAAGGATTTAAGAACAAGAACTAGCCTATAAACTTGCTGAAAAGCTTGTGGTTATTGTGAGTACTGATGGGAAGTAGCCCTAGAAGGCAAAAAAGGGGAAGCTTTTGGCCTGGACAAAGGGACACACAGGGGAAACGAGACCCAGAAGTCATCCAAGCTCAGGCCCAAGCCCTGAAAGGGCAAAATCAGGGCTAGGGGTCCCAGAACTGCAATGAGAAAGGGAAGCTTCTGCCTCAAGCTAAGAGAAGCATAGAGACAGCAGTAGCTGAGCAGCTACTGTAACATGGGCTGAAGCCAAAGAGGACAAAACCACAGCCATGGGGCCCAGAGTCAGATTCAGGTTGAATGCAGCTAAGAGAAGCACTGCAGGCTGCCAAGAAGGAGACAGAAGCCAAGCTGGCTGTGGCAGAACCAAGCCAGGCTATTTCTTGGGGTTTGGGAAGAGACCCAAAGCTGGGAGGTTGAAGGCAGCTGCACCACCACAGGACTGGAGTCAGAGCCAGCTGGAAAAGGAAGATTGCACTGCAGAAGAAACAGCAGTGAGCTGGAGGCACCTTCTCAGGGCTAGAGGATACTCAGAACTGTGAGTGTACCCTGTATGGATTATGCTGAGTGATGTGACTGAGGACTGATTTATGTTCTGATGTTCCTGAGAGGCAAGTGTGCCCAGGAAATAAAAGAATTGAGTGAAGGCAAAAAGACTGATGAAGCTAGCAATGCCCCAAACCTGCTACACATATGCATGTGTTTTTTCTAGTCTTTAGTCTGTCTGATCTTTAAGAAATGTTTTACTTCCATTCTGAGTATAACAATGCTTAATTATACAGTGCTATGTAAATAATTAATAAAAGAAAAGACACACTAGAAGATATTTCCTTCTGAGACATGGTGAACTCAGGACACAGCTGGTATGCTATAAAATAATTATTCTTCAAAAGTTTGTAGTCTTAAATCTAATACCAACATACTGTTGATGATCTTGGATCTCAGATACTTTTCCTATGTTTAAATTAAAAGTTCTGCAGTTCAAAACAGTGAGATCTAAATAAATAAATTAA
Source organism: Caiman crocodilus (assembly GCA_030014935.1). Lineage (NCBI taxonomy): Eukaryota > Metazoa > Chordata > Crocodylia > Alligatoridae > Caiman > Caiman crocodilus. The sequence goes on along the minus strand of JAGPOW010000261.1, from coordinate 118,045,878 downwards.
ACACTGAATCGAAAATAAACAGCGACTTCACTAGTGCTTCTTTTCTCCCTTTACCACAGTACTGAGTTACACTAGCAATGCTTTACAAGATAATAGCTACACCCTTCACCTCTTTTTTACTATTATAATTAGACAGGTTTGTAGTTCTCAAGTTGCCCTCAAAACAGTCCATAAAACACACTAGGATTGAAGCAAACAGTTTCCTCAGCACTTTCTCACTTGCATGGGCTGATTTAATGCTGTATCAAAATAACTAGGATGCAGGAAAGGAAAAAGATGGAGATTAAATCTTAAACTTGATTGAATCAAGGTCTGAACCTTTCTGGGCCAAGTTTCTATTTAAAAATAAGAATACTACTACTACTGCCTTTCACCCAAATGTTGTCGTCTATTTAGTGTGTAAACTCAAGGCAACAACTGTCCCCGAATATGCACATATACAATATGTAATACAATAGGACAATGGTTCCCAAACTGACAGATTGTGCATTGCCAATTTAAAACAATACAACCTTAAGTACCACCAGCAAATTTTTGTCATATAAAGTAATTATAATAAATCTGTTAATGTGTACCACTGACAGGTTGTCTGCGTACCACTAGTGGTACCTGTATCACAGATTGGGAACCGCTGCAATAAGGCTTTTAAGTGCTATCATAATACACCTTTTATTAAGTAGTTGTAGTTAGACCAAACCTAAACAACCTAGCTTCCTTCTTCATAACAGTTTGATACTTATCTAGCAAAAACCATCATTGTCAATTCAATGGATTGGTGATTTGGTGTGATCCAACAGTACATGACTTTGCATTCCAATTTTTGTACCCTCCTGATTCGCAGCCCAACAAGCACACATTCAAATCATTCAAAAGCAATCCACAGTATGTCAAATTGCACTGAGGCTCTTAAAATTCTAATGTCTGAAGTTCACTACTGGCATGATTTATTATTGAAGTTCCATGTTAGAAATTGACAATTAAGAAATATTGATAAATGAAAACACATTATTGGTATCAATTAAAAAGCAGAAGATTGATTAACCTCCCAGAGGTATACTGGCACAAGCAGTTAGAAAGTAATGACCATCAATAAGTATTCACTATTGACAAATACACCCTGAAATTAGACTGCTAGGACACAAAAGGCACTTTCAATTAAAATTAAGATTGTTTAAATGGACAAGCTAAGCCCTAGGTCAACATTAAAAGTAACATAAGTACAAACAAGGTCCTGTAGTATCAACATAAGAGGCTAACTGGTTAGGTGTCATAGTGTTCATTAAACCTGGCAAAACAGTTAAAATAGTCGGAACAAGCTGATCCAATCTGTGCTTTAAAAATAAAAAAGTTTGTATATTAAATTCATCTCATTTTGCAGAATAGAATTTAGAAGCTCCTACTATGGATGTAGCATCTATTATGCTAAGGATCATCCTAACACACAAAGAAGGGGCCTTATTTCTACCAGTGTAAACCTTTGACATGTGCCTGTGCAAAACTGTGAACAGATTTATACAGGTACGTACATTATATTAGTTGGCCAGGTTACATGGCAAACATAAAATTATGTAATAATCATCAGTAGTGTCTAACTTTATCCCAACTACATAGCTGGTCTGATAAAAAATGTCATTGTAAGAAATTCTTGCCTTTCACATAATGATCATGTGTATTTCCCAAGTGAACTCAGCAAATAAATGATGTACCTATACTGTGTACATCTAAATACACATCTACTATACTGAAAGATAACCTAAAAAGGAGACAAGCGACACAGAATTTAAATGTAACCAGATTAATTTGAACTTCTTTATTCTCAGGGTTTTTTACTTGCTTTTGGAAGAAACGTACTGGCACAATGCCTGTCACCAAGATAAAGGGCACTGCAGCTATTGGTTTTAATGACCAAAGAAAGAGCATGCCCCTCCAAACGCAGAACTGAAGACAGCAGCAATGCAGTAACACCAAGGAGACTGCGTAAGTACTAACTGAACCTTTTCCTGTACTCTGTAACACAGAAAACAGTCTTTCTTCGTTAGTCTTTCAAATCAAACGTATACATACGGAAAACTGGTAACTTTCTTCCCCAAACTTCAGCTTTCATCACATTGCAACAAATAAAACACAATCAATCTCTTTCTACTCTTCACCTCTTGAAATGGAGCATATATCTCATCCGTTTAAGCTTTAAGACCAATCACTCTTTTAATTAATGAGGATTTAAACAGCATTTGAATTACTATATAAAGTATAATAATGTAACACTATAAGAATGATAATCAAGTTTGGATTGTCTCATAGATCTTTATGGGAAAACACTGCCAAAATAAAGCCCCATCAACCTAAGGCTAACTGACTGCAAAGACTGGTCAACCTTTAGCATTATTAAATACAAGTAACTACTAGCATTTGTGTTAAACTACAAAAGCAGTGTAATCTCCCTAGGGCAGAGATTTTGACTAGAGGCAAGGGGGTCAAATTCACCTCCTGTCCTGAGCTATATCCAGACCACAGGGATCCTTGCAGGCTAGGGCACAGGGTGGTTCTAACAAAGGTGGTAACTCAAACTCTCATTGCATGCTATTGTCTGTGCATAACGGTTAAGAGATGCCTCAGCACAGCTTGTGTTGAGCATATTATGAGCACGGGAGCAGGGAGTTACCCCTGTAGTGCAGGAAAAGTTTTGGTGCACGGTCAGAGCCTGCCAAAACCTTGCAGCTGCACCAGTGAGTGCATGCTTGCGATTGGTTCACGTTAAATTATGCATACGTGTCAGTCGACGATTGGCTAGTGGACTGAATAAGAGGCTTGGGTGATGCCCGCCCAAACCGGAGAAGAGCTGAGACACGCACGAGGAAAGATCCACGTGCGTTTCTGAGCCACAAAGGAGGCCTGATCAACTGACAACGACTCCCCACCAGATTCATCTGACGCCCCATACCCTGCGTCAGTGTGAGCTTCTGTGTGCCTGAGTTCCTATTTGAGTTTTGTAACTTCAAGGAATGTGCCTACAGCCTAAGGACTGTAAGTAAAGTTTTTTCTGCTTCCAACACCATGTTACAGCTGGAGCTATTGTTGCTGACATATGTTTTGTGCCCTGGTGGCAGCTTCAGGACAGAGCACATGGTGGCAATAGATCCAGGCCTGGCATGAGGCATGGGCCACAAGGAACATAATAGTGGGGGTGCTAAGAGCAGCAGGGCTGGCATCTCAGGAGCTGGGGCTGCCACTGTGGCAACAAGCAAATGACTGGAGAAATGGGGTTGTGACAGCCTTCACTTGCCTTCCTGCTGCTGATCATACCTACCAGGGACCCAAGGGCCTCAGTTTCTGCAGCAAGCTGCTGCTTCTCACTGTGTTTCCCAAACTTTGAGAGACCAGGGCCCGGGCTCAGGCCTGAGCCTAAGGCTGGGGCAAGAGGCAGAGCTACCACATAAGGTAAGTGACATCATGGTGAAGCAGGCAGCTCACACCAGGGGAGGCAAGTGGCAGGGGAGAAGAGAGAAGGAAGGGAAAATGAGCAGGGGTCTGGCTGCTTGCCTTCTTCCCTACCATTTGTCCCACTGCTGCTTCTGTTTTCTCCCGGGGGGAGGGCAGAGGATTTCAGGCAACCCTTTAAGAATCAGATTCTACATATGGAAAATTCTAACAAATGTATACTTTTCTATGTATAGAATCTAATTATTGGGGTTTTTTCTTGGATTCAGAGAAATGCAATGTTGTGCAAGTACCTCTGAATATTAAAAATAAATTCTGAATATAAAAACATAGAGTACTAGAAGACTGCTGTTAAATTCACAGTCCTCCGTTGATGCACTATTTGAGAAAGGAGGAAAAGATTCTAAATATTGCATGGTTCACTTTATGTTGGATATAAATTATAACTAGTTCCTAACAACAATAATGCAGGTCATACTACATTCATAAGTGCCACATTAGGTCGGACCAATGGTCCATCTCGCCCAACATTCGGTCTCTGAAAGTGGCAGAAGCAGATGTTATACAGGGAGAGCATTGTACCGGACATTTCTGAAGTGATCTAATCCCTATTTAATACCCTCTCTTGCACATACCACTTATTGAGTTAGAGATTTCAGAGGAAACATCTCCAACCATTCTGTTCAAAATGCATTCATAGGTTTATCATCCATGAATTTCATCCAGTCTCTTTTTGAATCTGGCTGTGCTATCTGTCTCTACCCCCTCCTGTGGCAATGAATTCCAGAAATTAAGTATACATATAAAAAATTACTTCTAGTACCCTTCCCAGTTCCATCCAATTGTTGCTTACATCTATAATTCTGTTAAGGTAACATACTGCTAATGAATTCATCAAGAAGGTACAACAATTTGGTTATGCCTCATTGATAAAACATCACCTAAAAACCAGATTCTAAATTTTTCTTACCTCTATAGCATGTCCAGATACTATAGTATGAAATACTCTCATCAGCTCAGAACAATATAATGCAGTACTAAAAAAAATGTAATAGTTACTGTATTTAGTTAAATAGATGACTCTGATTATAAGATGACTGCCCAGTAATTAGATTCTATATATAGAAAACTTATAAATGTTAATTTTCCAGGTATATAGTCTAATTATTGAAGGTTTGCCTTGAACTTGTCCCCCCTCCCACTGCTACAGCAGAGAAAATAAATCTGAGGGGGTCAACTCTTTTCCTCTCTGCTTCGCCCCAACTTTTTCCCTAGCAGCCCCTTCCCTCTCACCTTACTTTCAGACCCTGCTCTCCTTGAGGACATAGAAATGAGAAGCAAATTTGAAAACAGTGACCTTGAAATTAAACATGGCAGTAGGAATTTGCATAGTACCCATACATTTAAGTTCAGCCAGAATTGATATGTATTACCTTTTCTTTTTTAAGCCACTGCATGTTTTAGCACAGGTACTCCCTAAACACATTTGTAAGCAGCACATTTGTACCTACTTATATATGGTACAAACTATGTACGATATTAGTCCAAAGCCAAAGGTTTGTGATTTATCATATAGTTCACTGGGCTGGCCCCAGCAGAGTGAACATTTCAAGCCATGGTGACCACAGAGCTCAGCACTGCTCAATGTGTGTATGTATACTCCAGATACTCCCCAGAAGGAATCTATGTGGTAATTAGCCTCCACTCATGACTGGAACTGGGTGTTCTTGTCACAAGTCCTGGGATGCTCCCAAAATTTACATGCAGATGAGGCACAGGGGAACCTGGTCTGGCTTCACCTCATGGACACAGGGCCACACTAATCATATGCACCAGGCTGAGAGCAGGGGCAATAGAGGAATTCTGAGTGAACTGTTTGGGGCCTTATTTGGTGATGCTAGCCAGACATTTAAGGCGGGTAAAGAAACAGGAATTACTGGAAATGGGAAAGAAAGGCACAGCTCAGCTGTGGAAATAAAGAGGAAATAAAAATGCATGCAGTGCAGTGGCTCACCATGACTTGAAAAACAGTTGACCCTGAACACACTTAATGGACACCACCTTATTGTCTTATTCAGATAGGTTACACTAACCTATTCTTGCAGTAGGTTCCCACCAGCATGCTGCCCAATGTGGGCCATGTGTTTTATATTCATGCTCATCATTGGTTGCATTTAATCAACTTTATAGTTAGTTTCCATTGCTTAGCACAGACTGCTTTTGATAGCAGTTTAAAGATAAGACAATGTATTTAGTGACTTTTCCTTGTACACAATGAGGGGCTTTTCCCCCCCATGCCAACTGGAATAGGAAACCGTGTCTTGTATTCAAGTAAATACAGTGTATTTTGCAGTTAAGGTAAGTGTGGGTCAGACACAGGACCATGAGATGGGAACTCCTGAGTTCTAATACTGTACCTGACTCTAACTTTGGCCATTCCTATATTATTACGCTTTACAGTTTTGGTCTCAACATCATAAGACTGCAGAAATATTACAAGGATTATACAGTAAATATGAAAAATGTTACAAATAGTTAATATTTAGTATTATAAAATTTAGTCCATTAAATGCAGTTGTCTCATTTCACAAACCTATTCTTCTTAAAGTCCCTTCATACACATGTAAGAAAGGAACGTCAAGACTGAGGTCAATCAATTTATATTCGATTAAAGGGGGTGTCGTTTGTAACTGGAACACAAGTTAACACTAAGCAGGGAAACCCTCATATTCTCACTGTCAAAAAATGCGTATGTCTTTTGTCACCCTGTAGCAGATCTGCATAAAGTAGAATTCTTATCAGTTTGGATTACTTAAAAGGACAAACAAAGGCCAAGAAACATCGAAACTTTTTTTCCTCTGAAGACTCCTTTAGTGATAATAACAGCAGTTTAACTGACACAGGAACCTCCTGTTCTGCTGGGAAATCCAGAGCAATTCCTTCTTAAATGGACAGCTAGAAGACTAATGCTTTCCAGTTTCCATCTTATGAAAAGACAAATAATAATAAATGGTCCTGAAGATTAAAACAGGCATATAGACAAAACACTCTTGATTGAATACAGCTTTTCTCGTTGGTACAGTGACATTCAAAGGCTCTGAGTCTTCAGAAATATAGTGGTAGAACATCACAAAAGCAAATGAATTAGGACTTGAACACACATTCATTATTAAGTCTTTGAAGTGGCTTCTAATAAACCCTAAAATCAGTGGTTCTCAACCTTTGCAGATTTAAGGAACCCCATATATAGGGCTCAAAAGCGCCCCTCAGAAAATGCCAGCTCTAATTTTCACTTGTTTTTTGACTACAGAAAAAATAATAGAGAAGTTATTCTATTGCAAAGAGCTCAAAAAGACCACAATAGGTCAAAATGTTTTTAACACTCTGGTTTCCTATTTGTAATCTCTTGGTTTTGCTTGTAAATCATGTTTGCACACCTAATGGTGCTAACATCACATGGCATGTCAGGGTGCTGATCAGTGATTCTCAACCAGTGCTGTGGCACCCTGAATCACTACCCTAAATTTAAGCAAAAGCAATTGTTCTTCATGGCAGTCTTTCCAATCTCCCTCACATGCAAAGACTAGCAACAGTTCCTCAGAGAAGTCATTATAGCTTTGACAAAGATTAGTAAGGAAATGGCAGATATTAGATAACAGTTGTAGTATCATTAGAATGGACCATCTCAAATTCACATTGCATGATGGCTTCATCAAATACTACTTTTCACAATTTTTAATTAATATTTTATGACAACAGCACTTTGTTCACAGCATCTAATGCACTGTCCCATCAGTAAACGGATGGAATCACTCCTGCTGCTAGTATACCAAATAAAAGGAAAAGTTCTATGTATTGTGGAAAGAATCTCAAGTGTTCTTCTTCCTCAGCTATCCTGTTTTCAAAGCAAAACCAATAACTAGGAAAGTGGAGGAGGACTGGGGTAAAGATTAATGTTCCTGCATGCTTTTTAGCTTTATAAAACTCCTTCCATAACATTCAGGCAAATCCTACTGTGACTGACATGAGCAAAATGACAGTAATCCGTCACTATTTCATATTTCCCACTAGGCTGATTCAAATAGTTATTTATGAACCTTATACCTCAATGGTCACTTTGATGACTAAACCATAAATTAGCATGTAAAGTGAATATAAATTTGATTTCACAGCAACAACAAATTGCCAGCAAGGCTGGAGTATTATTTAATTTCTATCGACATGCCATGAAAAAAAGTCAGCAATACAAGACATGCTACATCATAATGAACCCAAAACTTCACAAAAATGCACAATACATGTAATATTCACTTCACTGCTTTTCTGTTTAAAAATAAATGCTTTGTATAATGCATGTTTGAAGGTTAGTTCTAAATAAACTTTTAATTTTATGCCAGTTGGCTTCATTATTTAAATTGTTCAATTAAGATGGCAAGACTGAGACTAAAGCAATCAAGATGCTACAGGAATATGAGTGTTGCACAAAAACAATCTTTTTGGGGGGAACATGATTCTAAATGAGATTACAATATTACAGCATGAATATAAATTTAGACTGTAGGATCTCTTTTAAATTAAGATGAAAGTACACATACATTTTAAGGAAAAAGATGCTAATAGTTTTTTTTAAATATTAAAGAAGTGTAGACAGTATTGAAGTGCAACATCAGTTATACCAAGGAACAGATAATTATTTTGACCTCTTTAGGAATATGGTTTTCATTTGCTATTATAAAATCTTTCAGCGAATAAAACTTCAGTCTTCAGCAGTCTTTGAAAATCCTGAAATATGCACACCTCACTAAAATTCACTTGCTAACCTGATTTTCTTCCATTGAAACAAAACAAAACCACCCAAAAAACAAAACAAAAAAACTCCACAAAAATTAATGACTCCCTCCAATCTCAGAAAAATCCACACGCTGCCAACTATCAGCCACCAAAACCTGCTTGCTAAAGTGACACCTAACTACCACCTATTGTAGCTCAACCAATCTCTTTTGGAGAACAGATGTTTTTACATGGAGCTGTGCAAGTAACTGTGTTGCTGGAGATGACAACAAGATGACCTACCACAAGGCAGAGTACCAGCAATGATCTTCCTTAACATACATACCAATGACCAACCCATACGCAGCAATACGAGGAGCTTCATATATGCTGCTGATCTATGCATCACATCACAAGAGGAACTCGCTACTGTCGAGAATGGACTGACATGTGCACTGAACAGCCTCTTAGATTATAACAAGAAGAACCAGCTTTGCAGAAATTATCCAGGTTACAAGCTTTTCACCTATGCCATAGAGAAGCCAAGCAGAAATTAAACATCACTTGGAATGCAATCCCACTGACTAATCAAGCTCTGTGTACTTGGGGATTACATTGGATTGAACACTTACCTTCAAAGCACAATTAGAGAAGACAAAAGGGAAAGTCAATGCTCACAACATACTTTGGAAGTTGGTCACTTCAAAGTGGGCAGAGAACCAAGCTACATTATGAACCACTGCTACAGCCTTGTGTTATTCCACTGCAGAGTGTGCATGTCCAGTAAAGGAACAATCAGTTCATGTTATGAAACTAGACCCAGCTTTAAACAGCAGTTACTGTGAAATAAAAGGATGCCTAAAGCCCGCACCAAACCTGTATTTACTGGCTGGCATTGCACCACCTGATATCAGAAGAAAAGGTAGGAAGCCATAAAGATAGATCATAGCAGGTGGAAGACCCCAGGCATCCACTTGATGGTCACAGAGAAGTAACCAAACATTTTAAAACATGAAGGAGTTTTGTGACCAATATTATGTCCCTGGACACAAAAACTGATAGGACATGACTGAGGTTATGGAAGGAAAGATTACATGCAATAAGGTGACCTGAAATGGATCTGGAACCTCAGGAGGACCTTTCCAGAGGGGCTGATACAGACTGCTTAACATGGTGATGCCCAAAACTCCTGTGTACGCAAACTGCAAGGTCAAAAACAAACATGATCAAATGGGGCTAATGACACAAAAATAAACAAATGAGGTGAAGTCCAGACCATGAAGCACCTACTCATTTAATGACTCGTTGATGAGACCTGCCTTAAAGAGGACCTTGCTGCAGCAACAGAAAGAGCTATCATTTGTGCACATTTCTGGAAAGACACCTAATTTATGACAAGGACACAATAAGAAGAAACATCTGCTAGTAATTTGGTTCCTTGAAGAAAATGTATATTGAAACACCCTTCCAAAAATAAAAATAATTATCAAGCTTTCTGTAATTATATCTTGTCTGAAAAACAGAAAAGCATAACAGCTATGAAATTTTTAGAGAAAAAATTTTTGAAGTAGTGAAATTATTATAAGCCTGAATGATTGCCTTCTTCCAAATTCCCTGATTTCTAAATATTTCTTTCACTGAAATATTAAACAGTGTAATCTCAAAAGGCAATCCAATTAAAAAATACTTTAGATACAACATAATGACTTTGCATGTCAAAGACATTCCTTAAAAACAATGGATTTAATAATGTCTTAGGCCATTTACAGCAGAAAAAGGTGAACAAAGAATAAATTAAAGAAAAAGACAAGAGAAATGCAAATGCAAAGTACATAAAATACAAGCCATTCTACATCAGATCTCAAGAATGCCTTGGATTTAAAAAGCTTTTGTGACTTCATCCCAACCATGCAGTTGGTCCAATAAAAGTTATCAACCAAAACATTTTCTCTTTCCATTCTGCCTTTCAAAAAACAAGGTGCATATCTGATTCTAGGGCTTACTGTATGTGAGAAAGTACAGTACTCTAACTAACCCACTGGTGGTTTGCTTCTACATCTTCCTTCACTGGTAAAAGGCAAGACAAAGAACCATAATAGAAGAACTTAAGCCAGGATTGTCAAACTCTTTTGGCTCCACAGCACCACAGGGCTCCTTGCAGGTCAGATAGGAAGAAGTATGGTGAACAGCAACAATAGCATTAATGCCCATGGCTGCTTAACCTTCTATGTCAGCTCTGGGACCTGTGAGAACTAATGCTGCTATCACTTGCCCCATTGCCAAAATTCTGGCCCCATCCAAGAGCCCCACAGGCTGGATAAAAAGCCTTTATCCAGCCTACAATCTGTATGTTTGACATGCCTAAACTAACCAATTCCATGCAGTGATTTTCTGGCTAGCTTAGATCAAATACTTCCCTCCTTCTTTCCCCATCCTGCCAACAGATATGAAATGGGATCTAAGCTCTGTGACTTAATGACTTATCTGCAGAGATCCCCTTTTGGAGGGCTGGTCATTTTATCTTCAGATTTTTCCCCAGAGAACTCCAAATAATAGGAAGTCAGTTTTATTTCAAGCTCTTGCACAGACATATTGCAACACCTTGGACAAGTCACTAGGACCTATTACCTCAAATATGGCTCTAAATTTGAGTGCCTCAACATTTAGCATGATGACATATATGGGACCTGAGCACTGGCCATTGCATTTAGATTAGTAGGACCCCGGAGAGTCAAATCCAAAGTATATTCACTTGGATAGCTGAACGCTACTGTAGGCAAAATTAGGAGGCACTTTTGAGAATGCAGGCCTCCATTTTGGCATCTCTGTAAGCTATCTGTACACTCTCTCTCTCTCTCTCTCTCTTTCAAAGGATTTCCAAGGCTCATATCAGATATGTATTGTGCTTGCACATGGCCAGAAGCACAGCCTGGTAGGTTTTTCAGGTTCTTTAGATGTTTCAGAACTACAAAGGATTTATTATTATAGAAGTATTATTTTCAAGGATCCTGGTTTTCTCTGTTTAAAAATCCCAAATTCTCTGATTAAAAAAAAATCCTAAATCCTCTGATTAAAAACCCAAATCCATGTTTTTTCATGATTCAAATGAAAACACTGTATGCATAGGTATCAATTGAACACAAGCTGGCACAGGGCTCCTGGGGGCTGTGGCACCAAGCCTCCCTGTCTTGCTCTGTCCTCCTGTGCCGTGTCCTGCTTGCTGGGCTGCACAGGTCCCAGGGGGAGGGCGGCAGGGCAAGGAGCCCTAAGCCTGCAGCAGGTAGACTGCATCCTCCCCCACCCCATGCACAAATCTGGGGGCAAGGGTGGGGGGGTGCACGTGCCCCCTCACATAGGCCCCTCCCCAGGAGTGTGTATAGCAGCGAGGAGTCAGTCCCACCCCTACCAGCCACCCGAACAAGTCACCCATGGCTCTATCCTGCACCCCGAACTGGGCCACATGGCAGCACACTCCCGCCCCAGCCCGTGTACACAGCCCCAGCTGGGCAGTGCCACCAGCCCCCGCCTTGCCCCACTCACTCCGTCACCGTGGCCATTGCCTCCTCAATCTGCCCACACCCACCACTGCCCCAAGACAATCAATGACCCCAGCCCCGACTTACCTGCAGACAACTGGGGTAACTGCTCTCCACTGCTGCCTGGCTGCATTGTTGCTCATGTGCACACATTTACATATGGAGCCCTCTGCATTCCACTCCCCAGAGCCCCAAGCTGTACCCCACAGGCTGGAAATCTGCCAGTTTGCAAGGGGGAACTAGTGGTTACCTGCGTTTTTCTCCTTTAATGGAGAAAATCTGTATTTTTCCACAGAGAATGGAAAACCCAGATCCTTGATTATTATAGAAGAGCTTACTTAGGTTTTTAAAACTAAGTGTTTTGTACCACCTGAAAACATTCATCTGACAATCAGTTAGTTGCTGTGGGTGGCTCGACTGGTGTTTCTTTAAATTAGCACACAATATAACCCTTTCAGTTTTATCTAGGGGTGTACCAATCAAGATTTTCTTGGCCAATATCAGTAAGTGATTATTCACCACGCATATGGGCCAATACTGAACCGATAAACAATTTACAGGAGCACAGCCAGGCAGTGTGGAGATCAGTGCCCTGCAGGTAAGCCCTGCAAGGGAAGGGGCATGGAGGTGGAAAGGGCATGGGAGGAATGGGGGGCACTGATCGAGGTCCCCATGGTGAGGGAGGGAGTGGACAGGGGCTGGGAGTGCTGCCCAGCTAGGGTGGTGAATGGGACCCTAGGGCCAGGACTGGGAGTGGGACAGAGCCACAGACAGCTCATCCAGGTGCTTAAAAATGGGGGCAGAGGTGTTTGAACTAAAGCTAAATGAGCTTTAGTTCAAACACTGCCGCCACCATTTATAAGCATGGGGACATTTTTAGGAGTGGAGCTGAGCGGGGTGAGGGCAGAGGCAGGCTTGGGGCTTTCTGCCCTGCTGCCTTTGCCTTAGAAGCCGCACTCTAGCCATGCTACGTCCTCTGCCTGCCCAGCAGTGGGACGCACAACTTCCCCACCCTCTCCCCCTGCTGCTGGGCAGGCAGGGAGTGAGCGGCTGGCACATGGCTCCAGAGCAAACGAAGCAGGGTGGAAAGCCCAAGCCCACACCAGACAGCCCGCATCTGCCCTGTGCACAAATCCAGAGGGGCGTACGTCTCAAATGATTCTCCTAGGGGTTGTGCATAGTGGCAGGGAGCTGCCCCTCCTGTACCCCTTGGACCAACCACTTGCGTGTCCATTCTACTCCCCACTTAGTGTCCCATTTACCACCCTAGCTGGGCAGTGCCCCCACCCAGCTCCAGCCCCTGTCCTGCATCACTCCTTTCCTCACTGTTGGGGCCTTGATTTACCCTCCCCTTGCCCCTTCTTCACCTCAGATCTGCAGGGTGCTGCTCTACACACTGCCTGGCTGCGCTCCTGGCCACATGCATCCTGTGGCTGCATGCATACATACAGCATCTGGGGGCCCCATTGAGAAGGCATATTTATTGATACATTATGATCAGTCTTGCATGGCAAGCCATATGAGGAAAGGTTGAGCGATATGGGTCTCTTCAGCCTGAAGAAAAGAAGGCTGAGAAGGGACTTGATAACTTACCACTACAGCAAGGCAGTACATCAAGCAAGGGCTTGGTGAGCAACTGTTCACCAGGGCATCCGAGGGGAAAACTAGGAGTAACGGCCATAAACTCCTGGAAAACCGATTCAGGCTCAACATTAGGAAAAATTTCAGTCAGGGCATCCAGACTGTGGAATAAACTCCCTCCAGAGGTGGTGCAATCACCTACCCCAGAAATCTTCATGAGGAGACTAGACAGTCACCTTGCTGGAGTTACCTGACCCCCAGTTACCTTTCCTGCTTGGTGCCGGGGACTAGACCCAATGATCTTCCAAGGTCCCTTCCAGCCTTACAATCTATGAATTATTGGGACGTTAACTGACTAAACCAGACAAAAATGCTGACAGCCAATAATATTAGTTTTCCTTTTATCAGTGCCAATCCCATATGGCACCACTATATTGGTGCACCTCTAGTTTTATCCACAGCTATTTGATATATAGTCCTTTCTTATCATAAGAATCTTATTTCAGCCATAGTCTAGAGTATTTCTTATAGCATTATCTCCCTGGTATCTTTCATCCCCCAAACACTTGTTCTCAGATGGTTATTTTCCTGTGTCTACAACCTTAAACATCTGTATCATTAGTTTTCTCACTTAACACAATTGTGCAAGCAGTAAAACATTTAACCTAAACTTTTCTGATATGCATTTTGTCTGCCTTTTCCTCTCTCCCTGTGCTCTCATGATTGGTTATTCTGCATAAGAAGCATGCTATTCCTGGGAAGAAAGCTCTGTTTCTTGCCTGGTATCTCTTTAGTTTAAAATATCTAAAAACACAGACTCAAGGGTAGGGGATGGCAATTATTTCAGCTGGAGGGCCACTTAATGAGTTTTGGTGAGCTATTGAGGGCCACAAAAAATTTATAGTGAAAAATATGATTTGAACAAATTATAGATGAAAATCAAATCATATGCTAAAAATAAAAAATTACAACAACACATTTTAATTTTAAAAATATTTTTCTCCTGAGTTATACACACTTAAAAAAACCCCATAAAGGTGATTGCATAACAGCTCAAAATAAGTCTCTCCCCCAAGTGAACCAAAACCAGGTAGCAGGACACTCAGCTAAGGGAGGAAGCCCCTATCGGCAGCAGAGCCCTGCCACTGGCTAGTCACCCCCAAAATCACCAGGGAGCTCTTGCCTCAGCCTGCACCACAACACACCCTCTCAGGAGCTGCCTGCATCCCTAACCCACCTGCCTCCCACCACTTTCTGTCCACACTTGCACCCACCCCCACAAAGGCTAGAGAAGCCCAGCAGCATCCTCCAACCTGTGCCAGTTGCCCCTCAGGACTGCGCCCACCATCAGTCCCTCTTCCCTGAAAAGGAGTGCTGGGGTCAGCCTGACCTGGGAAGATGGGACAAAAACTGAACTGGCTGGGCTGGCTCACAATACTGCATGGGGTAAGGTAGGAGGTAGGGCCAGGAGGTGCCAGGGAAGCTCTGCTGCCTCGAGGCACAGGTGCAGTGTGCCCACTGCATGATTCCAGCACCTTGGGCGGCTCCTGCCAGCTCCAAACCACAGGCAGTTGGGGGCACTGCCAGCCCAGGCCAAGCAGGGGCACCAGGGCTTGAGTGCAGTTCACCCAGGGCCTGCTGCACAGAGTCTGACAAACAGGGCTCCTTCTGCTCAGCAGCCCTATGGTGCCAGTAGAGGCCAGAGCTGAACACACTAGGGCCCAAGCATGGCTTGCCAAGGGCCTGCTGTGCAGTGCAAGACCAGCAGGTGAGTGGCTACTTCTACTCAGTGTTGCCTGCAGCACCAGCAGAACTGCTATCTGCAGTCCTGCCTGTGGGATAGAATCAATTGGTGGGGCAAATTTGGTGCACAGGCTGTTTTTGCCCACCCGTGTCATAGTAGTTCCTACCTCAGGAAAGTTAAATACTCAATATACTTCCTATTGTTTGCCACTGTGCTGGCTGCAGTTTCTACACATTAAATCCACATTGTCTGAATTAGTGATTTGGTAGACTTAAACAGCCAACAACAGGGGTGGGAAATACTATTAAAGATGTCACCTTCTTTCAACAAAATTCACAGGTACTCTGGTTGCTGCCTGATTTCTCTTAACTGTCCTCCAGCTTCTGCACTCACAGCTACCCCTTTGGTTCCATCATGAGGACAGCGCCAAGGTCATAATTTGACCCTATTAATGGATAAAGGCCAAGGTACAGTATGTGAGAACAGAATACAAATGAACGGGCTCCAGCAGCAAATAAATAACTGAAGAACAGAATAAGTAGGACAAAGAGAAAAACGATGGACGTGAAAGGAGTTATGGAAATGACATGCAAGATTCTTGACAGTAAAGCCCATTACTTCTAATGGGACTCATGTGCCTAAAACTTCTCTAAGTACACAGGAGAACTAGGTACTCCCCTCTAATGCTTGCTCATACACAGACTTTTCATTTGTGTGCAAAAGCAGTAAGAAGGATGCATTTCTCCCAGCTGTAAACCAGCATGGAGTAACACCCTAATCAGGATTTTACACTTCTTAGCTATAATTGATGAGATAAAGCATGCTTACCTGCCGATGAATAATGTCTAGGTTTTCTTTTGCTTTATTCACTAGTTTTTGTATTTCCGCTGAATCCTTTATATGCTTGTTTTCTCTGAAGGCATCTCTTATTCTTCTGATGGCATATGTTCTAAACGTTTTTAAAAGAGAGAGCAAGACTGTATCCATAAATGTATTAATAATTGAACAGTTTTGGAGAATACAATTACTTACATGTTTATCTGCTTCAATTTAAAAAATATATATATATTCTCTCTCTCTGTTCAGGTTAAATCTTATTGCATCACAAGAGACAGAGGGGTCTAGGTCTTTAACTGCAGAAGTCACTTTACTAGCACCCAGTGCAGGAACATTTTCCATTTCATATTTTAATTGACTTCAAGTGTACATTGCCTCCAACATGACACAAGACCACCACCACAGATTTATATCTGAGCCTACCCAGGATTGGAAAGTATGACTACACATATGTTACGTATAAAGGAACTACAAACAAATTAAAAACGAATCCTTTTCACAACCTGACCCTATGTGTGGAAAAGAAAATGGTAACCTTATCACTGGAAACAGAGTTGCTAGTAATTCCAAGAGAAATACAGAAAGGCCTCCATGTCATTTATACTTCACCAAGTAAAACTACCCAGACAGGTCTCAATACACATTGTGCTGTTAAACAATATTATATTCTCTCTGGTTAATATTTTTTTTTACACAAAGCTCTCTTTGCAGCAATAAGAAGGTCCCACAAGAGAATACCAATCATTATTGGGCCTCCTGTTATTGCTGTTAAGACACACTACTACTTGGCAGTATTAAGAACAAACTTGAAGCAGCACAGCAGAACTACTACTGCTGGATGATAGCTCTAGATACTGCAAAATTCAAGAACAGGGCAAGAAAAACAGATAAGCAAAATATCATTTACAAAATCAATTTGCAGTAGTGCACAGATTCTTATTCCTAACATCCCAAAGGCCACCAGGCACAATGCTACCAGTGAATAAGTTTCAGGTTAGTGACTGTTTTCAATTTTTCGTCAGCTTGTAAAGGTGAGTTGATAAATTAGATATTGAAAAAGGGGGGTTGTTTTTCTAAATGTACATTTTACTTTCTACTCCACATACGACGTGTTTATTTCCATAAACAGGTAAGAAAGAGGATACAGCTTCCACCTTCAGGAAGCATCAGATAAAATTTCTAAGTTTCTTCTGAGTCCTTTACTCTACTTAAAAACTAAATATTTAATCTTTGCAAAGGGTACAATGAATATCTCAACAGAATTCAGTATTAAAATGTAAAGACACTTCTAACTAGCTATTAAATGCTTTTTTTTTTTTTTTTTTTTTTTTTTTTTTTACAGGCTTGGTTACAAGAAGTACACTTGGTAATTCTATTCAACTATTTTTGTAATTTCACGCTATTCTTTCCTATCACCATACCAGATGCCTCATACCCATACTGTTTACTGTACAAAGTATGAAACACTGACATGTTGAACTGAAAAAGAAAATGGTATGTTTTGAACAGTTATTTTACAATATTCTATACAGACATAATACAAGTTTTAGAAATCGGAAATTTGATAATTATAAAAAAGCCAAAATGAAAAGACAACTCTATTAATAATGAACAGGAGATTCTTTGGTGGGAAAATAATAAAGATTAACCACCTGCTTCCCTGCCATACCATTAGATGGTGCTAACTAGCTCTTAACACAGCTTCCATGAACCAAATATCACATTTCTGTATGAGCTCCTCATAAATAATACATTTTAATCACAGGACCCAGGATGGTTATGGAGTGCCACCCTGCTGCCACACACCAGCAGATGGTGTGTGCTTTTAATTAGGGCCTGTTCACCTATAATGTGACACGGGTGTGTGGTGTGCTGTTAACAGAATTTATTAAATATGGAAGCTCATTCTCATCTGCAGCTGGTGTCCTAGCAAAGTGTTAAGGGGAGACTATTTACCTCTTCTGGAAAACAAATCATTAAGATTTAGTTTAATTTTGCAGTTTGATAGTAAATGGCTGGATTTCAAACCTACTGCCAGCATAGAGTACATAGCCATGTCAAAGACACGCTATTTCTTAAAGGAAAAAAAATAAATGGTTTGCAAAAGATACAAATGGATATCAAAGCTGCAGCTTAAAAAAAAATTATACCTGTTACTGGGCATGATTCTGTAAAACAGACAAAGATGACTAACAAGTTGAATCAACCTAATGATTTTAAGGAGACTAAGCACAAGCTCATTTGGCGAAATAGGTCTCGGACTAGTTTTGTTCTTCTGCGTGAATGGTGGATTCATTTGTATACCTTCTACCTCATTTGAGCCGAGTTGTTTGAAGAGAAAAGTCAGCGTATTTAAAAAGTGGAATGATATTTATTGTGCAAATACCATGCACGGGCAAGAAATGATCCTATATTACTAAGGATTTACTTAAACTTCAAAGGATTATCTGTAATCTGTCATTTCCCTTCTCTAACTTCAATAAGGTCTTATATCTGTGTTAACATCTAAATTAAACACCAATTCTGAAAAGACTTCAGCACATGCTTAACCATAAAAAGACAAGTAGCTCCAATGAATTAAATGGACTAATTACATACATAAACCCATGCTGAAGTCTCTGTAAAAACTCTACCCTAACGCAAATATGCAACACCTACCAGTAGAAAATATTATCAATGGCATAACTAGGGAAGGGTGATAAACTGGCGCTGGGGCAGTTGCCCCTTTCGGGGGGAGGGAGGAATTACGTGACCAAAAAAAAAAGCTGCCACATTCACCATAGCAAATGCAAGTTGCTGCTTCTTCTTTACCCCTGACACCTAGCTGAGTCCCTACATTATGGAGTATTATATCTCAGTGCCCTCTACAGCTCTTTAGATTCACAACTCTCTGGCAGGATAAGGTAAAAAACATTGTACAGAGACTAGGAAACAGAAGCTCAGAAGATGCAAGGGATTTGCCTATGGTCACATAAGTCTGTGACAAAACAACATGCAGAACCCTAGGCCTCCTACCTAATGCCCAAACCCATACATTAAATATTAACCCATACATTAAATATTAAAATACTCTTTTTCTTCTTGTAGGAAGGGAAAGGCAAAAAAATCCTAACTCCAATTCATTCAGCTTTCGGCAAGATTTGTGTCTGGAGATATTTATATCTGGAGGCTTTTTAAGGTAACATATTTTACAACAGATTTTTATCTGCAAAAATTGTTGTGAACAGCCCTAATTCTGATTTTTTTTCCTCCTTAAGATATCAAGTTTAAGAACAATGTTTATACTAAAACCCACCGGTAATACTGTACTGTTTGCCATACTGCTACAGCTCTTTGCGCAACTGAACCCACATGAAAATAAATGCATTTATATATGAAATAAGAAATAAAAGACACAGAAGAGCCTGGATAGTACTCAATACACACATTTTGCTTTTCTCTTGCGAATAACTGCTCCAAGGAAAACTCTTTGTTTGGCAGTTAATCAGTTGCAGACTCAACACTAAAATCGCCATGATAACACCCATTCTTAGCTGAAATAGTATAACATACTACACAAACCCACCCATATTTTCAAATGGGCACAGGATCTAAAAGTGAGAGGCAGAGCTCCTGAATATCTCCGAATTTAAAAACACACACGTGCATACCCCCCTCAGCCAGAAATAAGAATTATTTACAGGGATCACTGCACATATACTAGATTTGTCAGTCTGAACACTATGTCAGAAGTGTTACAGTTGCCTCAAGAAAATAAACTGCAAACTATAGTGCAATGTCTTGCATTACAAGGATCACAGTGAGTATTTGAAGTCAGCATTACAAGTTAACACGGTGTCACAGATCTCACAGAATGTGCTCAGGACCTCTCTGGCTTTGCCCATGTATCTGAATGCTCCCCAAAGCCAGCCCAGGCATGTCTCCTAGAATAGGGAACAGGGGAAGCCATGAGTCCTTCCAGCTCCTGAGATCCTGGACTTTTGGTCCCCAACTGCCCCTGATTTTCTGTGGACCTGACTCAGGGAGCCTTCTCCTACTCAACTTCTGAGAGAGGGACCTTACATCAATTGGGCAAAGGTGTATACCCTGCAGTTCCAAGCAGCAAAACAGATAACTTTTCACTAAAGGTGTTTACTGGGACGAAGGCCACCCAACCAAAGGCTCTATATAAAGCAATCATCTGTCAAGCCCTTACAGCTACAAAGTCCCCACTTGTAAATAAAGGGAAGTGAATCTTCTGCTCCATTCAACACTGGTGGAGCCTTACCTGGAGCACTGTGTCCAGTTTGGGGCTCCACACTTCAAGAAGGATGTGGACAGATTGGCAAGAGTCTAGGGAGTGACAAAAAAATGCAAATAGGCTTGGAAAGTATGATTAACAGTGGAAGACTGAAGGAACTAGGGTTATTTTGTCTGGAAGAGAGAAGACTGAGGGGGGATGGGGATACAGTTTTCAAATACCTGAAGGACAGTTATAAATAAGGTGCCCATAATAATGAGAGAAATCTGAGATTGGAAGTGGGGATGGCCAGCACACGTGTACACACATACACAAAACCCTGACCGCATGGCTCTTAGAAGAGGGCTGTGTGGGACAGCGCAGCACACGAGTGTATACACATGCGTGAACACACACATGCACGCACGCGCACCCCTGACCCCTTGGCTTCCAGGAAAGTATGCACATCCCACCCCTGGCTCAGGAGCTGCACATGCATGTGGGTTTCTGCCAATCCAGGATTTTTGCTTCAATTTTATCCAAAGGCTGGGATGCTGAGATAGCCTCCAAAAACTGGGACTATCCCAGATCACAGCGATTCAACAAAAGTCTTCATTTTTGTCACTTTTGTCCGTTCAGTACCATTTTGAGTATATTCAGCTTCACTGTGATTTACGGAAACAATTTTTTCTTGTTTTTCCAAAGAACCTTTGAACATTAACAAAGAAAGAAAAAACATTTTTAAACAGGAAACTGACTATAAAAGCACAAAATTGGCTCAAGGATTAAAGGGCAGGTATAGTATCTGAAACTACATCTAACTTTTTTTTTTTTAAAAGACTGATTAGATTTCATATTGTTGATATCCTTTAAAAGTCAAATTGCTATGTAATATAGCACTCCTAAGAGTAGGGTGCTTATACAATTTCTCTATACTGCAGATAGTTACTTACCTGCAGTGGAAAATACAGACACTTGGTAGTTCTGAAAAACATGAGTTCCAGAAAGAATGCCAGGAAGGTAAGATAGCTCCGTAAATGGCAGAAATTACACTTGCCCTAAACACGTTTTATATAGTTGAACAGATTTACAAACAGCTAGCATGCTGACACTAATTCTTAGGCACTTAGGCACTATTAAAGCCCCTCCTTGCAAATTAGTTCAATTTAAGTGCAATTAAGCATCTAAACCACCGAAATCCATTCTACTGACATTTGGTTATAAACAGATTCTTCATAATATAAACCAATTTGGCAGAGTAAAAAGGTCACTCAGTATTGAACTGAAGTTCCTAAATGCTGAGGTATCCCAATTCAATCTTACTTTTGTATTTCTAAACTTGTTTTTTTAGTGATTCAGTAAAGCAATACCTGAAACATTGTAAAATGAAATTGAGCTAGAAAATGTACTTATTCAAGAGTATCCAACTGTTGAAAATAGCTGGCAAAAGTTGTTCGATGAAGCCATTGTTTTAGGAAGGACTATGCCAAGGTAAAGATGTAAAGACTGTTACGCTTGTAGCTACTATTGTAAAAAAATGGTTGGAGTGGGAGGGCGGAGGGAAATTATGGTCAAAATGCCTTGAGACTACATTAATCTCAGGCTGCATTTCAGTTCCTCAAGTCTTTAGAGATACTTCTTTATTCCTGATGGTTAGATTTTTGAAGTTTTGTTTTGGGACAGATTCTATGTGCCACTGAAATATTTTGCATGATGTTCTTGGAGGCTTCACTTGATATCCCCCCGTTTCCCAAATTTGGTTTGTACTGATTTCGCATTTGATTTTGTACCTTGTGAGCTCATATATTGTTGTTCTGTCTCTTACCTACACAGCAGTTTCTGATTATTCTGCCAAGTCCTCTAGAGACTTTTTTTTGTCCTTAGCATTTCTTTTCACCTCCTTGTCCTTTTCCTTAGACTCTCTTCCCTCGTTTCAGGGGTGTCCAACTCATCTGGCCCTGTGGACCAGATAAATGGCCCAGGGCCAGCCCCACAGCCCAGAATGAGTGCGTCCATCTTCCCAACCACCTGCATATCAGATCTAGTGCCCACAGTGCCTGCTTTAGTTCGTCTGGGCAGTCGCCATGTGCAATATGGGTCCTAGACTGCTGGACTGGGTAATGTATGGTTCGTGTCCTTGACCAGCCAGAGAGGGTACTTCCTTGGACTGGCAGAAGCAGGCACTAGATCCGGCATGTGGGGGGCAGGGTGTGTCCCAGATTGGCCCTGCATGGGGCCAGCATGAGGGGCTGAATAATGTGGCTCTGCAGGCAAGATCTTTGACACTCCTGCCTTATACTCCTCACCACAGTTATCCAACAAGTTGTACCAAGATATTGGAACTAGAAAGCGAGAATAATGAAAGACTTCAGAGAAGCAGAATGAGAAAGCACCTAATAATTTTTAATCCAGGTCTGAACAGCTCCTTGGGATCCTTGTGAAGAGATACTGCAAGACCAAAAGCATCTATTAACAAAATTCATTTTTCATTGGAAGCTCAGTCCACATTTTTAAGAGGAGGAAAAAGTAGACGATGAAAAGTAGCTTCCTGATATAATTTAAAATCATTTTAATCATCCAAACATATCACTGTTTTAATAGAAACTGTCTTTTATCTTCTGCTGCTATTTTCAAGAAGGTCAAACACTCAGTTAGCTGGTACCCATGAGCCCCCAATGAGAATGTGTAATTAAAGGTATTCATTCTTCTGTTTTATGCCTAGAATCATAGGGAATGGGCAGTAGCTTCCAATATTAAAATCTTAGCCCTGGGTAAAAGGAATAGTAAAAACAAAGCTACAATTATACATCTTTTGTTCTTTACACATACTGGCTTTTACACTAAAATTTACTTCAAAGTTTCCTGCTTCTGTTATTCCCTGAAGTGCAGCTCCCTTATATTATAGTGTCACTGCCTTAAAAAAAAAAGTTAGTATTCCAAGAAGTCTGAACCACTGACAACTGTAGAAATACTTAGATGGCAACAGATATAATACACCAAAAGAACTGCTCTTTGGGGAGTTACATACTTTGATTCTATATTTCTTTAACAAGACCTGACTTAAAAATATCATAGTAGTTTTTCTTAAAAGACACAAAAACTAAGCCTTGAAGGTCTTTTTGCAAAAATGGACTATTGCAAGGAATTGAAACTCTGTGCACTGGCACACTTGTTTTTAACCACACAGCACTTTTCCTTTAAATAATTCTCGCCAAGTAATAATGCTAGACAGCTTCAACATTTTGTATTTATCAGTGCTCACAACACACTAAAGGTTTAAGTCATCTTTCAAAGGTAACCTTACAAATGTGCTGACATTTCTCTTTCTCTATGATTGTGACCAAAGATAACATGTTAATGGAGCATATCACAGTTACAGCGAACAGACAGCTAAAGATAATGACATAGCTATTCCAGATTATTACTAAGAATGATACAAAGCACTGATGTAAAACCGTAACAGAAATGCTATGATAGTCAGAGTAAACAAAATGGAATAATCAGGTGGAAAAAATAAGATATAAAAATCAAAATACTTTTTCAAGAAAATAGAATATAAATGATTCTCTCTCCTTATCAACCAAAAATGCATTTAAAAAAGTTATATATTACAGTACCAAATCTACAGGATAACCAGTATGGTGAATAGTTCTAAAAGATTTTACTTAGAAAGGATTTTTTTCCTAATGTAGGAATGTTCCACCTGCCTGCATTACATTTCTATGCATAATTTCCTAAAAACTGTATCCTTTCCCTGTTTATATTCTGATGCTGGCTTTCTCCCCTCCAATTTACTCCAGTGACATTTATAGTCTTGATATACTAGAATTTTAGTCCATAATGGCAAAATGCAAGTTGGATAGGATTTGCTCCACTATACTTTTCAGAACTGCAAGTACTTAAAAAATGGAAAGCCTCAGGGACAAAAAGCTGCAGAAGCTTCATTTTAAAGTTACCTAAAACTTTTGCTGCTTGACCAGCTATCAGTGCTGACTTTTCAGTGTACAGAAATTACTCAAAAAGCGAGACAAGTTTTCTTCTGTTTTATGTTTCAATATACGCAGGTCTCATTAGATGTCACCAATAAAGGTCAAACAAAAGTTTTAAACAAGTATTTTGTGTCAGTGTTTCTCAACCTTTTAGGACTTGAGGCACCTCCCAGAAACTGTCCAGCTTGTAGTTTTTAATTGGTTTTTGACTGTGGAAGAATAATAAAACAATTCTTCTGTTGCAAAGAACTCAGAAAGACCATGACAGGTCAGAACATCTTTGATGCTATGGATTCCCATCTGAAATCTCTGGGTTTATCTTGTGAATTGCATATAGGTGTTTGCACACCTAACAATGTTAGTATTGGTTAGTGTCCTTAGAAAGGTCTTACAGCACCCTGGCTGAGAATCTTTGCCCTTTGTAAACACTTCAATGCAAAGTTAAATTTGAGAATTTAATGATAAAGCAGGCACTTATAACCAGTAATCACATTAAATTCTTCCTCATGTAGTCACCCTCTTAAGGCTTTACCACTCACTAAACACCTATTTAGAATTTCTGTGCTAAAGTTTCAATACAGTGAAGGTGGTTGGCTGTATTATAAAACCTGACAGCTACTCCAAACTATGATTTTGGATGGGAAAAGTTAAAACTTGACCAGCAAATGGGAATATTGATATTTATTATAAAGAGTTTTTATGAATATAAACTTATAAATGTGAGCAGTAGATCAGTGCAGGGTCAACTTCCCAAATTCACTAAGAAGTGACAGCTTAGGAACCTGTTTTGCTGGTAATGCCTTTCCCATAAAAGGAATTATGGAATGAAATTAAGAGGGCACTGGTTGGTTTTACAGCTAATGCAGAGAGACCCCCCCTGAGATGCAGTAGAAATGTTCAGAAGCAGCAGCATTGGCAGTATTGAGCAAAGCAAGCCTGGTAGAGGAGTAAAACTATGGGTTGTCTATACACATGCTCAGGGATGGGGGTTAATTAGAACAGTTCCTGGACAGATACTCTAATTAAACTGGCTCACCATCACCTGTCTTAAGCCCATGTGTGTTTCAAAATGGCCACGGAACGCTTTATCTAAAGCTAATTTGAGGTTTAGATAAAGCACCTCCCATGCCCATTTTGAAACACGTGAGGACTTACTACATGCGACAGTGAGGTGACGCTGGAGCATTCTATTTAGAATGCAGAGGAGACTCGATTAATCAGGTCTGCTCTATTGCGTTCTAATTAGAACATGAACGAGCATGTCTATTGGCACCCACAGAGACTTGAACTCTTCCATCAAGCAGAAGAAGCAGGAAGAAAAGTGAAGATTTTTTTCCCTTTCAGCAATTATGTCAGAGTTTCATATATCTACCAGGCAAAGGTCGAGATCAAAGACAAAACTTCTAAGCACTGTCTAGGAGACTGAACCATGGTAGAAATTCCAGACACTCCATCTCCAACCTTCCAACCTATTTTAGCTAGAAAGTTCAGTCCTCCAAACCTCTCCTAAAAATGGCTTGCTTGGAGAGAGTGGTGGTGAAATATTCAGAAAAATCTGAAAGACTGACTTTTCATAAAAAATATCCCATGCCTGCTCTCCTTCTAATGCAAGGCTAGTGGCAAATACTATGTGCATCAAAAGCATATGATCATATTAAATCTTTCATAGAGGCTCTGTGAATATCAGGATATGTAGAAACTTGACCCATTCTACAGAGGGAATATCAAATTAAAACAAAAACTAAAACAAAAATAAAACCTAACAATTTACTCTTGCCACTCCATGTCCTTGATGGTAGGGATTACTAAATCTAGAAAAAAGTTTGCACTTTTAAAAGCAAGCTATCTAACATGAGTAATCAAAAACTAAGAAGACTTTTCTAAAGTGCATTATTATAGCACTGTAACTAAAAAAAAAAAAAAATAAAAAAAAAAAATGGTTCTCCTTTTTAATCTCTCTAAAAATATGAAGCCCCCTCTACCAACTTGACCATGAAATAGCTGCCTAGATCAGGGAGTAAGACTTATTTGAGGCTAAATGTTTTCCAGTTTTGAACTTCAACAATGAATACTACCAGAGTAATGCCACTTATACTATTCATACATGCATTGTTCCTTTTTGTGAAGTTCTCTGAATACTTGTAATGCATACTGCCATTTTTTATGTTTAAAAACGGAAACTATCACTGGCCTAAAACTAAGAATAAAACATTCAGCAAACAGGAGTGCTTTTGAGAAAGTTACAACTAGAAAAGGGGAGGGGAGAAATAAAATCTCAGATGCAAGAGCTCCTTTAATCCTAATGGGAGTTGATACTGCAACTCCATATTGTCAAAAAAGGGAAAGAAAAGCTTTACTAGCCTAGGACCCAAGTGAACAAGTCATTCCATTAATGAGACACCAGACTGAGAACTGCTGCAGGGGTTACAAGTACAATTTGCCACAGATGAAAAGTGCCCTTATGGCCTGAAATGACAAATGGCTCCAAAATAAGGTTTCATTGTCTACGACCCTGACAGATGCCAGCTAGGATTCTGGAATAGTTTGGTAGTATAATTATCAGATGTGGGATACCTATAGCCTTGGAATGACGAGTTCAGCCCTACAAGATTGATTCATCCCTTCATCCTTATGAGGTAGATGAATATCATTTGGTTTGCTATGCTGGTCTTTCTGACACATCCTTAAAGGGAGGCCGAGTCTGTTGTGAATTTCCATTAAGATTTCCCCTATAAAATTCCATTATGCTTGTACTAAGATTAGTTTTACCCTGGCCAAAATTTCCCTATGCCACTATTGTGTAAATGCTCTACATTGGCTAACTGCCACCCTCCACCCTAGGGAGAGCTGGTTTTCAGTAATGTTTTATGCACACCACATAGACAGTAGAATATTTCAGGATCCTCTGTGATAAAAGACAGGCCACCTTTCAGTCTGCTTGTAGGCAATACGTTGTGTCAGATGAACTGAAAGAAGGGGGCCTTCTTGAATTTCCTTTCTTCATCTCCCTCTACCATAGCTTTTTTTCCTACCCAAGAATCTCCATTCTTCACCTTAGCTACAGTGACAATTATCCCTCCCTTGGGTTCCCATCACCACAAGATGGAATGGCCCACCTTGTCTCTGACTTACAGCAAAGCAGAACAAGTTTGGCTTAGCAAATATGGAACAACACAGCTGACAACAGTGATGGATGTTTGAAATTATAATGGAATACTTAGCAGTGTAGTTAATCACACTAATATATGCAAAGCTCATTACTCAAATCCAAAGTCTAAAATCAATTTGGGATACATAAAACCACTATCCTACTTCTTGCCTACAAAAAGTAATGATTTTTTTCTATAACATTTGGGATTGTGAATATATCCCCCTAGAACACTACATGAAATGTTTACAGAAGTCTGGACGCTGACCGCCTCCATAAGAATGCCACAGGCAGAGAATGAAAAGGAAAAAAAAGTTTTGCATTTTGAATGCTACATAAAACATAAGTATACTAGGTTTCACCTTTTGCACCTGCTTTAAGTTAACTACCTATAGACTACTGAATTGAAACCAACCCCTGACAAGGATAATTCTTGACCAGCATAACTGTAGGCCAAAAATCCAAATACCAATAAATGAGATGACATATATCCAAAACCTAAGCGTCACTTCATTCCCATGAATGACAGAAAAATAGAAGGATCTTTAAAGTGAAGAAACCAATCCTTGGGAGAAAAATGTTAAAGGAAGGTCTATGAAGTTCCCAAATTACACGTATATTGAGTATATCAGACATAGATTTGGGTTGAAGACAAACAGCTCATCCCAATCCAGAACATAAACCACTGAACATTGCAGTCGGTCGTATATTATGCCACAAGTCTGTGACATGACTTCCTGCATTATACTGCTCTAAGAAGAAGCCTAAATCACCACTTTGTGTCAGTAATGCCAGAGTCCATGAAGAGGTGGAGACGGGAGCAAGCAGCTTTGTATGCTGTTACAAAACAAGATACCTGGAACTATAGATCTGTGGACTGGTAAGAAAAAATGGCCATTGCCCAAAACATGACACAAAAATTGATGACTGAAGGGACTCCAAGCTCAAAAATTTAACTTGTTAGCATTTATTTCTGATTTGGATTCAATGGTGTCATGTTAGCAAAAATAATATTCGATCCTAAGTAAGGTAAAGTAACACAAAATTGTCTGGAATCTACAACCCAGCAAAGGAATAATCCAGTTATACCTGAACTTTTTTTTCTTTTGGTCACTAACAGTTTAAAGACAGGTAGACAAAGGGTCCAATTTTAGTTATGCCCCCGATGAAGTGGGAAGTGTTTCATCAGGAGCATCCGAAGGGGGCTAAAGGTAGATTCTACTTTCCCTCATTTTTAAGACCAAGGTGGTGTCCTGGGAATCTACAGGTGGCAGCAGGGAATGCACAATTTTGATCTGACCAAACAATAAGTATCAAAAGAACTTGGATGCTAAGCAGAAATGAAATATCTATGTGCCAAGTCAGTGAGCAGAAGTTTATTTTAATAACTCACCACTAGATCATCCATGCACTGGAAGCAGTTTAATATTTACCTCTGCAGCAGAAAGATATGTAACCCAAATGGTATGTCAAGACATACCCCCTCTCCAACTGAAGGGATAAGAGATGCATGAGCACTGTGGAAGGTGTAGGGACCCTCCTTCCCCTATAAAGCAGAGCCAGGTCACCACTGGGGACTTAACCATATACCTTTTAATGAAAAAAACAGTGGGGGGAACATAACATATATAAACCAGGGGATATATGGGATACTACAATACCCCGAGGGGACAGGATTCAATAAAAGTTAAGCAATCACATTCGTAGACATAGTCATCCAGTTGACAAGACAGGTTTAACAAAGTATATAGTGCAAACAACACAACAAACTATACTATGTAGTGAGCATGTTTGTTATTACTCTGAAATAAAATAGTTTCTAATAGCATACTGTTAAGTGGATAACAATCATTTGGATTATTAAGAAGTATTAACTTTGCAGCTGAATACAAGGCATGACCTGTGGCCTAGCAATGCTGCTGACCAATAGGCAGTATGATAGCTAAGCCTTTGCTTGTGTCAAGTAATCATTTTAACTGTGTTAAGCATTTTTCTGAGTAAAATGCAGCAAGTGGATCTGTGTCTGTCTGCTGGAAAATCAGCTACAGCAAGAAGCAAGATAAGACTCAGGAGCCATTGTTCTAAGCCAGTGATCGTATCCTTGAGAAGTATCTACCACTGGTGCAAGGTTTTGCTAACATATAATATTACTGTTACTTAACTTTTAGCTTTTAAAAGTGCTAGTTCAGTTTAATAGAAATATGCTGTTACAAAGATTTGTAAAGCACTGCCCAAGTATTGCTTTCGTTTACCCTGTAGTCATGCCTTGTTGTAAAAAGTATAAAAGATCGCCCCACCCTTTGGGGGGGGGCATTTTGCCTTTTGCTGGCTTTATGGTCTTTGCTTGAGCAAATAAACAGTTGTCTTTCTTTACCCGTGTTGTCTGTCTATCACATTGCAGCTAGACAACAAACCTTAGGGAGGTTTCTCCCACCACAACTGATTGGCAAAAAATAAAATGCACAAAATACAAAACACCAAATAACAAACGATTTAGAGTGTAGGTACCTGGGGGGCGGGGGAGAGGGAAAAACACAATGACCTCCTCCACTACAACAAGAATTGCTCCCCCTGACATTTCATTCACCCCTACTTGACCCAGCCAGGACTTGAATGCAAATCTCCCACATGGTAGCCAGAAACACTATCACACACACTAGTGCCGAGACTGCTCCAGGCTGCTAAGGCTTTTGACTTTCCAGGATTCCCACCTCATTTCAAGCTGCCCCACCGCTTGCTGGAGAAACTGGAAGCAGAGCTGGGAGTCTCTCAGGTTGCTGCACAGCTTCTTGCTGGAGCCAGACAGAGAACCTCTCTTGCAGGCTACGTGCCGCACCAACCCAGCCTCTTGCTGGGGATCCTGGACCCCAGCAGGGAGCCTCTCCTGCTGGCTGCATGCCATGCTGCTGAGAGTTCAACCACTGTCTGTGGGTCCTGCTCCTTCAGGCTCTTCTGGTGTAACTGCTCCCACCCCAGTGGCCCAGCTCTTGCCAGCTCTTTAAAACTCCATCTTCGTCACCCCTTACAGGTCTCCTGGAGTCAGCTACGCTGCCCCTTTTATCCCCCTCCAGGTGACCCAAGGGACCAATCAAGGGACATGGAGGGTGAGTCTCTGTGGCCTGATTGGTGAGGAGAGGGAATCCCCAAGCCCTCCAATCATTTTTTACCCTTTCAAAACTCCTGGGCCAAATCGCTACTGGCTGGCCTGTCACAGAGATCAGAGATCCAGGGTCTGCAGAGGAAGAGATTGATTCACAGCCCCCTCCCCCCACCAAAGAGAAATAATTACAAAATATTATTATATCAAGTCAAATCTAATTCATTAGGCCAGAAGTTAAAATGGAAGGTAAAAGATGCAGCCTAGTGAAAGGGAGTTTCTTGACATTTTCTTTCGTGGCTTATGCTCTAAAGGAAAGAATATTGTGCCATTCTCTCCAATTTGAAAATGTTTCCAGGTGGCTTGTCCAAAAGTCATGCGAGTTTTTGTATTTTGAGCCCCTAATTTCCCACACAGGAACATGGAAAGTATTTAAAGGCTAGAGACAAAAATCACAAGAAAAAAATAGGACAATGTGATAGTAGCACTTTTAGTTCTCTCTTATGTGAAAACTGAAAAGCAAATATAGATTTCCTCTTCTCCTTGCCCCACAACTTAAGTATGTGTAAGAAAGTGTTCCCCTTGGGTAACAATCAGACTCAGTGCAAAGTCAACCTCTGGTTTAAAGCTTTATTACATGGAACAGTATCAGTGATGATTACTGCTTTGAAATATCAGCAGAGGTATAAATAAGTATACATAAAAAGAGAGGTCAGCTCATCATAACAAAGTAATAATCATACATGAAATAAAGATTGTACCACAAGTCTAGGGCAGGTTACCTTTTCCATTGACTTGTGGAATGACCTTCCCATTCCTATACACCTCAATTCTGCTGCGCTTGCTTAGGGCAAATAACCCACAAGAGTAACAGAAGGCTTGGGGCATTCGTTAATAGTAATAATAGTTTACTAGCAGTGCAGCAATAAAGATTTTTTCGGCTGATACCAATGGCCAGTTTTTAACGAGCCATATCAACTCAATAATGATGCGATAAGCAGCGCCGCAGCATGGAGCCTTCTCCAGGGGCAGACTGAGGACCCTGGGGTGATTGAGAAAGCAGGGCTAGGGCTGGGACAGGTGCTGCACAGCTGGAGTGGGGCAGGACACAGGATGGAGATGACTCATCTAGGGTGGGGGGGGAAATCACTGAAGAGGGAGGGGGGCGGCTCCTGCTGCATGCACCCCAGGAGGGCACGGGGAGTACGTGCCCTGGACCTGCATGTAGGGCAGGGTGGGCTGCCACTGCAGGCTGGGGGCGGTGCTGGGCTCTTTCCAGCATGGGGGAGGATGGGCTGGGCTCCCCTTGGGGTGGGCGGCAGCAGTGGTAGGAGGTGGTGTTGGCAGGGCAACAGTGGATTTTGGGGTGGCTGCAGCCCCCAGCCCCTGCTCCTAGTGCTACTGCCACCTGT
This sequence comes from Caiman crocodilus, assembly GCA_030014935.1. Classification (NCBI taxonomy): domain Eukaryota; kingdom Metazoa; phylum Chordata; order Crocodylia; family Alligatoridae; genus Caiman; species Caiman crocodilus. The sequence continues at coordinate 118,014,107 of JAGPOW010000261.1, read as the reverse complement.
CCCAAGCACAGCCCTGGCCCAGCCCCCACACTGGGAAGAGCCCAACGCAGCCCCTGGCCCCAGCCCACAGCTGCAGCCCACCCTGCCTCGCACACAGATCCAGGGGCACCTGGCTCCCCCACCCTCCCGGGGTGCATGCAGTGGTGGGAGCCCTTCTCCCTCTTGCTCTCTGGATGAGCCACAGCTCTGTCCCATGCCCAGCCTGCCCCTGTCCATTCTGCAGCGCTGCACATCTGGCGGCACACATGTATGCAGTATTTATCGGCCACGTCAGACAAAAAACCCCCAAAAAACGGATTGCCAATGTTCTCAATTTTCCTCATACTGGTGTCAATCCGATATGGGACTGATGTATCGGTGCACTTCTATAATTTATGCTATGATAATTCCAACATGCGTCACAAATAAAAATCAAGTCACAATACTCATGTAAATTAGGAGAGTATTGTCCTTATTTTACATAGAAAGTAGAACTGAAACACAGATATCATCAAGGTCCTTCTTGCAATGCAGGAGAGTTTATTATCTAAACTACCAGAATCTACAAACTATACAATGTTAAAAGTATGAATGACAGACATTAAAATAATTATGTTTTTATGGCAGTGTGTGTGTTTATATAAACATGTGTTTATATACACACATAATGTGTGCATATAAAATGCAGGGAATTGTATGTGATGTATGACATGATAGATGATGTGGAGTATGTGTGTATTTAATAGGGCTGCACAAAATTTCAGCACCTATTTCATGTTGGAGGTGTTTCGGGCTGTTTTAGCACCTGAAACACTGAATCCGAATCAAAACAGAAGGCTTCAAAATATCTCTGAAATGAAACAAGGCATCCAAGGAGTTTTGGAGCCAGGCTTCCAGAGAAACAGCTGTAGGTTGCTGCCCTGCTATGTGACTCAGCTGCACAGGGAGCAGAGATCTGCGTTGGGGGTCTCTTCACTGCTGCTGCCCGCCCTGTGCTGCCCCAGTGACGGGGGGTTGCATGAGGCAGGCAGCAGCAGTGAGGAGACCCCTGGCACGGATCTCTGCTCCCTGCAGAGCCAGGTCATGTGGGAGGGCAGTGCTGGTCCCTTCCATGTGATCTGGCTTCACAGGGAGCAGAGATCTGAGGCAGCGTGGGGCAGGCAGTGGCAAAAAGGAGACCTCCAGTGCAGATCTCTGCTCTTTACAGAGTAGAGTCAGGTGGCAGGGATGAGCAGGTTTGCTTGCTGCTCTGTGCTGCTTCCCTGCCCCACAATCCAGTGCAACAGGGATTAGAGATCCGCGCAAGGGTCTCCTCACCTATGGGGAGGGCAGTGGCCCTCCCCTAGATGAACGACCAACAGCCCTATCTTGCTTCCCTCTGGGGCCCCAAGTCTAGCCCAGCTGGGCAGTAGGGCTGTGCAAAGCTTCTTTTCTCTTTTCAAAAGCAGTCTTTTTGAAACAAATTCAGAGGAGATTCAGCTTAACTGAAACAGGACAGTGATCTGAAACACTGAAACAAATCACTCCTTCGAAATGGCCAAATCCAAAATTGAATTGCAACACAGCCGTTTTGCCCAGCCCTAGTATGTAATCCCATAAAGTGTATTTGTACATATTTATAACTACATACACATAGTCACTCTCTCTCTTTCCCTCCCCCACTCCCTTTCTCTTGTTTGCTGGCAAATGTGGTGGTCTAATCTACTGCATAAGGGATGCTCAAATATCTTCAGTTTGTATGTAAAATAGAGTACCAAGAGGTCAAGGAATTTTCTTTCAACCAGGGCAAATGATTGTTCTCTGAAAGCTGCTATATAAAGTAAGATCCTAAATCACTGTGGGAAGGGGTCAGGACTGCAATGACTCAACAAGGATGAGGCCCCTTGCGGCTCCCCCACCATCTGCCCCGAAGCCAAGCAAAACAGCTTCAGAGCCATGCTTTGGCACACGTGCTAGGGGTTGCCTACCCCTGCACTAAACTAATACACATCCAGAAATTGGAGTTTTTCCCAAAGCATTCTCCTTATACAACACCTGCGGTATTCTAACTTCTCTTCTTAGCTTTCTGTCCAAGACCCAAGTTTTAATTTGTCTAGCTGGTTTTGGACACGTCTGACTTCTGACAACGTGTTCACTTTACTTTAAACTCAGGGTTGCCAGGGTTGTTTTCAAGAAAACTCTCTCTGATTCTGCAGTGCCAGATCTAACGGTGTGAGTTCTTGGCCTGCCCTGTTGTCTGGCTGCCAGAAGAGTGAGGGAGGAATTAAAACTTAAAATAAATAAATAAATAATTTGACATTGAATGCCTGTAGGAAAGCCTAAATTTCATGTGCTATTTGAAATCACATAAATAAAATGCAGTATTCAAGCAGTATGTATTTTTTGACTAATTTTTTTTTAAATCTAACCCTAAACTGGGAGAGGTCCCTGACAAAAACACCTGAACCAGATTTTTGTTGAAGTAATACATAACTTTTACAGCTGTACCTACAGGTGGAGAGAAATATTTTTCTTTTTTTCATTTATTCATTTAAACTCATTCAAAGTTGAGAAACCAATTGGAACTTGGAAGAGCAGCAAACCATTTTGTCTTCTTTCCAAACTGCAGTTAAACAGTAGATGCAACAGGCTGAGATCTTGTTCTAAAATCTTGAAGGCTACAGTGACCAGAAACAGTCAGTGTCATTTTCCTACCTATAGGTAAGGCTTTCATTGTTTAAGAATTCAATTTAATTTTAAATGCAAAATCTGTTTTGATATTTCCCCCTACTTAGCACATTTAGAATTGATATTTTTTATTACATAAAACTATTTTAAAATGCTGGCTTTCTGAATTGTTAATTGAATGACAATTTCTATCCAAAATGGTTCAGCAGAAGGGTAATAGCATGAAATGGGCTGCTGAATGAGAGTCGGACACCTTCTATACTCAGCCTTTCTTTTAAAAGCAGGGAGGAGTGGGTGAAACCTGGATTACATGCACATGCACACTCTTGCAACAAGGGCTGAAGAGAGGATTGAGAGTGACAGTCCAACATACCCTTACTACATCCCTGTGGTTAGAGCCTTACCCCTGTGTAAAGGAGCTTAAGCATCTCCATAACCACTCTGATTCTATGCATTTACAGGTCATTCAGTAGTGAAATATGCAGCCCACAGAACCTTTGGGACCATATATATATATATATATATATATATATATGCAAGCCAATGGTGAACAAACTTCTGTCTAGATCTGGTTTCTATCAACTAATACTGCTGTCATGAAAATTAAGATCCTGGCACTGCTATCTATTAGTATCTGTCTGCTATTTTTTTTAAAGGTCCCTCATATCCAAGAAGCTCAGCCATGATTTCACTAAGAAAAGAAAATATTTATTTTACCAGAATGCCTTTGTTCCTTACACAGCCTGCTGTACCTGGAAGTAAAAATACTGCCATTATCAGAAAATACATTTCATTTTCACAGCCATATTTTGACTCGAGTAATATTTCTGTGTCCTTTGGGGGAAAATGGAATGAGTGGTAAACAGACTATGGGAGTCACTGCAATAACAAGTATAGTTAATCATGTGGTAGTCCGTGTGCATTTTGATCATTACTTTATTTTTCTTTTGCTACCTTTTTGTCTTGGGTAAACATGTAAAATAACAGCATACTTTGCAGGTGTTAAGTTAAATATTTTAGAGGTCATGCATTATAAGCAGCTAACTACCCGAGTGGTGTGCTTTTAGAAAAGTTATGTTTTTTATAGTACATTCCAAGAGAGTGATTTATCCCTCAGGGAATTGGGAGGAAAATCAGTTTACCTCATTGGTAGTCACTTAGGATAGCCAGTGACTTTTATACATTCTCTATCTGCTATATTAAAATGCTTTCACTGGATGGTTTGAAGAGCAGTACAAGAATGAATATACCAGAGGTTTCAAAAACCATCATTTATTTGCATGGGATTAGTCATATTTGAAAGCAGCAGATCCAGGTGGGTTTTTTTTACCCCGTTTAGTGGGAAACCATCTTATACATTTATAAAGTTTTGATCTGAAACCATAATTAGACTTTTTTTGGAAGACTAATCCATGTGTACATCAGAATGCAACTCCTGTGATTAATACTTTCATCTATTTAAATTATAATGGACTGCTTCCTTCTTGGAAAATGTTTTTAGGTCAGTAAAGCTTAAGTGAAAGGCTTAGAACACCATGCTTCTTAGTGCGTTATAGTGTAGCCTGAATTATGTTCTTAATGTCAGCAGGAAGAAACCTTGCTTGGCATTGAAACCAGCATCTGAACGCAAGTTCTGGGGAAGTTCTGCAACTCATTTATAGTTTCATAGTAGCTAGGGTCAGGAGGAACCTGAACAGATCATCTAGCCTGACCCCCTGCCACAGGCAGGAATGAATGCTGGGTTCACAAGACCCCA
>JAGPOW010000261.1:117993772-118005327 GCA_030014935.1 Caiman crocodilus | reverse complement strand
CGCCCACCCTTCGTGAACGCCCATGTCCTCAACCCTACAGTCCCTCAGCGCCTCGTCGACTAGCCTCCTGAGCTCCCCGAAATTGGCCCTTTTGAAGTCGGGGACCCTAGTCATAGTGTGGGCCCTAGCTACACTGCGCCGGACAGCAAATGCAATCAGGTGATGGTCGCTGTCACCCAGGGTGTATATTTCTTATACTGTAAGTGGGTTCTCTATGTAAATTTGAGTTGTGTGCTGTTTTCCATGAATGAATATACAGCATAAAGCGAGGGAAACCTATAATTGTGTCATGACATAGGGTGCAAACATACAATAGAAGTTTTTTGTACTTTCTGGTTGAGGGGGAAAAAACCCCAAACAAAAACAAAAGAAGGTTCCTATCAAGTATATTATCATCAAATACCTCAGCATCACCTTTTTCAACCCTAGTGGTTCTTTTCCCACCATCCCAAATCAGACTTCCTAATAGGGCACAGTGGCAGTCATTACATTACTTGGGGTCTACTAAATTCTCCTGTTGATAAAATATCTCTGAAGCCCAAATGTGTATGTCATTTTTTCCTGCAGAAGTTTGGAGATGATTCTATGTACAATTACTGTAAACAGAGTCAGCAGTGACCTCAGGAAGTCCATGGTAGCACTTCAACAACTGGAGCAGCAGACTTATTGCTGGACTAGGAAAGGAATGCTGGTATCAGGAAACCAAATACAGAATATGATGTTGTTTGCCAGAAAAATTTGCATTGCTACTCATAAATAGGTAGGATAGAACCACAAAAAGGTTCTTTGACTTCAGGTCTGATTAAGTGCGCATATCCCAGGAAAAATAAGTTACACTGTAAAACAGGCAATTCACAATCTGCACCTATAGTCACAAGCCATCCCCCCTTGCAATGATGCAATGCTTTTAAAAACCTTCCACTAAAACCAAGGATAAGTAAGTTTAAGCTTTGATATTTTACACTTCACCAAAAAAACCAAACAACTCCTTAATAAGTTAGTCATTTCAGACTAAGATATTACAGCACTATTACAGCAGCCCAGAAAAAGCTGTTTATCTCAGAGCAGCAGGGGCTAGCAAAATATTTATTCCAGGGATGGGTGTGGTGTAAAACGGTTTCCCTGCTAGCATAGTTAGTGTATCTTGCTAGAAGCCACTGTTATTTTTAATGTTTTCTAATTCACAAATATAACAAGGATGGCTTTATGGATGTCACTGTCTATGCTAGAGTATTTAGAGACCAATTAAACTCAACAATGTGTCCTTGACAAAGGGGAAAGATCCCAACATTATCTGGTATTGAAACTTGCAGGAATCCAACTTAAATTACTTGCATGGTTTAAACAAGTTAACAGAAGAGTGGTATCTTAAAAGGAAGAGGAAACTGAATTGGAAGTTTCAGCTGAAGAGAAGTAAAGAGGCAGTTAGCTGTATTAGTCTGAAGTCAGGCAGAAGGCAGGGCAGAATGCCACCTCAAAGCAGTGGTTCTCAGCTTTTTGGGGCTCAAGGCACCCATTTTTACCTTCAGTTTATTTCCTGACCATGGAAAAATAATAGACCATTTTTCCTGTTGCAAAGAATGCAGAAAGTCCACAAGTCAGAGTGATTTTGATTCTGTGGATTCCCATTTGAAATCTCTGGGCTAACCTCACGAAGTGTGCTTGGCACATCTAACAGTGCTAACATTACATGCCACCCCATGGCACCCTTGAAAGGATCTCCAGGCATCCTGGCAGAGAATCACTTGCCTTAGAGGCTAAGTCAGCTGTTGCCCATTATAGCTTATGCCTCTCAGTGAGAGAGTCTCTAAGGGACTTGTTATACAGTAATTCTGGGTGGTTCATGGAGCTCTTAATTCCTGAATTGCCCACACATTAACCACTGAAACTGGTTTTAAGCACTCATTATGCAGCTCACAGTTACACCACTCCAGGGCAGGATTGTTTCTGATCCATGCTATACAGCTTGGCATTACACCAAGGTGTAGCCACTCTAGGCTATAACCTTAGACCAAACACCTCACCTATCCCCTCTCCCACACTGGCCTGGATTGGGATCACTGCCCTCCTTTCCCCCCAGCACCTCAGATCCTGCTCACTACCCGCCATCCTGTCCCTTGCTTACTTTTGGCTGTCTGCCCAGGGGGAGCATAAACTGTCAACTCAGCCATTGCCACCACTCTGGGCAAGAACAGCAGCTGCTGCCAGGCAAGCTGGTTAACCATTCCCTGCCTGCTTCCCTGGGGAAGCCAACACAGGCAGCCACAAATAATGCTTTGTGGGTAAGGAGAGGCAGGGGGGAACCCCAGGGGATGGAGAAAGGGAGCCCAGAGGGGCAGGTTCTTACCTTTCAGTCCCCTGGGTCCCTGCTGACCTAAAGTGTGTCTGTTACAAACTCACACAGAGCTAACACCTACCTCACAGTGCAAGGTGCAAAACAAGGCCCAAAGACCCAAAGCACCCCAGTGTTGCCAGGTACTGTTGTACAATGTAGAATCAATAATAGTAAAAGTGTTCAAAACGTACAATATTTTTTGAAGCAGCTCATGATGTAGCACATGCAAATCCCAAGACACTCTCAGGGAATCTTAACCAACTTCTCAGTTTTGTTTTTTTTAAATTATTATTATTATTTTGTGTTCCAGGTCAAATCAGTTGCAAATCCTATTAATCAAATAGAGCTCAATCACTCAAGTCCATGTGGTGCCATCACTTGCAAGTATCCTCTATCCCAGACTCCTCAGCCGTGGTCTTCAGATGCTCCCAAATCCATGGGGAGGCACCCCATGCACAAGCCTGGAGGTCTTGGGGTTCGGATGCCCCAGATATGAATTGATCTTAGCCAAAGACCACCACCGCTCCTATAGCTGCTCATCTCAAAATAAATAAAACTTCAGCTTGGATGACCCAGTTCTCCCTTGCTTACTCACTACGGACTTAGGGTCAGCAATGTACGGAAAATAAGTGTCATGTGCAAATTCATTTACATATTTCCTAATGTTTTTAAGCCAGTAGGATACTTTTGAGCTTCCACTAGGATAATTTCATATCCTGCCCCCCTCCCCAGAAGCCGCAGCCTGACGGGGGGAGGCTCCAGCCACCCCCCACTGCAGCAGACCGGGGTCGCCCCTGCAAAAGGGCCCGATGCTGCCCCCTCCGGGTCGGGCCCCACTCCTCCACCACGAGAGGACAGCGCCCTCCCCCCGCCGGGCCGCACCTGTAGCCGTAGGCGGCGAAGCACTGACTTTCCCGTAACAGGACCCGGTAGAGCCGCAGCACCTCCGCTCGGCTGGACGCCGCCATCTTGCCGGTCCTCTCGAAAAGACCCCCCCGTCAGTGCGGGGGTGCCCGTCACAAATGCCTGATACGCGCCCGCCGCCCGCCACGCCCTAGAGAGGGGGCATCGGGGCTGACCTCGTTATTTCTCCCGCACCCCACTACCCCTGCCCTAGTCGTGGCCTACCCTGCCCCGGCGGGAAGTGGGCGGTTCTCGGCGCGTCAGGCGCGTTACGGGCAACTACAGCGCTGGCACGGCGAGGCCCGGGCTCCAGCGGGAGGTGAGCAAGCGAGCTAGCGCGCGAGGGGTGGTGGATGCGGGGCCTTGAGGCACAGCCTTGGCGCGGGGGGTGGGGCCGCGGCCTCGTGCGCAGCACGCGGTGGGGGGAGCAGGGCGAGGCCCCCGCGCCCGGGCTTCTCTCGCCTGCGTTGCCCGGGGGGCGCCCGCGGCGTAACTCTACGCCTCTGGCGCACTCGTGGCGTATGGGGGCAATCTTCGTGCGTTGGGGCCTTGCTGTGGGCTCAGGTGTAAAACTAGGTATAGGCTGACCAGCTCTGGAGTTGTATCACTTTTTTAAGCACTGAGTTTATTGCGCAGTTGGCTGGCGAAGCGCATCATCAATGTAAGGGGTTCAGCATTGTTCTTAAAAGTCTAAGCTTCATGTATGTGAAAAACTTAGCTCCTTCTTTTGTATCAATGCATTCGCTTATGCAGGCATCATTTTCATTAAAGCTAAGTTTTGAATGAGGGATGCGTGTGGCAGCCGTGTTGGTCTGAAACAAAAAGACCCGCAAAAATCTAGAACTCGGTTCAGAAATGATACCTTTCTCTTTGATAAAAAATGAAGTTTATTTTGTACTTATGGGGGCTTTTTACCATCTTGAACCTTCCCTGAATCTGATGAAGGACATGTGAGCCTGAAAGATTGTAGAAAAAGATGATATTTTTATTTCTCAGTTGGTTTAATAAAAGGTATAATTTCTGAACCAGGAGTTCTAGATTTTTGCAAGTTCTAAATTATACATTTAAAGCTTAGTCCTTTTAAATGTGTATAGCTAGATAAATAGATATATAAGAAAGAGCTAAATTTTCCACACGCCTGAAGCGTAGACTTTAAGAGCAATACCCAAAATCAGAAGAGTTGCTAGCAGTGTGTGTGCCAATAGGTTTGCTGATGTGTGGCCCTTGTTTAGGGGTTCTTGGTTCCCCCTGTCCTGTCCCCTTGTCTCCCACCCAAACATTTGTGTTGGGCAGGGCTGCAGCTAAAATCAGATCCGGTGTGAAATCTGCATTGTGACCTGTGTGTGGGGGGGTAGGGGGCGTTGGCTGTGGTAATAAGCATTTGAAGGGGGATAAAAACAAATATTTTGGGGGGAGGGTGGGGAGAAAAGACAAAACCATCTGTTTGGAAGCCCATGGAGCCACCCTTGACTGTTAGCCCCTTCCATGCCTGCAGCTGTACACCCCTTTCAGGTCCCACAGGCAAAGTGAAGATGTAGTGTTTTGCCAGATCTTGGGGGGAAAATGGGGTGCTGCAGACATGTCACAGAACAGGAAACAACCCTCTCAAACCTTTCCCTTGCTAGGAGCTCAAAGACTGCCCTCTTCCCCCCCCCCTTTTTTTTTTATGCTTCTTTGCAGTTCACTGAACAGATTTTAATGTAATCTGCTGGGAGCGGATCCAGCGGATCCAGGGGTGCTAATTTCCCATGGCAGAAAAGGAGGTGACATCATCTCCTCCCTGCTCTCCCCCATGCAGCAGCAAGCCGCAGGCTTGTGCTCCAGTGGAAGCCAGCCTTTTGGCAAGTGTCACCAGTTAGCTCCACAGCCTCCCCCAAGTGGCATTCTGATTCCCTTCTGTTGTCTAATCTGCTGCTGTGCTTTCTGCTCCCTGCCCAGTCTCTTCTACTTTTTGTTTCCTGCCCTGTGCTCTCTGCCTCATCTGTTTCCTTTCTGTTCCCTGCCCTATATGCCATATATCTTACACAGAGGCCACTCCTTTCCTACACCATGCACTGCTGCTGCTGTTCTATCCTCTTTCCTACTGGAGCTGGAGCCACTGCAGGGAAGATGCAGGGTGGTGGAAGATGTGATGGTGGAAGGGAGGGTAAGGTCTCCCTTGGCAGCACCTGGGGCTTATGCCCCACTTACCTGCCCATTACCCTGCTTTTGAAATGGGAAGAGTAAAGGGGGATCAAATTGGTTAAGTGACAAAGTTGCAAAGGTAGAAGACAAGTCAACAGCCAATATTGTTCAAGTTCCTTTTGTGTTTCCTTGTGCTTCCCCCAAATTTCAGTCTATGTGTCCATGGCAAGTTCAGAATATTTCTAAGTGTTCAGAGAAATCCACAGATTATAGCTCAACAATTCCTGCTCTGGGATCCAACATGAGTTGCTCTACATGGTTTGTGAGTTTTTGGATGGTTAACTTGTAGCCAGCTTAAGTGCTGATATTCCTCATGAATCCAAGTTGTCTTGACTTTTTCCAGAATTCACTGTTTTCATCTGTGCTTTGGCTGAGCCTCTATTTGCCTGACACAGGAATTTCTGATTGGTGTAGGGAGGCTGAATTTTGGGTGTTGCAGTTAAGCATTGAATTCTGGGTGTTCCAGTTGTGGGCCCAGGAGTATTATGCAAGGCCCAAATTTGTTGGAACTGGCCCAGAAAAAAAATAGTTGCCCAAATCTCCAGTGCAGTGCCTGGCTCACAGAGTGAACAGTTAATGATGAATAATTACGTTCTGCTTGTTTACACACTAGCACTTCCTCACAATTTACATCCTTGGCCTCTGCTCCTCTCCCATCTACCCTGCAAGAATCCAGTCTTCTGTACCTGCAAACAAAACCTCTCTTGGCCTGAGTCCGCTGGTAGTTCTGCATCTAATAGTATTAACACTGTCATCCTAATCCATGAGTATTATGCCATATGTGTATCCATGACTGATTTATTTTTTTTTGTGCGATATCATCAGTATGAATTAATATGTAGATTGCAGTATTGTAGTCTGTCTATTATATGCAAATTAAACAGAAAAGAATATATCTGCCTACATTGCAGTGTTTTATGCATCCTCACTGTTTGAGACTATGCTTTATTCTGTAGGCATACTGGAGTTTTGTTAATTCCATCATTTGTATTTCTGGTACAGTTTAGGCTGTGTTCATAAACCGGATCTGTTTGTGTATGTGTAAATAACAGATAAATATCAAAACATCTTTGTTGAACTTGTCTCTGTGTGTCAATGTATGTATTATATGCACACAAGTTTTGTTTTGGCTTCCTTCTGAGGCTTGTGAAAACCAATCAAGTTAAAATAAATTCCATTGTTTTATTCTGTACAGCACATTTCTTATTTTTTATTAAAAGGAAGGCTTAAATTTGAATTGTCCCAGAGAGCTGTAATTAAATACCATGGTAGAACCATTCTCTTTGAGGCTTCCTTGGTGGTTTGAATCCTGGATTTATGTAAACTAGTTCTGTTTTGCATATTAAGGAAACTCAGAGTTTACACACAGATACACGTGCACATATTTGTAATTGTCCTTGTGCCATATGTTTGCCTTTGTCTGGGTACTTCATATGTAATGAAGTGGAATTTTTTATTTTTCTATGTAAATTTAACATCCTTCCTAAAAGTTTCAGAGACAACCACATTTGTTCTTTCCTCCATACATTTCAGAAATCCAAAAAAAATGAAGGCTTTTATGTAGCCAATAAAATGTGGCTTGAAAGTTTACAAAGATCCAATATGTAAGAGTAACTTTATACATTGGTTCAGTGATGACTCCAGAAGTGAGGGAAGAAAGTAGTAGTTAGGCAGATAGCGGCCTCTAAATTTTGAATGTTCGTTCCATCGCTAGTAAAGCTAGAGGTTCCGATACTCTATTCTTCATCTAAGTCACTCTTCATCTACTGAATAATGAGGAAGAAGGCAAGACTAGATAAAGGGTTAACTTTTTTTGTATGTGTTTACAGGAACTCTAACCCTTAAATTGATTAAGTCATTTAAAAGTGATTTAAAGGTTGTGCTAGATGCCTTGAGCCAAGCGTGAACATGCTAGGTCCATAACGAGAAGCAGTAAAGCTTTGTTAATATGTGGTGCTGCATCTGAACAAATCATACCTGCTTCCCAGGGAAGCTAATTATCCTAAGCAGGAAAGGGTCTGCCTTATTTTTTTGTTCCAGAGCTAGCATGCACAGAATTAGCTTGCGTGCCTTGAGGGCACTACTATACACTTTGGGTACCTGAAAATAGTTATTATTTCTTTTCAGTCCTTTTGCCAACTTTTATGGCTTTACAGCCACATTGTCAAGCCAAGCAGAAGAACCCAATGCACAAATTTTTACTGGATACAGAAGGAAAACTAAAAAAAAGAGGAGCCGTCCCCTTACCTTCTATTATCTTTTTAGTTATAATCTCAGGTGTTCCTTGAATCTAGTAGCACAGTTTCCAGACAAATGGCATTTCTTTTTACGCTGATGGTATAATTGGATACGGTGATTAATTTTATTATTATGTTTAATTTTGTGCAGCAGCTATGGCCTATGCAAAAATGAGCCTTGCTTTTCTTTAGGATAAAGGTCTTGGTTGTGCTTTGCTTAAGTCATTGACATATGGGAGCAAGCTTAATTAATTTTTATCTGTGACAGCTGCATTATTGTGGTTAGTTACTTGTTTAAAAAATATAGGGAGTTTGATATGTGTTCAGTCTCATCTTGAATAAAACCTTGGTAGAATTCTGGTCTGTCAAAAGTTGCTGGATGATGGTCACTTGGGTGTGTTTTATGCAGTGTTCTTTTTCAGCAGGTGTCCGCAGGTCAGTGAGGAGAAATTGGGTAGGTCTCTCTTTGCCTTCTAGGATACATGAAAGGTTTGAGAATGATCTAATAACATGAGCATCTGGCATACTTAATAATGCTCTAAATCTGTAGTAGCAGAAAAAGAATTTTTAACAAAATACCTGTAGAGACTATGGAACTGTGTGAAACAAAGCAGCTGTTGTGTTCTCCAGGGCCTATTTGTAGCTTTGTCATATGTTACCTAAATTATTTTTTGTGGTGCACTATTTCAGCTTTATGACAGGGCACTCAACACTTTGAGAGGGCATGTGTTTTCCTGTTATGCTGCTGTTCATGTTGATTATTTTTCTTTTGGGGTCAAAGTGATAATTGATTGTTGTGGTATTGTCATCTCTTTTAATTATTATTTTTCAGCTTGTAAAAATGTAATAAATTCTTTTCACTTCTGTTGTTCTTATTCTCTCTAACTTTCATTACTTTTGCTCCTTGATGGGCAGCATTACTCAAAAGCTAGATTCTGCCTTGGTATCTCTCTTCAAAAGCCATTGAATTGGAAGTGGAGTTCATGGTAAAATTTAACTTCCAGCCAATGTTATGGTCAATTATAACTAAATAAGAGTTTGTTTGCTGCTTACGTTGGGTAGAATTATTTGTTCTAATAACAAAAAAGATGTCCTGAATAACTCTCTTTCTACAGCTAGTCATTCTTTTTTCTGTTCCTGTGATTGTCTTGAGAAAGGAGGATAAGGAAACATTTTTGCAAAAGCTCTGAAGTGATTTAAAGACACAGGTCTCTGATTCTCCATGGTAGCTTTGCTCCTAAATTACTTCCGGACTTTGAAAATTACTACCTTATAGTTTTTATTTTGCATTGGGGGGGGGGGGGGAGGGAAGAAAGAGCAAAAGAAGTCCCATGCAAGAAATTCTCTTCCTTTATGAATCCTGTTGTAGGAGGCTGATCATCTTTCAGTATGCATGGTCCTGCTTTCCTTGGTTAGATTTTTTCCTTCTTTATGTCATCAATAGATAGAAACTGTATTAGTGAAATGGAAAGCTTTTGGAAATAGCTTTTGGAAATAGACAAAAATTTGTGTAAAAAAAAAAAGGAATAGGTGGGCTATATGCACAACAGAGCTACTTCAGAGAAGAGCTCTTAAACATCTAAACAGTTTAGCAAGATATTAATGTTTGGATTTAAAATGTATTATTTTAGTATGCGGTATCTCACTTTGAAAGAAGTTTGCAATGGACAAATGTCTGCCGAAGGGCTTTCAAATTCTTGAATAGAAATTGCTATAGAAAGTACAGAATTAAATATGGCTTTGTGTTAAGACTTTACACTTGAATTCAAGAGATTTAAAAATATCCATTATATTGTCCCTTAAAATATTAAATCTGTAATAGTGATGCTAAATTGCACAGACTTTCCTAACCTTAATGCTGATATAGTTTCAAATATTTCTTGGGTCCATTTTCTGTTTCTCATATTGAAATCCTATTAAGAGACTACAGATGAACAAGTGTCATTAAGGGCTGTGTTCCATAAAGCTTCAAAATTGTGTTCTGTGTTGTACTTTTTTGTATTTTGTCCAGTCTTAAATAACTGCCCTTCCCTTTGCAGAATATTCCATGTTTTAATATGTTTCATGGTCAGGAGATGTTTTCTGATATTTAGAAAGGCTGTCTCAGCCTTTCCCTTTCATAATTTAATTCCATTAACCCTAGTTATGTTTCTCAGAGGCACTCTCTGCAGTTTCTTTGCTCCATGGTGATTTATACTTTCATCATGTTTCTCCATAGCTATCATTTAGCCAAGCTAACATATTTAGTTATTTTCATCTTTCTTTCTATTTTAGCTGATGCTGGGATTTTAGCACAGAAAGCAAACTACAGTGCTGGAAAACAAGGAGTGATATTTTAAGAACAACTGAATTTAAATTTTTCCGTGGCTCATAGCCACCAATTTATTTCTTGGCTGACTTGGAATATCTGACACCCTGGTCAGTTACAAATGGGAATGCAAACCTTTTTTAAAAAAAATGTTGCCAATTGCAGTTGAGAGCAGCTTTGCTAAAGCAAAATTTGTTGTACTGAGCTTTGTTTTTGCCATGGATGTTTTGTGGCTATGTATAAAATTCACTGCACTAAATGTTTCCTTGTTAAAGAAACCTTTTTCCTGGAACCGTTGCTTGGAGAAAAGTTAATATATATATATAAAAAAAAATGCCAGCCCATCTTGGGAAGTCAAATGAATCTGGGTCAAAGGAAAGGATGAGATTAAGGGAAAGAAGCCAAAAGCCCATATTATATAAACATTGCTGTAGATGGTGAAATGAAAGATCTATTGATACTAGGAAGAACTGTGCATGCAGAAGATCTTGTAATATTTTAATTTTCAAAAGACCAAGGGTATTTGAACCAAAGAAGGACCTGTGGAAGGTTTGTGTAAAGCAGTGAAGGGAATAGTTGGGCAGAACCAACACACACTTGGGCCACGAGGAGGCCACTCATTTTGTTCACTAGCTCAATGTCTAGTGAAAATGTGGGTGTCTTTTTCCTTGTAGTAGTGGTTGATGTTTAAGATTGATGTTATTTTCAGTCAACTAAAAACAAAAGCAATTTAAATGCAGAGTTAAAGCAGAAAGGCAAAACAATCAGCATTCTTGCCAATGTTCTGTAGTGAGAGCTAGGGCAGTTCTCACTGAAATGTTTCTTCTGCAAACTCCTACCAGGGTGCTTACAGGTGGAGATGCTGGTCCCTTTGTCAGTACCACTTCCTAGTAGGCATGTAACTATTGTTTAAAAAAAATATTTGTTTAACCTCTTTTAATTGTATTGGTTAATCGGTTAACCAATAACACAGTAGTTCTGACAGCTCCCGGCTCCTGGGGGCCTTTGACTGTGTGGGGCGGGAGAAGGTGTGGGAAGAGGAGAAGGCAAGCCTAGGCAGACAACACAGCCCAGGTCAAGCCCTGGGCTGGGAGAGAGAAAGCACCTGTGAATTAACAACTAATTGCTTAACTGATGAGTCGTTAGCAGGGATCCTGGCTTTCTCTGTTTAAAAAATTCAAAATTCTCTGACAAGAAATCACAGATTCTCTGATTAATGCCTCCCTCCACATTTTCCTGTGGTTAAAATGAAATGCCACTGTATATATATAGGTGTCAGTTGAACACAATGTTTTATTGATATATTTACAGTTTTAAAGCAATTTGGAAGCAAAGCCTGCCGTGCCTCAATCATTATAATAAAATACATTCTAAATACCTATATATTTTGGCATTTGGGTTTTTTATCATGGGAAAAACAGAGCTTGCCCTGCTCTCTTTGTTTGTTTTGTGATCATTTGACTTTGTCACTGCTTGGGGCGCTCTGGTGAACAAATGTTCCCCAAGATGCTGGTGAGCACTCGTGATAAACTTATAGGTGGCCATCAGATCACCCCTGAGCCTACGCTTTTCCAGGCTGAAGAGTCCC
>JAGPOW010000261.1:117964600-117983939 GCA_030014935.1 Caiman crocodilus | reverse complement strand
TAGTAACCTTCAACTACCTGAAGGGAGGTCCCAAAGAGGATGGAGCTAAACCAGGGATAGGCAACCCCTGACGTGTGCCAGTTAGTGGCATGGAGAGACATTTTTCTAGGAGACGTGAGGAAATTGTTTAATTTTTTTTTTTTTTTTAATGTGCTGCTCTGGACTCTCAGCACTGTGGCAGGCACCAGGGGTGAGGGCAGGGGAACACAGGCATGGACGCTGTCTGAGTTCTGCTGGCCCCTGGAGGGGAGCTGCAGGTAGGCGCTGCGAAGGGCTGCTGAGCTGGAGGCTCCCAGATGGTGGGTGAGCCTGGGGCTCAGGCAGATGGATACCCCATCCCACCTGGGTGAATGCAGCACTGGGGTTATGATGAGCACCGAGGCCAGGTGCTTGGGGCAGGGTCCAGAGGGCGTGGGGAGAAGTAGGTATAGGGGGAGGAGCCTGGCCTGGCCTAGCCCATGCAGGTCTGCAGGTATGGGGCACAGCTGCCTGGCCAGGGCAGGATGCCAGACTTGACTTGGAGGGGCTCCCGCAGCCTCCCTGTGTGCCAGGCACAGCGCAAGTGGGGCAGAGCCACCCCTGGTGCAAGGGCTTGGTGCTCAGAGCTGAGCTGGCTGCGAGTCTGCAACTCAGCAGCCCTGTGCAGTGTCTGCCCTGGCCCCAGTCCCTGGAAGGGAGCTGCAGGTAGGCAAGGCCGGGGCTTGGGCAGGCCAAGGAAGCCAGTGATTGTTTCTGGGGTCTGGGGGGCTTCTGTAGCCAGGCCCTTACACCAGGGGCAGCTCTGTCCTGTGTGTGCTGTGCCCAGCATGCAGGGAGGCTGAGCATGAAGCCAGAAGCCACCCAAACCCAGTGCCGTGCCCTGGCCAGGAGGCAGGGTGGTTGTGCCTCATGCTTGTAGAGCTGTACAGCCTGAGGTTGGCCCCACCTTGGGTGCCACTGGGTGGCCCCATGGAGCCCTGGGGCACCCCTCGCTTCCTGCCTTGCCCTGCCTTCCCAAGGGGCTAGATGGGCCAGCCTACCTGTGGTGCCTCCCTCTGCACCTGCTTTTCTCTGTGTTGCCCAGATCCTGTCCCCAGTTCTTGGCACCCTGGTGCTGCCTACGTTGGATGTGGGATTGTCTCCCTGAGACCTTGCTCTGAGACCATCAGGCCATGAGCCCTCTGGCCTTGATGGTTGCTGCAGTGTTACTGCCTTGGACACTGCTCTGGATGGGCAGGCCTGAGCTGCAGCCGGTAGTAGTGGGAGACGTTGGCAACGAAGGCACATTCTCTTTATCTCTCCTTTTTTTCTCCTTCTATTTCTTTCTCTCTTTCTCTCTCTTTTCTTCTTTTCTTTTTTCTTTCTTTTTTGATCTTTTTTCTCTCCCCTCTTTTTATCCCCTCTTTCTCTTCTCTTTTTTCTTTCTCTTTTACTCTCTAATCTCTCTTCTTTCCTGTTTTCTCTCTCCTTTTTTCTATTTCTTCTATTTTTTCTCTTTTTTGTTTCTTTTTGCTTTCTTTACCTCTTTCTCTTCCTTTTCTCTCTTCTCTCCTTTTTTCTTTTTGTCTGTTTCTGCTCTCTTTTTCTTTTTCTTCTTTCTCTTCTCTCTCTCCTTTTTTTCTTCTTGCTCTCTTTTTCTCTGTCTCTCTCTCATTACAACATGCTTAACAAAAAAGAATATGCAAGAACAAAGGTAGTATATGAATTTTTATTTATTGTTACCAGTTTTAGAATTTTTAGAAAACCTAGTATTTACTGTAAAAAATAAAAAGCAACAATTATAATCAAGTATATCAATATGCAGTGTGCCCTGCCATGTACTCCCTGCCCTGGCTTTGTTTTTCTGGCATGCTAGCATTCCACCATGTTACAAGGTAGACATTGCAGCTTTTTCATCACCCTGGCCCTAATTTTCTATGACTCTATGAATATCAGGAAACATATGAATTGAAATTGGTGGATTTTTCTTGTGCCTAGGACTGCCTAGGAAAAACTTGTACTTGAGTTATCCTAAGCATTTGATTTTCTAAAAAGGCAACCTAGGGGCTGGATCCTGTAAGTTACATGGCAGCAGACTGGTGAGTTAGTAGAGAGGCTGGTTAATGTCACTGGGGTTCTGTAAAAAGCACAACTTTGATGCATCTTTTGGGAGCTGCAGGATGAAGAAATATGAAATAAGAACTGACTGGTTAAGAAATATGGTAAAAAAAGTTTACTAAAGAGTGAAATAAAGGAAACCAAACTGGAAATGTTCAGCTGATGAATCTCATTTTGTTTTTATTTTCCTTTCTAAAATTTCATATTGCCATACAACTGACTTTATTGAGACAGATATGTTGATTGCTTGTGACTTGCTGACAGAGCCATTTCACTATTTGTGAATCTTTACTGTTCATTTGCTTCCAACTTTTCATATTGGTGGAAGGGGGTAGAATTAACTCTTACTTGGAAAACCTGCTTGCTTCTCTCTTATACTGTCTTATTGAATATTGCTCTGTGCATTAATATATATTCCCTGTAGAGGCATTTTATCTGCATGGTTCGTGTCCCATGAAGTTTAGGATGGAATGTGAATTACATTAGATTTTTCCTAAACATTTGCCTCCATATGTTATGTGTGCACAATATTATTGGGACATTGATATAAATCATTGGATCACTTGTGGGGAAGGGAGGGTTGTGTGGAATTGTGGTGTCTTTATACTTTTAACTCCCATTAGCAGTAATGGACAGCAAATGCTTAAATTACTACTGTGTTGATGAGAAAAGAAATGCCTATCTTATTATACAATCTGTTAGTTAGCAGTTCTCTGAGTCAACAGAAAAGGGGCATGGAAAGTGGAGAATTATACCAAGAAATTGAAGCCCTGTTGCATTATGGAAAGATAAAATGTCAAAGTAAATATAGTTTTAAAATTAAGAGCAGATGTTTTGTTTAGCCTGAGATATATGTACCACTGTAACCATTTTCAGCTCTATGAGTTTTTATTAAGTGGAGGGAAAAATTGCAGCATGAATCGCACAGAGTTACAGAATAGGAACCATCACAACTGGATGAATTTAAGGAAACAATTCACATTTTATAAGCAACGGTATTAAACCTATCTGCAGTTAGAACAAATTTATCTGTTGTTCTATGGCCACATTGATTTTGGGCCAGGAGCTGTATTTAAAAATGGTGTTTTTAAAACCTGGTTTAAGCAATATTAAATTAAATAAGACCTAAATATGGGGCTGTAGCACCTCCTGTAGAGGAGAGGGCAAGTAGGAAAAGAATAAGGAAAAGTTTTGTCAGTGTTTTCTAGGAGCCTTCTCTTTGCTGCAAGAGTTAAAGGAATTTGTGTTTTGAAGTTGTTTCAGTTTCTAATACTTAGGGTTTTGGGAATTTGTAGTTAATGGATTGCACTCTAGTATGAAGATGGGTGCCTTCAGAAACAGCTGCTGCTGTGCAAGCTCTTGTCTTTTTAGCCACAAACACTTTGGAGGGTAAGGCTAAGATCCAGAATGACCTGGATAAATTGGAGAAAGCATGCAAAGTCAACCAGATGAAATTCAGTAGAGACAAGTGCGAAGTCCTGCACTTGGGCTAGAATAATTACGTGCACAAATGTGACATGCTAGGCTGCAGTAGTGCAGAGAAGGACCTGTGGGTTAAAGTGGACCATATACTGAATATAAGTCAACAGTGTGCTCTGGTTGCAAATTTAAAAAAGAAAAAGAGCCAACATTGTACTGGGTTATATTAAAAGGAGTGTCTCTTGCAAATCAATGGACGCGATATTCCTGCTCTATTCACAGACGTGGCAGAATTCAAGTTTATTTTTAAAATGATTTTGATGGATAATATTGATGTTTATTTTTAAGCATTTATTTCAATTTTTATCAATTAAATTTATTCAGGATTGCAAAATTAGGGGTGGGAGGGAAGGCAATTTTTAATTGCATTATACTGTTAAAAGCTTTATAAAATCACATGTCAAAATATAAAAAATAAATATCCAGAAATCAATAAATCATACCTGCTTTAAATCATTCTTTTCATTTGGTAATACATTTGTTTTTTAAAAAAAGTGAAAAAATTAAAAATAAGCAAAATAAAAAATCTTGTCTTTTGTTAGTTTTTGGAATTCATCATTTGCTAACTCAATTAAACTAATCCAGATTTTGAAAGTTCTCCAAATTTGAGTTTGTCTTTATTGTTTGTCAAAATGTTGAGATGTCCAAGCTGGTCTTCAGAGAGGTGTATGCGATGCTTGTCTCAAACTTTTCTGAACAAACTGAATGGTCTTTCCATAGACACTGAAGTTACTGGCACTGTGAGTGCATGTAATGCAACACCGGACATAACAGGTAGTGGCTGGGTTTCACTTCTCCAGTAATCAAATGTTGTTATGTTGCCATCATACTGCATTTCACATGCCACGTACAAGTCAACGTCGTGCTTGAACTCCTCTGCCTTGCAAGTGAATTTAGTAATAATACACATAATATTTTTGTAGTTGCTGTAATTGTATGACATCTGAGCCTTGATAAATGGGTCAAACATTTTACAGTTGGCAAAGACAGATTCCAATCCAATCTGGTACACTGCAGGATATGGTTGCTTTCAGTTTGCTTTGAAATTCTGAAGCACAAGCATGTATTGTAGATGAAAGGGCTGGCATTTAGAGTCCATTCCCCTGAGTTCCACTTCTTTACAGCATTATTTACATCAACGGCAACTTATAGATTGTAGTTAAGCAGTGTCGGTGTGATGTTTCGGGGTGCATTTGCTTGCATTTGCAAATGAACAGCGTAGATTTCCCTGCAAAATACCAAACAAATGGTAACTTGCAGCACAATTCTTGCTGACTTCAGTCATCCTTGTCCATCTCCTGTAGTTTCGTTGCTTTGGTTATTTTTAAATGACTGCATCTAGTTCTTTAGTAACAAAGTAGGTCACACTGTTCCAATGTGTGTGAATGTATTTTGCTGGTGCAAGCCAGGAAAACCAACGAGATTGCATGACAGTTGGTGGGTCAGGGGCTGGCACCCAAAAATCTGATGCACTTTTGCTAGCACAGAATTTAAAAAATGCTCACCACCTTTGTTTGTTGACATGTTTAGATATCGCTGGAAAATGTACCACAGATTTGTTGATGTCATGGAACTCATCTGGTTTTCATGCACAATCAATGGCCACATGCAAAAGATGAGCTATACATGGAATGTGCAGCAGATGTGGATGCATTTCTTTCAAATCTTTCGTTAGGTCTTGCATGTACACTGTGGAATCACTCTTGATTGACACAGTTTTCCCATGTTAGGCTGTACTCTCTCAACGCATCTTGAATCCAAACTGACATGACCCCTGTGTTGCACTGAACAACAACAGAGTATTTTAATAGAATTTTATTTACAGACTTATTTTTATCACTAGAACACTGCAAGGGCGTTAATTGCTGGCTGTCCTGCAGGCTTGGGTGTTTCATCAATTTCTCACCACTCAAAAGTTCCTTAATTGCTACTTGGTGGTGGGCGAAAACTTCAGGCAAGTATTTTTCTTCCAGCCAATGACATTCTGAGCAAGTGCAAGATGCTGGTGCATATTTGTGAAGCAGAGCAAATAAATAGCTTGAGCCCTAGGCCACTTTCTTTGGAATAGCCTCAAAGAACAACACATATACCAGATTGTGAGGAAAATCCACTGCTTCTTCCTTCTGCTGTCTCATTCTTCCCAAGCAGGCTTCCATCATAGCCTGTTGTCCTTTTTTTACTTTCTTTTAATTCCAAATGAGTCTTACTATTCAAATGCTCAGTAATGTGATATGCCTGTCAGGTGACTTCTGTCTTACAAACTATGCAGTACAAAATCTCCTCATTTCCCTTGCCAGTCTTTTTAACTATTCTTAATTCTAGGTCAGAATATTCACTGCAGTGTTCCTGTACAGATTTTCTTTTGTGACCCCTTATTGAAATGAGACCAAAAAAGCTTCTATTATATTGTATTATTAATATTATTATTATAGTGCGGTTTAATTGCCCGCTGAGACAAATATAACTACGTATGATATATGAGCTTTGTCGACTGTAACCGTAATGCACTGTACATTTGAATGATGCACAGTGTAAATTATTCACAGCTCCACCCCTAAAGCAGGCTTTTCTCGCCAGAGATGTAAATACTTGCTCCACTCATGTTTTATACACATTTATGAACTCTAATAAGTTCTCAGCCATCATTTTTCTTATGTCCCCTTTCAATAAATGTTGATAATTAGCGATGGAAATATGTTTTTTGTCAGTCTGTAAAATGGACATTTATCAGGGTTTACTAATAAAAATCAAATCCTGCCTAACCTATCTGTTAAGCACTGTTGAGGCCTCACCAGGGGTAGTGTGTCCAGTTTTGGTCCCCACACTTCAAGAAGGATGTGGACAGATTGGAAAGAGTCCAGAAGCAAGTGGCAAAAATGACTGGGAAACATGACACAAGGAAGGACTGAAAGAACGTGGGTTATTTAGCCTGGAGAAGAAAAGACTTGGTGTTGGGGGTGGATTTTTTTAGCACTCTTCAAATAACTGAATGGTGATCACAGAGAAGACAGAGTTGAGCTTTTTTTTGTGACTGTGGGGGACAGGACTAGGAACAGAGGCTTCAAGCTGCAGCAGAGGAAATTGAGATTGGAGAATAGGAAGAACTTTGTGAAGGTGATCAAGCATTGGAACAGGCCACCTAGAGAAGTTGTGGAATCTCCGTCCCTGGAAATTTTCAAGAGCGTATTAGATAGACGCTATGATCCTATATCTCCCATTGCAACTGCACAACCATTTCCAATTCCTTTGAGATGTCTGAGGAGCCTCTGTGGAGGGAAAGGTCCAAAGTGGGTTTAACACTGCCTGTCTGATGTTTGCTAAAAGATGGTGTGTACTCCTGAATTCTCTAATGGAGATCTGACTCTAAAGGCCCATTTCAACACCCATTTGAGTCAACAGGATACTTTTTCTGTTGATGTGATTAGGTGCTGGTTATGCCCAGTGGTCTTGGTTTCTACCATTTTATTTTACTGGCAGAACTTAAGATCTGTTGGGAAAATTATGAATGTGTCTTCATTCTGAGCTCCCCTGTAGCAACAGAACTTCTTCCTCCTGCTGGCAGAATAATACCTCCTATTGATCAGAAGAAGACCTCTGCTGTCATTTGGCAGATGGCAGAATGTTTATATTTGTGCCCACCACTTCTGCCATCTCCTGAGGTCTCTTTGAAAGCTAGTGCCTTTCCAGAATGCACTTCACCCTTGCTGGCACAGCTCTTAGTGGAGTCAGGCAGATATGAAATGTCTGCTTTTTATAGAAGTTTGCTATATTTTGATTTTAAAATTACCTGCCATTTAATTTAGTTAAAATCTGAAAATGAAGAGTGATGCTTTTGAGTCCTTATGCTAATTATTTAAATGGAGGTAAGCTTTTGCAATGCTGGAAAGTTAATTTTATGTTGTTCCATCTAAAGGTGAAGATCAGTGTCTCTGTAAGTTGAATAAAGGTCACTTTTTCATGCACCATATTTATATTTCTTTGCTATTGTAAGTGGAAACACCCAAGTTCACCTCTAATAATGCTGGACCTTAATTGAAATGTAGGTTATTGTATTATGCATTTTGTTTTGCATTGCTTGCTGATCAAAAGTTGACCAAGGAGAATAGTAAATCACATATAGAAATGTGTACATATGTACAAAATATCCACTACGGGTAGATTGAAGTGGGGCAGAGGGTAGACTGTGTGGTTACAAACCACTTCGGCTATGTGCCACATGCATAATGAGATCTCTGAGCTCACTGGCATGTCAGTGCAGCTCTATAGCTCCACATGTGCTCTGAGCTTACCAGCTGATCAGTGGGGTTCTGGCTAGAGCCTCTGCTTTCATGTAGCTCCAGAACCCGGGAGTGAGCTCTGTTATATCCAACCTTTTCCTACTCCTCTTCCCCACTTTAGAATACCGTACAGGGGAAGAGAGGACCAGTGGGGAGTGGCACTTAGCCACTGAGCTCTGGAGCAAGGACTGAGTGCTGCTACTGTTAGTACCCTTTTTTTCTTGCTGCTGAATTTGGGATGAGGAATAAGCAATTCTCAAATTCTGCATTGTGATCCTGTGTGGGACCATGAATCCAACAGGATTTAATTTTAAATTTAGTATTTGGCTTAGCTAGAACTAGAAGTCATTTGGAAACCCCTACTCCATGTCCTACACAAGCATAGGTAGAGATAGTTTTGACACTGCAAATTTATAATCTAATAGTTCACAATCTAGGACAGGTAATAAGTTTCTTATTCACTGGTGGAACAAATTGTAGTGCTGGTGTTAAGTGCCAAGGGGAAGCAGACATGTTAGCATGTTTTCTCAATTCATTGCCTATGAGAGTGGTCATAAAAAAAATGTCTCTTATCCTTTCATTTCTATGTTTTATAATGCGTGCCTCACTGTTTTTCAGGGCAATAGATCTGTATTTCTGGAGTCTAAATGGATATATCTTGGTTGCTTATCTGCCTCTTGACAAAATCAAAGCTCAAAATAATAGGTGGACATCATCCAAAAGAAGTGGCTTCATTATGGTTTTTTCTTTTCCACAAGGGAATTTGAGTTGCTGCAATCCTGTGATGGCATTGTATTTTGTACCAACAAGATGCTCAAGTTTTATTTGGATATTTTCTCTGCTAGTTGTGTTTTGTTTTGTTTTTTAAGCATTCTAACTGCCGCATAGCACAGACCATATGCTGCTTCTAAGGCAAACATTACCTTTCAAAATACACGTACACACAAATTCTATGACGTGAATGTCTATCATTTACAGCGATATCTGGAGATGTGTGACTGTTAAAAAAAATAATTCATATGCATTAAGAAATGATCCAAAGCTGGCAAGGAGGATAGACTACATGAACCTAATTGGTGATTTTTTTCTCTAACTTCTGACTTATTAGTGTGGATTGGTTCTAGTTGTAGTTGTATTTGGGAGAAGGCCAAGGTAGATAAATGATTTTTCTCACTATTTCTCAGTGCAAACTAACAGCTTCTTAAGAGGAAAAATTCAATTTCTTAGTGGCATGGAGTAGAGAAATCAGAGAACTGAAGAGTATGAACTGAACATAGGGCTTTGGTATGAAATGGGAAGAATCTTAAACCCAGCTAATATATTATTTAATTTGTTGGTTATTTAATTTACTGGAATTCTAGGTAATGGCCATTTGGATTGCTTTTTCTTCCAGATTAAAAAGAATGTTTCCTTCAGGGATAAATTATGCCAGCGCAGTTTAATTTGGCTAGAAATTCCTATCTACCTATCTACTTTGAAGCAGCATAGTCAAGTAGGGCAGTACAGTGCCAAGTTAGGAGGTATCTGTTCTGTCCCTGGCTCTGTCTCTAATCTGCTATGCTACCTTGGCAGGTTGCCTGATGATTCCTTGCTGCTTTTCCCTATGTGTAGCATACTGCTAAGGAGAGGAAGCATATCTGAGGGTGGGTGAGTGGGGCATCAGCCCGGGTCACCTATTTTAGAGGGAGCACAAGACTGGCCTAAGGTGGAAATTAGATGCCTAATTTATTTGGATAGAAATTGGGCATCTACTTGACCTTTGGGCTTCTGAAAAATCATGCTTCCTTATTTATCTTAGCCTCCCCATTGATACTAACCTTTTAAGACTGTTTTGGGATGGATAAAAAGCACTGTGTAATAATTTAATATTTATTGTTATTATCCAACTGAATTAATTAGAGCATAAACTTTTTCAGAAAAGTCTTATGTACCACATTAAAATTTAAAAATAATGT
Organism: Caiman crocodilus; assembly: GCA_030014935.1. Classification (NCBI taxonomy): domain Eukaryota; kingdom Metazoa; phylum Chordata; order Crocodylia; family Alligatoridae; genus Caiman; species Caiman crocodilus. Next base: position 117,974,152 of record JAGPOW010000261.1, on the reverse strand, counting down.
AGAAAACTTGTGATATGTTCTCTTTTTTTCTTTCTTTTTTGTTAAAGTTTGTCTTGGAGAAATAATACCCAATAAGTAACTCTTGTAGATAGGTTGCTTGAAATATTTAATTTACGGGTGGCCAGAAGTGGCATAGGCAGCCTCTGTGTGGCACACAGGAGATTGGGGAGGGGACAGGAAGTATATCAGTAGATGGGGAAGGAAGCAAAAAGCAGAGCAGCAGATCAGGTCATGAGCTTATGGAAGGGAGCAGAAAACAGAGCAGAAGGTGGGTCAGGGGAAGGGGATTTGAATGGCACTTGGGGCAGGTGCAGGGATAATTTGTAGCATGCCTGCTACTAAAGGTTGACCCTTACTGATTTAATTAATTACATCTGCCTGCTTCTGCTGCCTTCTCATTCTGTAGTGTCAATACATATTCCTGGGTAATGGATGAAGGCACACTCTGCGTACAACTTACTGAGGACTTGATCATCATAACTGAAGACAATGGGGCTAAGGACATATAAACCAGTTTAAGTGAGCAGAAACTGGTTTAAATCTGAATGTAAGTTCAGTGCACATGAACAAGTTTCAAAATGGCTGAAACCAGTTCGAGATAACCTGGTTGAATATAGTGTCAGACTTAACTGATCGAGCTCAAACAGGTTTATGGAACGTCTGCCCCAGACCCCTTCCTGGTTTAAGTCGGAGTCCCCCAGCATACTCTGGAGCCCTGGGCTGTGCTGTTTGCTCTAGAGAGCAGGGCTGGCCCTGCCCCCTGCTCGCTAGCTGGAGCAGGGGCAGGCAGGGGCAAGGGGATGGTCAGGTGGTGGCCCCCCTCAGGTGAAGGGGTCAGGGAAGAGTTTATTCCCCTCTCCCTCCTCTGTCCCACAGGCATGGACCTGCCAGGCATTTTTCCACTTGCTGCTCCAGCGCTGGGGATGTGGCCAGCCCTGGCAGTAGGCTGAAGTGAACTGTCCAGGGAAGGAGTTTAATTCCCCACTCCTTGTCCCACCAACATGGACTTGAGCCAGGGTTTGCCTGGTGCTTTCTTCTTGTTGCTGTAGAGGCATGGATGGGGGCGTGGCCAGAGGCTGTCCTCAGCCCTTTTAGGCACCAGGGCATGGAGGGGGTTTATTTCCCCCCTCCATCTGTCATCTGGTGGAGGGGGCAGGGTGGGGGCTTATTCCACTGCTCACCCCACACAGAGTTATCAATGACAGCGGCAGTCAGGGCTGGCAGGCCCCACTGTGGTTTCTTGGGGGCAGAGAGGGGAATAAACCCCCTACCTGCCCCCTCTGCCTTGGGGGGCCACGCCAGCTGGCTTCTAGATGTGCCCCTGATCCTGCTGTTGCAGTGGCGAAGGAGGAGTACCAGGTGGACTCTGGCTGGGTTCCTTGCCAGTGGGATGGGAGGTGGAATTAAAGCCCCTCCCTGGCCAGTTCACTTCAGACTACAGCTGGGGCTTGCCAGGCCTCCCCCCTACCTCCTTAGCACAGCTTTCCTGCAGCTGAGAGCATACTCTAGTGCCTCCTGGTTCCTGACCTGAGCAGCTGCAGGCATGTGCCTGTATTTCCTCAGTCCAGAGGGAATGTCTGTACACTTGCAAATTGGTTCAGTCTAAGCAGCTTAGACTAGACTAACCAGCAAAAATTGAATCAATTCAGGATCTGGCTTTTTGAATGTCTGTCCCTAATGTAGGGGTTTTGCTATTCACTGGAGCAGGAGAAGGCCAAATTTACCATTTTACTCCAAAAGCAAATGAATGGTTGGGACTTGGAAAGAAAGCCCTACCTGTGAGACACCAGTGTATGGTAAGACCACATATTTATACTGCCAAAGAAATGCTCAGCTTCTAAAGGAAACTGTAGCACTAATAGAAATTGGAAGTATCCATACAGCGGTCATAAAGATCAATGCAGAGGCAGCATGCCTCTTAATGGCATGCCAGTGAATAATCTATTTGCATCCAGTTCAGCAGTTCTGTTTTCTGACATGTATATTTGTCTAGATAGAATATGAATGCCCGTGATTTTGTTAAGATCACGGAAGTTTATGGCCATTTGCTCTGTGAGTGGCAGTTGCAGAAGTAAAAACTACTTGAGAGAAATGTAGTTTTCAGATTTTCTGTCAATTTATAGAAGGCAGGAATGCAGGGAACTGAATAACTCTGCATTTTAGTATTCTCTTTCATGATTGTGCTAGATTTTATCAGATGCTCATCCAGTTCTTCAAGCTAAATTTTGAACAATTTTAACTAAAATATCTTGGATCGTTCGACTCCATTTGCTTGCTCAGAACTAAAATACACAGCGTTGGTTAGGCTGATTCTGGAACAGTGATTGTCAAGGACAGCTTGTCCTGAAACACAAGTCAGATGAAGTTGGGGGAAAAATGGTTTTGTTTGAAATATTTTAAAAGAACTGAAAAATGCATGCTTCATAATAAAAAATTGCACATATGGTCTTTCAGGGAGTTTTAGTAAAGTAGGATATATGCAAAATCAGTTTTGAAACGGAAGATATTTTTCCACACTCTCAGAACGTATCAACAAATATTTGATTTCATAAGGATTGTAGAATCCACCATTACTCAAAGCAGTCAGCAGATGGATTGTGCTGCTTAACCAGTAAATCCAAAATTGACCCATTTACATGCGTTTGGGAATCAAGAAAACACATCTACAACTTTAACAGAAATTCACACAAGCTTGTTGGCTTTTCCTCTGACATAAACTTGTATGTTACTGCTTTGTTTTTAAAAAATCCTCTAGAGATTTAAAGGCTTCATCTTTAACCAGAAGATTGCATTCGTGTTGTAGTTTAACTGCCCCATGAGTGTTACTTTCTTGTGTGCCAGTATGATAGGCATTCACAGATGCAAATCAAGGACTAAAAGAAATCGATATACCTCAAAGACCTAAGAACTAAAATGGTATGCCTTTGATTTTTAAGACTCTGTTGAATCTGTTTAGTGTCAAAAGTAGAATGTTATTTTAGCATTTTCTTGTTTTCTCTTTTGCGTGAGGCTATCCACTGTAGCAGAAATTCATCCCTGTTTACCTCTTAGATTTTCCCAGTACAGCTGCCGCTTATCAGTTAGACACAAACAGGAAAATGAAGGTGCTTTTAAAATAACAAATTTTGCACTAGTCCAATAAAAAGAAAACCTGAAGAGAGTCTTATAAGAAATAAGCCAATTTAGGACACTTTTCAATATTTAAGGTAGCAGTGTCCGCATGTGCCCCTGAGTGCATCTCAAATATTTAGAAACAAATCTCTTTCTGTCCCCTTTTTTCTTCTCTTCCTGCCCATTGTAGTTGCAGCTTAATTTGTTCATATTCATAGGCTTTGTTCAGCACAGTAGTGTGTGAACGAGTGGATTTACTGTATATTTTTCTGAGAAGAACTAGCTGAGGGCAAAGCTTTTAGCTGAAGAAATGAAGTTTGTATTAGCTGAGAAAATAGCTTCATGAACATTCTTATATATTGCAGGTGAAAGCTACACTTTTCTCCTTGGTCTACTTCAGGTGAGACTTCTTTCTTCAAACATAAGATTTGCCATAGTTTTATTTTTCCAGTATGCTGGGATTATCATGAGACTCCAGGGTCACTGAGTAAGAGTCAGCCTCCCAACTAGGTATGACCAGCTGCCTAAAATGAAGAATTTCAGTGTTGTGTTCTGATGACTGGCGGTGTTAAACAAATGGGCTGCTACTTTTTATACTGATTGAGATGTTGGAGGGTGGTGGGGAGGTAGAACTTCATTCTGAAATATAGTGAGTTGCAATTCTTAAACCTGGAGGTGGTGCCCATCTGTTGCTGCGCTGAACAGAAATTCAGATGTGTGCTTCTTTTCTAACCATGATGGTGGCAAATTCATATCCCTATGAGTTGAAATAACCTGGGTCATGTTTGTAGGTGTTAATTAAATCTTTTGTTAGGAAGAGAGTCGGTGTTGGTGAAAAGATTTGATATAATTTAGGTTGGAGATTAGGAAGGACTTTTTGGCTAGGGACAGGCATTACATACAAACCAGTTTAAGTGATCAGAAACTGGTTTAAACCTCTAACAAAACAGATGTTCAGTGCACATAAACTGGTTTGAAAATGGCTGGAACCAGTTTGAGATAAGTGTGATACTACATTCAACCAGGTTTAACTGATTTGGCTCAAACTGGTTTATGCAGTGTCTGTCCCAGACCCCTTGCTGGTTTAAGTTAAACCAGACACCCCCCCAGCATCCCAGCATGCTCTCTGGGCTGGATGGGGTGCTCTGCTCCATAGCAGGGCTGGCCCCTCCCCTCTACTCCCTGGCTGCAGCTCCAGCAGAGACTTGCAGGCACAGCAGGGTCTACCTGGCTTCCTCCTGCTCTCCCCCTCCCCTCCCCACTCATTGCTAAGCAGGGATTCCCTATCCCCTCTGCCTTACACAGACACACAGCATTAGCTATCAGACCACAAACCGGCTATGGTCTGTGCTGTGGCAGATAAGGCTTTTTGGAGCTAATCAATAGCTCAGCCTGTAATGTCCCTCTGTTTCTTCTTTTTTTAAGAAGAATTTGAATTAATGAGATAGGGTGACAAATGTTCTGTTATCAAGAAGGGGGGTGGAACCCCTCCCTAATCCATGAATAGTATAGCAGGAGGTGTGATTGTTTGAACTATATATTAGATCCCATAGTGCCTTTATCTTTACATGTAGAGGGACCCTTAAGGGCCACTAATATGGGTGTCATCAAACAGGCATAAACTCTATCAAATACTTTTGTTATTCCATAGTTTCTACCTGTTCTTTTCCTTCAGGTGAGGTGCTGGTGTATGGATTTAAGCAGACTGTCTATAGCTTGCACTGTTACCTGGTTAGTTAACTGAATGGCCTCACAAGCTTATTAAGCAACTATTACCAATATCTTCAAGGGCAAAAACTTTTGGCTGATGAATAATATTAAGTGATACCACTGGATGGAGCCATTACAGAGTGAATGAAAGAAAACATTTGGGCTAGGTACAGATAGTCAAAAAGCCCAAGGCTGAATCGATTTAGTCTTTGCAGGTTAGTCTAAACTGCACAGGTTAAATTGAAACTGAAGTGAACAGACATTTACCTTTGATTCAGGAAATGCAGCCACATGCTTGCAGTGGAGCATGGCTTTCTGGTTGTGTGTTCACTTCTTCTTCCTGCTGCCCCCAAGGTCTCTGGGATTTGCAGTCCAGAATAATAGCACCAGAACTCTTCAGGGTTGTTCATCATATCCTCTTCCTGCTTTCATGTGCCTCTGGAATTTGTAGTCCACATTTGCAGCCATCAGTAAGTTTGAGCAGGGGCAGGGGAGTTTAACTCCCCTCCCTGGCCCCAGGCCCTAGCTGGGGTTTGCCTGGAGGGTAGAGGTAGTGTCCCCTCCTCCCCCCCACCGCCGTAGACTGGGCTTTATCCCCAGCAGGGCTTGCCTCACCCATCCCCTTGTCAGCCAACCCTTGCTGCTCCATCTTGGGAATCGGAGAGGGGCCAGCCCTGCTCAGTGCAGCCTGACCCAGAAAAAGGTCTGGGACAGAAGTTTCATAAACCAGTTTAAGTCAAATCAGTTAAGTCCAATACTGCATTCAGGCAGGTTTATGTTAAACCAGTTTCAAAATGCTTGAAACTGGTTTATGTGCACTGAGCATCTGTTTTGTTACAGGTTTACATCAGTTTTGATCCCTTAAACTGGTTTATATGTAACTTCTGTCCCTAGCCTTGGAAATAGATCCCCTTCATCTCTAATAGTATAAATCAATAGGCTGAAAAGCAGCTAATACATCTCATAATGTGATTCTGGGAAGATGTCTTGACATCCAGTACACAAAAGAAGGTCATTCAAGACTATTTACTAATTTGTGTTTATCAGGCTTTAAAATGGATTGGAAGATATTTCTGTAAAACAATATATGCTAATTGGAAGAGAAGCCCTGAGAGATATGCCCAGTTATCACCTTTTCTTAGAAAAAATTAATAGTTATTCCTAATGGTGAAATGGTGACTCTTGAATAGCCACTCATATATCACACATTCAGTGATGGGGTGTGAAATGAGAACTGAAATATTTCCAAATCAGGACCAGTGCTTTCCTCTCACCCACCCAATATGGCTAAAATTCTGTTTAAATCATCATCTCCCTCATAAAGAAATCTTTAAAAACTAAAACACAAAATTTATGTTGTTATTTACAAAATATTCATATTTATGACTCAAACAGCTAACATGAATTATTTAAAAATTCACAGATGTTGTTCATTGAATATTTTCACGTGCTTTCTTTTTAATCAGAAGTGTGATCTGTCATAACAGTTTTGTGAGTTCCATGTTTGCTGGCCTTATTGATTTCTAAATTCTACATGTTCTTTTTTTATTGAACTACTAGCATTGCAAACTCTGTTGTGGATATTAACTCCACACTGAATCCTTTCCTTCTTGTGCATCAACATTGGTTACAAGAGTCAGCATCTGCCCTAGTATAAATGATAGAAACTTGATCAGTTAATTCATTCATGATGTGTGAAGAAAAGAATCCAGCTCACACTGTCTGAGAAGTGTCAAGCCTGTTCAAAAGTGAAAAAAAAGCAGTAGGGAACAAGCCCCAAACATTTTTGCAGTAATATGAGTAAATGATTCTCAATAAATACAGAGCTAAGATCTATGGAGTAACAAAACACCGTTTTTATCCACTCACTCTTTAGAGTAAAACTTTAAAATAAAGCTATAAAAACTTATAAGAGAATAAAACCTAAATCTGATGCCACTGAGAAATAAAATTATTCCTATTTCAACTTGGAAGATTTCCAAGTCAGAATAAGCCTGTATTTTAAAAATTGAGTTGAGTAATTCTAACTAGCCAATCACTACATAATTGCCTTATTTAGTAACACATATAAGAAAAATGGATTAGAAAACAAAAGGTAATATAAATATAATGCCTAGGGAATTTGAGATGTGTTGCTTTCATTGGGATGTGCCTACTAAAGGAAAATGCTAGTGCTTATATCATTGTTTCTGGAGCAGATTTTGACCACAGTGAAGTGTTTGTGTGGGCTAAGGTCAAAAATATGATTGCTTAGGCAATTACATTTTTTCTTAAAGAAATTAAAGATAGCATATTTACCAGAGGCAATCTGCCCTGGAATGAATCTAATCAGCACACAAGACTTGTTAGATCATGAAAAAGAAATGTGAATTGTAAAAAAATGGCTTCAGTGTTATTGCTTGAAAGCCTACTTTGTAAACTGTTTTATCTTTAGAAAAGGGAGCATTGTTGTATATTAAAACTCCATGCACGCTCTTCCCTAAATTTAAGAATGTTCTTTCTTAAACCTCTTATGATTATATAGCTCTGAGTGGTGCCTTTTTCATTTGTTGGTTGTTTGATGTTTAGTGTCAACTATTCAGGCTTTTGTGTATTATATTTTTATATAATGTAAGCAAATACTATCCTTCATAGTGATGATTAAAAGATGCCAACATCTTAAAACCATATGTGGTAGACTCTCAATTTTTGTTTGTTACTGAATACACCTTGGAGGATTAACATTGTTATAGCCTTCAGTTTTCTTCCAGTGTACTCTTCTTACAGATAATAACCATTCAGTTGATTTCACTTGTAATTTCTTAATGATTCAGTAGTTATTAGAAATAAAGCAGCTGAACAAAAATAGCTATTAACATTAGAATTATAAAGCTTTGTGGATTGTTTTGAAGCCAATAGTTATGCCTTTGTTAAAGGGAGACTTGTAACATAATCATAAGAACTAATTCCTTTTTTTGTTGTTGCAGATTTTTAAGTTGCATTAAATAAAATGTATACTTTGACACAAGCCCTCTTAATGATACATCAAGCTTGTTAAAAAGTGTTTAAACCAAATCTAGTCAGCTACTTTTAATTATTTGAGAATGAAGGAACCTCAAAACAATGCATCATTTTCTTTGCCAGCAATAATTACGAATTATTCATCCTGTGTGTCATCCTCTATGCTGAGTCCAGAGAGGAGGTGACTTCCACATTTATATTTACTTCTACATTTATGCAGAGTACTTTAGCTGAGACTGTGGAGGCTAACACTTTTAGCTCCAGATTTCCTAGTTCAATTCCCAGTCACCCTTGGACAACTTGAAAACAAACAACTGATGGCAGAAATTTAACATTCGCTGTATTTTGTAGATCTCTTTAAGATTGAAGGTTTTAAAGAAAGCCAAATTTGAAGGAGAAAAGAAACCAGTTGAACTATTTTTAAACTTTTTAAAAGAAGCTAGTTCTTGCATATTCATTGGCTCAGTACAGACAGTCAAAAATCCCGAGGCTGAATCAATTGAATCTTTGGAGGTTAGTCTTCACTGTGTAGATTGAACCAATAAGCAAGTGAACAGACGACATTCACTTATGATTCTGGAAATGCAGCCACATGCCTGCTGTGGTCCAGGCCAGAAGCTGGGGGTGCTAGAGCATGCATCCTGGTCATCTGGAGCAAACAGCTTGGGCCAAGGCTAGCCCACCCATCATGTGAGGGGGGTGGGTTTCAGGGGAGATGCAAAGCATCTTTGGATGCTGGGGGACCGAGAGTTAAGTTGAATCTGGAGGGGATATGGGACAGAAGTTCAATAAATCGATTTAACCAAATCAGTTAAGTCTGATACTACATCCAGGTTTATCTTAAACTGGTTTCGGCGTTTTGAAAAAGGTTTATGTGCACTTAACTTCTGTTGTGTTACAGATTTGAAATGATTTCTGATCAGTTATACCGGTTCATGTGCCATTTGTGTCCCCAGGCATTATGATTAATTTTTATTTTTAAACAGTTTTTCAAATGTTTTTTGTTACAGTGGACCTAGTGAAAAATGTATTTGATTTAGTGTAAGCATTGAAAGCAAAAGAAATCTACTGAGTCGCTGTGTAGGAAACTTCTTAGGTCTGGATCCACATATAGCATTAGCTGTTAAGTGAACACTAGCCATACATACAGATCTTTATTCCATCCTATTTTATGATCCATGTTTCTCCAAAGGCTGATTTGGTGTACACTTTTTTGCCCTCATCACACATATTGATGCAGGTGTGTTTTAAGTTACATTTTCACGCATTTGTCTTGCAGCAGACAGAACTTGGTTCCAAATATTTACTTATGAGCTTATATGTTAAATTTTGAATTTAGAGAAGCCATTGTTATTTTGGATAACTTAATTAAAGTCTAGACAGGTCCTATGTAACTGAATTGCCTTCTCTGATCTGATACAAATGGTGATGTAAAATTTAAAACAGCTATGTTTGTTTCAGCTGAACTTGAAATACGTGACAAATATTGGTAAGCAGACCCTGAACCCAAACTTCTGCCTAAAATGCTTTCAATCTAAGATAGAGTGATCTAAGGGAAGCTTCGTCTATTTTATGGGAGGGGGGTGGTGATAGTTTGCTGTGTTAATAAATAAAAAGAAGTGTTCAGTCTTGGATTTCAAACTAAACATCCTACCTAGCAGTGCAAGGATTTATAATGGTCCATTCAGCTGCCCCACTATATCTTCCTAAAATAACTTTGAAAGTAATGAT
>JAGPOW010000261.1:117885621-117962619 GCA_030014935.1 Caiman crocodilus | reverse complement strand
TTTTTTTTTTTTTATGGGGGCTTTGAGGCCATGTGGCAGAGCCCCCCACACAGCCCCTGCTCCCAAATCTTCCCGGCCCAGCACTGTCCCTGATGTCTCTGGCCCCAGCATCCCAAAAAATCATTATAAAAAAAAAAAAATCCCGCACTCACCAGCTCTAGCAACAGTGTTCATGGCCTCTGAGGCATTGTGGCAGAGCCTCCTTGTGCAGTGTGGGGCAGTCGGAATAGCCTCCCACACCTGGCACCAGTGTGGCAGTTGCCCCATGGGGTGGGTGTAGCATGGCTCAGCAGGGTGCTGCGCACTGTCTGGAAGCTGGGGCTGAGTGGTACTAGGCTCCAGGTGACTGCTGGAGCTGCCCCAGTTCCCAGACAGTGCATGGCGCCCTGCTGAGTTCCACCCATACGATGCGACAACTACTGCATGGATGCCAATCTGCAGTGGAGATCCTTGCTGCCCCCAGTGTCCTGCATTGTGCAGGGGGCTCTGCTATGAGCCTCCAGAAGCCCTGATTGCTGCTGATACAGCTGGTGAATATGGAGCTTTTGTTTTATTTTTTTAAGCACTGGGACTAGGCTTGGGCTGCCTGGGCGGGGGGTTGAGCCCGGGCAGGGCAGCTATGGGGGTTTCTCCTGTGGCTTCTTCCACCCAGGGAGAGGCAGGCACAGCCAGAAGAGCTGCAGGATAACCTGCAGCCACCCTCCTGTGTCTGCCTCTCCCCTGCTGATCTGAATCTCCGAAACAGCATTAAAACTCTAGAGCAGATTTGGCTGAATCGAATCAGATCAGTGATCCAAAACACTGAAACAAATCACTGTCCTCTGAAATGGCTGAATCCAAATTGAAATGAGACAGCTGTTTCGCACAGCCCTACTAAATGTAAAACATCAACTTACACCTGTTTCTGAGTTGTGAATATGAATCTTTCAACCAGGCCAAAAGGTATCTTTTGCCAAAATTTTACTCTTTGTGTTAAAATATCTTGGCCTGGATTTCAGCCTTCATTGCTAGAGTTTAACAGATCTTTAAGTATATGCAGTGTTTTTCAATAGCTGAATTTGGGCATGGGAAAAGCAAAAGACACAACAGTAACACCAGGGCAACTTTCCTACCACATGGCAAGTGTCAACTGCAGAGAATGGAGATCCTACAATTTCAGTGAATAGTGATAAGAATTTTAACTTAAGCAAATGACACTTCCCTCAATCTCATTCTAGATCATAGAAACATAATTCTCAGACATGGCTGAGCTTTTTTAAAATTAAACACTAAAAATCATCCAGAAAAAAACTCCTAGCATCCCCATGCTTCAGAATGGTGATGGGGGCTTCATAAGGGTATAGGTGCTTTAATTAGAATGGCTCCCAGAGCCTCTCTAATTAAAGCACCCCTCTCCACCCCTGGAGCACAAGAAAAAATTACTATAATGCAGAGTCTTCAATACTTGCTGAGCAATAGACAATGTATGATTGATTAAGTGTGGTAAAGATTAAAAAAAAAGTCATGTAACAGGAAATGTTAGATGACAGAAGCAAAAATGGTGCTAGTAGCTATACCCAGAATATTTGGGTTGGTAATGCTTGTTACCTAACTCAGAAAAGATTGACAGAATATGGTATTTAACCGTCAGTCGTGTGTTTTAAATAAGGATTTCAATTTCTGGACAGACTGAAAAAGCCGAAGCCACTATGCAATCAATATTGTTTGACAAAGTAGAACCCACATTTTTCATGTTGGGATTGTATGCAGTCCGCTTAAATTGCTGGAGGTTGCTATTTTAAGGTCCTGCCATTCAGGTGATGGTTGCAGCTATTACTTCAAAGGGTGCTACTTTTTTGAGCAGTTGGAAATCATCAGGGATCCTCTGCACTTGTTTGGAGAAGTGATGCCCTTTTGAAGTGAAAGGTGTAAGTAAGCAGCTGAAGCATCTCAGCAGTCCCCTGCAGTTGTTTCTGGTGGCTCTGTATAGCCTCAGTTATGTTGTGAACCCCTTGTCTTTTCATGGTGCTAAGAAACCTAACCCTACAGAGAATCTGAGTTCTACTGCATATCATTTCTGCGCTAAGGGTAAGATTGAAGTCAATGGAATGCTTATGCACTTCAGTACACCATGGATTTATTCCTGAGTCCCGTGCTGCTCCTGACAGCACTCCAAGAAAGATGTGGAGAGCAGCAAAAATGATTAGAGGCTTGGGAAGCATGACTGATTCTGAAAGGATGAAGGAACTTGGGTCAGGGGCAAGTCCAGGGAGTGCACTGATGCACCTGTACCCCTTTGATCCTTGGTCTACCCAAAGTTTAAAACCAAGTGCTTGGCAGTGGTAGCAGCATCTCTAGTCAGGCACTACTGGGGGAATCATTTTACTTCATGGTTCATAATCTACCCGCTCCCTTCTAAAATCATCATTCCACAGATATTAATAATCCTCTCTTCTTTTTAATTGACTTGATTTTTTTCCACTGATCAAGCTATCCTTGGTTCTACAATTTTACTGTCTGTTAATTGTTCCTGGTAATGAAGCTCCTATTTCACAGGCCTACAGATTGGTTTTTTAATTCATTCCAATGAAGTTACATTTGTTTTTGCTTCAATCTTAAACTGAATAATACAGACCTCTAAGCCCCTAGCATATTAGTATAGCTTCTAGCTTAAACTGGAGAAAAATGTCTTGTTTTATATGTGAAGATTTACCTCACTGTCTTTACATCTTTACCCCCATTTTCAACATTCTAGACATGCCCATGACTTCAGTTATTTAATCTGGAAAAGAGAAGACTGAGGGGGGAAGCTAAAAGCAGTCTTCAAATACCTGAAGGGTGATTATAGAGAGGATGGAGAGAGACTTTTCTCTGTGGCCATAAGGAACGGGCCTGGGAGCAATGGCCTCAAGATGCAACAAGGAAATTTAGGTTGGAGATTAGGAGGAACTTTCTGACTGAGGGTGGTTAGGCATTGAAATAGGCTACCTAGAGGAGATGTAGAATCTCCATCCCTGGAAGTTTTCAAGAGGAGGTTAGTTGGGGTTAGCTGGAATAGTTGGTAATTCAGGCTTCAGCAGGGTGCTGGACTTGATGACCATATGAGCTGGAAAGCCCTACTTTCCTTATCCCTTGTCCTTTCTCTTACGAATTAAAGACCCTACCTTTTATCCCTCCAATTGGTCAAATGATCAGGCATATGATTCTCTCCTGTCTTTTACAGTGCTTAGTTGCAGCTGATACCTCTATTCTTGCCAGCCCAAGGGTGGGTTCAACTGAATGTCTTCTACTTCTCTTCATACGTGCCAGTGATGTTTGTTTCTGCTCCAGTGTTTTAATAAATAACCATTATTTTTTCTGCAAAAATGGCTTAAGTAAATGTTGGAAGACATTTTAGGAGATAAGGTTTTACAATTTTTTTTTGAACCGTAGTATAATGCCTACCCAGGGATTTATATTAATAGTAGATTACTGTAGTCTGTTCAATCATCAGTGGCTTGAGTCTACTGGGAACTGATGTGAACCTTAGCAAGCTGTCAGCAGTTATGGCTATGGAGTAATCAGGTGTGAAATTTATAGATATTTACATTTTAAAAGGCTATTACTGTAGGAGGATTTGTGGTTTTTTTGCAACTTTTCTGCAGATCAGTTTGTCTCTGAACGATATATTTTATTTGTGTCTGTGAGCTCTTAATAACTTAGTTTCTCTACAAACTTATTCTGTTTGATGACTTTGCATTGCATGAGCAATTTCTGTAATATTTTGGGGAGCTTTAAACTGTGGTAAGCAGACTTAAATAGTGCCTGCAATGGTTTATCATTTGTTGTGTGAGAAGTATCAGTATAGCTGTCCTCAGCAGTGGCATTTTTTTCTAGTGCCAGTGCAAACAAATTACAGTTGAATGCTAAAGAATCACAGTTCAGTCAACCGCACATTACTGCATCTTATATTGTTAATCAAATAAATGATAAGTGACTACTTTAAATATTCATCGTCTACTTATTTTCCCCCATATTGGAACACATTTTAGTTTATGGTACAGCAGTCTTATTAACAAAGTACATTAAATGCTTTAATGTACTTTAATTAAAAAAGTCTTTTTGTTATACTGTGTTTTTAGTCCTGCATGTGTGTATGTATTAATAAAATCTTATTTATTAGTTGCTGCTTATTTATCATTGATTCATATGATTTCAGTTGCATTGTACCAACACTGAGCTGTTTTACTTTGGGTTTACCTATAGGCCATTTTTCTGGGAGGTTATTTGAGCAACCCTCTGTTTTTGTACCTGCTCAAAGTTTGTCCCACTTAGTATGGTTGTTTAGTATTCTGTTGTATATACGGTATTCCTTTGTTTTCAGGAAGGATTTCCATATGGAGGAAAACTACATGTAGCCAAACGTGAATATTAATGTTTTAAACATACACCTTCGTATGTGCTTAGCTGTAAACATGTGGATTGTTCCTTGTGTTAGTAGGGTGACTCAAGCAAATAGTTTAAATATGTCAGAAATGAAGCCAAAAGGACTCTGCATTTCCCTAGTTTGTTGTACATTGCATATCCTAAATATTCTTTCCTCCTCTCAAGCTATGGAGAAGTTAGTATTGAAATTTTGTGGTTTATCCTTCTCTCTGCAATGTGTTCAAACTGTAATTGTGACGTAAATCTTTGAGAACTGAGATTTTTATTGAGATCTGAGTTTCATAGCCTAGGACTATATATGAACTTAATCACCCAAGATTTCCTAACAGTTCTTACCTGCATATATCAGTGTTTCTCAATCAGTGTGCTGTCAGATGCTTTGAAGGTTGCTGCAGGGTGCTGTGCAGTATTAGCACTGTTAAGTCCGCAAACACTTACAGTTGATGCACAAGATGAAGCCAGAGATTTCAAAGTGAAATCTGTAATATCAAAAAGATGCTGATCTGTTGCAGCCTTACCAAGTTCTTTGCAACAGAAGAATGTCTCTGTTATTTTTCTGTGGGCAAAAAATGCTTGAAAGATAAGAGCTGGCAGCTTGTGATGATAATGACTATTTTTCTGAGTCTAATACAGGGTTTCTTGAATCTTAAAAAGTTTGGAACCATTGATCTGCAAAATGTGGAGTGAAGCAGTGATACCAAGTGTGTGACATCAAATCTATTTATTTTTTATGTGGAGGTAAATTAGGTCACCTATCTCCAGTGTAATGGTTTTTTCCAAACACCATTGGTATTCTCCAAACACCAGAGAAAAAGTATCCCTTCCACTTCCAACTAGAGTAAAAAGTAAGATCCAGAATTGCTAGATCTATATAGTGCGTATTTAGTGAAATGTTAACCGAACTGGAAATCTAATACATTTGTGGTTAATGATGCATTTTCCTTTAATAACAGTTAAAAAAATACAAATGAGGATGATATATCGGCATGGCCAAAGTGCAAATATTCAAAGCATATATTAGTGAACATATTTGACAGTGTAAAGTGCAACGTGCATGATGAGGGAAATTTCAAAGAGAATGTTTATAAAGAAGCAGTATCTATTCTGAATTTTCCGTTGTTGCAAATTGTTATACATAGTTAGAGCTGTCTGCTTTACTGCCTTGTTCCTGTTTGATCATTTTTATGTGATGGGAGAAAATTGTCAGTTAAACCAATGCAACTACAAGACTAATTTGGCTCATATGCCTGTTTTATGGCTTCTTTGCCTTTGTAAATGAGTGTGATATCAAAAATATGAAATGATTCAATTGATTTCAGCATGAAGTAAAAAAAAAAAATCTCATTGATGATTGTCAGAAAGAAAAATGAAAATAATTAAAAATACTGAAAAGGTTAAAAGGAATCTAGCTGTTAAAAGAATCATTAAGCTATTCCACATGGTGAAATTTCCCCTTAAATATGTTTCTGTGACTTTTTGGCAAAAGTGAACTTTTCTCAAACTTTTACCACGCCTCAAAAATATACATTTATATCCTGTTTGCTTTTGTAACTAACACTATAGTTAAAGTGGTGGTAAAATAATAATTCCTTTGTTCTCCAAAAATAAGTATGTGCAATGCACATAAGAAAAGCTGATGAGATGTAGGGTATGAAAGGATCAGCAAGATAAACTTTACAGAAGTGCCTCATTTAACTGATGGACAGTTATACTGGCTTAGTTATATCAAGCAATGAGCTGTGCACAGAGAAAGGGAAATGCTTTGATATATAGTAGAAATTGATAATGGCCTCTGATATTTACAGTGAAGGAGAAGTATACTTGCAGATTGCTTCTTTACATTGTACCTTGCTAATTGTAGTTATAAGGGTAAATCCCACAATCTCCACCTGACATGGTAGCACCTAAGTTTTTTCGCTGCTGACAGTGAAGCAGATTTAGAGGGCAAGAACAGGAGCCAAGCATCTTCTGTGTTTTGTGGAAACAGCATGTGGTGTACTGCACAGGGGACAATAATACATGTGATCTGTTGATCTGTCTATTCAAGACTAATTTGCTGCACCCTTGCAGAGGAGTTGAAGGCTTGCTGAAGATCACTTGAATCCTAATGTCTGTTGTTGTTCCATAATCCACAAAAGGACTATTCCATAGGTTCTCTTCAGAGAAGTCTGATCCTTGCTGATTTTAAAGGCAGAGATTGTGTGTCAAAGACAGAGCCTGTGGACCTGATCTGGCCTGCAAAGCCCTATCTGGCTTGCTGTACAGCCTATGGGTCTTGGACCAAACCCATTTGCTGCATGTGGTACATACTAGGGATGTGCAAAATGAGCTGTATTCAATTTGGATTCAGCCCAAATCGGGGACAGTGATTTGATTTGTTGATTTGGATCACTGTTCCCAGTTCAATTAGGCTGAATCCAAATCTGAAAATTCAGTGCTGATTCAGAGAATCAGAGATTCAACCATAGATGCAGCTTCAAATGTTTTTTTTCTACATACCTTGAGGTACCTGTGCGGCTGCCCATGAATGCTGCGATGCTGGGGCAGAAAGAGCACCCCACAGGAACATGGCGGGGAGGTGCCGTGTGCTCGGCAGTGAACCTGGAGGCAGTACTGGCAGTACTTCTAGTCTACTTTCGGGTCCACCACCTAGCATGTGGGGGGGCACCCCCACACCCCTTGTGATCTGGTGATTGGCTCTGGGGAGCCCCGGGTACCCCCCCGACGCAGGAAACACCACTCACTGACCTGGGAGGGGGCGCTCTCCAGTGGACCCGGAAGTGGACTGGAAGTGCTTCTGGTCCACTTCCAGGTCTGCTGCCAGGTGCACTGGGGAGCTCCCCGCGGTCCTATGGGGCGTCCTGTTTGCTTCACCATTGTAGCATTCATGAGCTGCCTGGTACCTTGAGGTATGTACAAAAAAACATTTAAAGTTGTCTATGTCTGTATAGTTGAATCTTTCTGTATCTCTCCAAATCGATTTGGAGGTTTTTGATTCAATTTGGAGAGATTAAAGGGTCTTCTGACTGAATCAGGCCAGATCTCCACTGAATCAAATTGGGGCCGAAGCTTCGCATAGCCCTAGTTCATACCAGATTAGCTTTATGCACTGCACGCAAAACATGGACCTAGCATGCCTTGGAATTTGACTATTTTTTCCTTCTTTTATTGGACTTATAGTTGGAAGGAACTTTTGACAAGCTTGGGGGCACAAGTGCTCTTCTTCAGATCTTGGAAAGAAGCAGTTACAGTCCAAGCTAAATGGCAGATATTTTTCATAGAGATATCAAAAGATAGTAGAGTATTACAAAACATGTGGCTAGAATTCCTTTGGCTACCAACCAGCAGGAACATATCAGTCACTGTACCTCTGATTCCCTTCCCAACACTCTGGTAGTTTTGATATGTGATCAGGCTAATTAAAATATGCATCCTGGTATTTTCAAATCCTGATTTATTTTTCAAATTGTTTGGAACTCAGCCTTATTCTGGTGATTGCAGCTGCTGATTGCTATAATTTGTTAATGCTTATTTAGTCTTTAGGACCCTACTTCAATAAAGAATTTCACTTTTGCCAAACACTAAGCATTCCAAAATAATTAGATTTAAAAAATAATAGGTGTTGGTTCATTTTATTTGCCTTATGGTTTTTTAACATTAAATGTCCGCATTTCTAAGCCTTTCTCCCTAACCAAGATGATTAGATGCTTCCTTAAAAAAAAAAAAAAGAGGGTGGAGCAAAAAACAACACCCCCGACATCCCACCCCCCCATCCTGAAACTCTGATATCTTCAACTTGATGTAAAGCATCAATATAGTTTTATGAGACTTTCAATAATGTAATGAGGGCTGGTGGCACAGGAAAGACATGCTGGAGAAGAAACTGGGAAATATCAAGAAAAAACTGCCATTAGGTGGGTGCAGAACTACTTGGGGTACTAATGTTCAAAGAATAATCAATAATAGCTCAATATCAAGTTGGGAAGAAGTATCAAATGAGATTCCTTATGGGTCTGTCTTGTGTCTGCTACTATTTATTAGCTTAACTGTGGAGAGTAGAATGTAGAGTATAGTTATGAAATGTATGGATGACATGAAGCTAGATAGAACGGGGTAGCAGAAACCTTTAAAAGCAAGGGCTAAAATTTAAAATTACCCTGGTAAATTGCAAAGAAATGCTATGTTAGATGATTTAATAAAGACAGAAAAGTACTATCCTTAAGAGGGAACAACCAAATATATGAAAAAAATGGGGAATTACTGATTAAACTTCTCCTTCCCCAAATACAGAGCTGTCCTGCCCTGAAAAACTTACTGCTGGCTGTGACTGTGAACTAAAAATCCCAGAGGCACCTGGAAGCAGAAAGGGGAGGTTATGAGCAACCCTGCAGAGTCCTGCTTCTGTGAGTCTGGATTGCAAATCCTAGAAACCTCAGGGGTAGCAGGAAGAGGAAGGAAACACAGCCCATGCTGGCTGTGTGCCAGAGAGCCATGCTGTGGTGTCCCCCGGCTTCTATCCTGAGCCACTGCAGGCATGTGGCTGCATTTCCTTAATTAAAAGTGAACGTCTATCCAGTTGTTTCTAGGTTAATCTGTGCAGTATAGACTAACCTGCAAAGACTGAACTGATTCAGCCTCAGGTTTTTTGCCTCTCTGTACTTAGTCCTGGAGTACTAGTTGCTACTTTGGACATCATAATTTGTGAAAGATGTGGAAAATATAGAGTCCAGGGGAGAGAAAAAAATTGATTAGAGGTCTAGAAGACATGATATCTGATGAGTGGGTGGAAGACCTGTAATTAGAGAAGACTAAAGGGAGTTTGATAATATTTGGTAGCATTTAATAACACAAAGGGTTGTTATAAAAGATGGTTGCATTCGATTGTTCTCTGTTTCCCCAGGAGACAGGAGAAGCAATAATAGTCTTAAATAGCGACAAGGGAGGTTAGAGATTGAAGAACTTTCTAACTATGAGGGTGGCTAAACTTTGGAATAGACTAGCTAGAGAGGTTGGGGAATCCCTGGAGGGTTTAAGTGCATGTTAGACAAGCATTTGTCTGGAGTAATTTAGACATGGATAATTCTGTCCCAGTCATGGGGTTGGACCAGATAACCTCCTGACTTACTTTCTAGTTTTATATTTCTATAATTCTGTAAGTGCAGGCTCAAATATTTTCCTGAATTTTGAAGCAGTTGGGGTTGAGGAGAGTGTGACCCTAACAAAAATAGGGAAGATAAAAGTTTATATTTCTGATTTCTTAGCTTTTTAAGAGAACCTTTCACAATGGGTAACAATTCTTTAAAACAAAACAAAATGTTTTCCATTTTTCTCTTCATACCATAAAGAAGCAAACCAGACACAAATCCAACTGTTTTTTTTAACCTTTGTATTTCACTTCATATCCAAATCATGCGTATGTTAGCACCTTATCTAGCTCTGTAAATTTAGAGAGTGCAGCATTTTTTCTGAAGCAGTTAGTGCAAGCTTATTGAATACATGCACAATACAGCTTCTTAAACATGTGTATTACAGTAGAAAAGACTGCTATTAAAGTTTATGGTGTAAAGATAAAGTGGCCTGTATGGTTTTCAATTAACTTGAAGCATTAAAGCATTACAGCTTTTATTCTAGCCACATGAGAGATGAAAAATGAAGAACTGTTCATTAGATGTGGATATTATTTAAGAAAGAGAAATGACTGCATATTCTCTGAAATCATTGATTACTTGTAGATTTCTCATAGTTTCCTAAATGAAGAAAAGAGCAAGAATTAAGCAGGAATCACAGGACTGGTAGTACATTAAGCCAAAATAGCTCCCCTAACTTTGGAAGAATAGACCAAGTAATGCAATATTTACTCTGGTTACTTTGTACATGTGACATCCATTTAAGGAAAAACAACTGAGCTTTACCCTGTAAATAATATGATATTCATGAGTGTTGGTTCTAGTGATGTAAATGTGGCTTCTTAAATGAGTGCATTGTCACTTGAATAATTTTGGATAGCAATTTGTAGATCTAAGGAAAACCCTTATTAAGACGCTCGTCAAAGGTCTTAGCCCTGTAATATGCTGTGCACTCTGACTCTGATTCTGCAAAGTATGTAAGCATTTGCTTAAAGTATGATGAGACTAATACAGGGGCAGGCAGTTATTTTGTCTGGAGGGCTGTGTAACTAATTTTGGTGAATTGCTGAGGGCTGCAAGGCAGCCCCACTCCTTGGCAGGTGCCCTGCCCACTGGTTGCCATCTTGGGATTGGAAGTCCAGCCCCCTAACGTTTGACCTTTGCCACCGGAAGTCCTTCCCTTTGCCCCCAGAAGTACTCCTTTTGGGAAAAGGGGTTATTATCTGTGACCTGGACAAAAACAAATTATATATTAAAAATCAAACACTGACAATAACATGTTTTAATTTTTATTTAAAAGAATACTTTTGTCCTGATTTGTGTGTGTTTGTATGGTGTATATGGAGGTGATTGCATAATAGCTCAAAATGAAGTCTTACTCTTGTATATTGTGGGGACATGTAGATGGGTGGTTATGAGGTTTGTGGGGGATGTGTGTGGATGAGTGTGTATGTGGGGTGTGGGGATATACGTGGGTGGGTGGCTGTAGGGGGTTTGTGAGGGAATGTGGGGTGTGTGCAGGGGGAGAGTGGCTGGGGGTGTGTGTGTATGTGTATGGTGGGGTTTGTGTGCATAGCAATGAGCTGGACTCCCCCCAGAGGCACACGAGTATGTGTTTGTATGTGTGGTTGTGCATGTAGGGAGGAGTGTGGGGCTGACGGATTTGCTGCAGGCTGGACAGAGACCTATCATGGACCAGATCTGGCCTGTTGGCCATATTTTGCTCACCACTGGGCTACTGTGTTTAAAGGAATTGCTGCTTTGTTGCCAGGTTTTGCAGCTGGATAAATGTTAATGCCAGCTGTGAAAGCAGGCAAAGTGGACAAGAGTGAGAGATCTCTAGTGAGTGGTGTGAAGGAGTGAAAATGAGCACAATTATATAGTGTGCATATGTGTGTGTACTGAATACTGAGGAGGAAAAAACAAATACGCAACACAAATTAAATTAAAACATTGGAAAGAAATGATAAAACTCGAATAAAGTGTAAAAGTAGATGAGAATCTCAGACTATTTTTTTTAAAAATCTAGAAAAAAGCAGAAGCAGTAAAATATGCCTCTGAAAAAAATCATAACATATAAGGGGGAAAGAATAAATCTAAAATGCGATAAAATAGAAAATGCATTTGGTTTTTTTTATCAGGCTGGCAGAAATATATTAAGACACCTTTTTTTTCCCTTTTAAGCAGTGTTGCTTTCTTTTATGCATACTCACACTTCATTACACTGTCTGATGACACCTTGTATTTGGTAGAGGGGGACCACTAGCATAGTGACATTTTTTTGTTTTCTTAGTGTGTCTTAGGACACACATTCTATAGAACAGCTTTCTATGACAATCTGTTGACATATTCTGTAGGTGGTGGTGGAATTCATATGGATTTAAATAATTTAAATTAGGAGACCAAGTAT
Source organism: Caiman crocodilus (assembly GCA_030014935.1). Classification (NCBI taxonomy): domain Eukaryota; kingdom Metazoa; phylum Chordata; order Crocodylia; family Alligatoridae; genus Caiman; species Caiman crocodilus. The sequence continues at coordinate 117,950,679 of JAGPOW010000261.1, read as the reverse complement.
AGTCATGAGTAAAGCATTGTGGCCAGCTATTTGAATGAATGTGCACTGGACCTATGAAATGACTACCATAGGTCAGAGCTTTCGAGAAAAGCTGAAACCGGCTGTAATGAAAAATTACTACTTGATCTGTGTGTGTGCCTGAAGGGAGGACTGTAAGGTGAGAGTTTAGCTGTTACTTCTTTACCCTCGTCTTACATCATCTTCAAGTTCAGTGTTACTACAACTAGTCTTTGGTTGAGACAAATGAACAGAACTCTTTAAAAGGGCACTGTAAATACTATGCCTGATCTGCTGGTAGTTGCAGTTGCTGAGAGTTCAAAAAATCACTCTGACAGGACTGCAGTGCCACTGCTACAATCTTGACTCATGTGCAGGATTCTTAGCCTGGTTCTGCTAGTTATTTTGTTTGCTCTTCATAAATTTTTTTAGTAGGAAGAAGTTTTGTTAAAATAATTACAAGGGTAGAGATTCACTAAGTCACAGGGAATCCCTGCCCCTGTTATCAGGCAGGAGGTGGGGGTGGGTGTAGGAGGCCTGAGGGCAAAGTGGAAGCAAGTAATAGCTGCCCAGGTAAACTGAGCAACGGGCTAGAAATGGGCAGGCAGTTAATGGTAGAATTAACAGCACCTGGGCCATGGGTTCAAGAGACAGGGTCAGATTTAAGCACAGCCTTTTGTGGTGGTGGTGGGGGAATAGTCAGCTGAAGGACAGAGTTCCCAGTAGGCTGAAGTCAAGCTAGCTCAGGAGAGGTACCTGGAGTCTCAAAGGGGTTTGGATCTGTGTTAGGACCAGTTATGTCAGTGTTTTTTTTTGTGCAGGGTTAACTGGAGGACTGGATTGTGACTACAGGGGAGGAGGAGGCCATGGATGGGGTGCCTAGGAGGTGCGCCTCACTATTAGCAACAGGGGCTAGACCCCAGCTAAGGAGGCTGAGGCTGGCACAGTGACACCAGAGCCCCAGGAGGGGCTGCAGCCAAGTCAGGGCTCAGGATCTGAGGACTCAAAGAGTGGACCAAGGCTGAGGGTTTGGTCAGAGAAAAAGAGGGCCAAGGCTGGGATAGCTGAAGCCCTAACAGGTGCTTTCTTGAAGGGTGAGTGGACTGCATTTATCTGGTCTGGCCAGGCACCAGGCTTTCACAGAGATGAGAGCTAAGCTGCAGCTGGGAGTGTGGGGGAGCAGAGGTTCCTGCCCTCCCCAGATCCAAGATAAGCACAGTTGGGGGGCTGTCTGGTGGGGAGCTTCTACACCCACGCTCCACTATCAAAGAGACAGTAGGAGCTGGGGCTGAGAGCTGTGCAATGCCATGGAGGAGCACAGGAGCAGGGGGAATGAGGCTCCCCACCCCAGCTGTGGTTGCTCAGGTCAGAGGGGGGCAGGGGTCTCTGCTCCCCACCACACCAGTGCTGCCCAGCTCAGTTGCCAGCACTGTGCATCTCTCAGCCTGGTCTGAACTGGGCAGTGGTGTGTGGAGGAGATGAGGGAGTGGAGGCTTCCACCCAGCTCCCCCAGACCTGAGCATGCACAGCTGGGGAAGACCACCCCCACCTGCTACTAGGGGCAGAGGCTGCATTGGAAGGTATGCAGGAGTGCAGCCATGTTGAGAGGTATGCAGGAGTCCCTCGGCCAGTGCAGGCATCTGTGTGTTCCCCCTCCTCACCCCCCACTGAAAGGCAAATGTGTATTCTGTTTGCTCCCGATCTAATATATGTAACTTAGAGAAACCCACATCGCTTGGATCTATTCTGCCTCAGGCTTTTTGAATTTGTGCCTAGACTAGGTGTGGATTGGACCTAACCACAACCACAGTACCAGCCATTGAAGGAACATACCGGGCTGCTCCAGACCCCGGGGACCACCTCTTCGATAAGCCAAAGGATAACATTAAAATCATAGTAAGTGAGTGACTGGAGGTGAGATGAGCCCAGGAGAGAGCTGGCAAGCGGGTTGAACCCCAGGGGCAGCCAGCATAACAGACCCATGAGACCTGTTACATTTATTCCTTGAAGCCCTAAAGCATTCAAAAGGCCATGTAATATCTGGTATTTTTTGTTCCATCTTAACTGTGCAATGGAGACATTTTTCTTCTTTTCATCCTATGGAGTAGATTAACTATACTGTTTTTGCATAGGCTTGCAAAGGCAACATTGTTTCTGGAGGAAGCTGTGGCAAACAAAAGGTTGAATCTGGGATTACCACATTAATGCAGCTATGTTTTCACAAGACGGTGGCTTTGCATCTGTTCTTGTTGAATTCTGTGACAAACCTCCCTCTGAAAGCAAGACTGGAACTATTGCCTAAATATGTTATGGCATCAAGGTAACATGTGACATGGGATTTCCTGAACAACTGAATACTTACCAGCTATATCATTTACAGTAACATTGCCAGATTTTTCTGTCAGATTAGTTTTCAACCCCAGTGGGCAACATGGAACAAATTTATACTGCCATAATACCAATGGTCCCACATAATACCAATGCTGATTTACATCGTGCGCGAGTACAACATCCTGATGACTGCATTTGGGTTATCAAATTTACTCAGGGATTCTTAGAATGTATCTCAGATAAGAATTTAACTTTCAAACTATCTGTGCTAAAGGTCTCCCTAGTCCTTGTTATTAATTTGGCCTTTAATCCTTAGGCTTCAAGCAATAACAAGAGTTTTCTTCCACCATAGTCTTCAGCTATATTTACTTATGTATGCATTTCAGTAACTTCTGTGCTTAGCAACTGATCACATTCCTTTGAGATTATACTATTCCTGTATTGTCCCTAAAAGAAAGAATATATGCAGATAATCATTGTTTCTGGGTCAGGCATTTCTTGTAATCTATTTCCTAACAATCACGTATCAAAACCAGGCTACAAAAGCCATAATCAGTAGGGGTGCACAAAGCGGGCAGTATTTGTTTCGGATTTGGGTTCGGCCCAATTTGGGAGACAGCGATTTGATTAGCTGATTCAGATCATTGTCCCAATTTGATTCGGCTGAATCTGAAGATTCAGTTCTGATTCGGAGAATCAGTGATTCAGCCATAGACAGAGCTTTAAATCTTTTTTCTATATACCTTAAGGTACCAGGTGTGGCTCGTGAACACTGAGATGGTAGGGCTTGGCAGTTGGCTGCAGGGGGACCTTGGGTACTCCCCCAGGCCCAGGAGGCACCAGTTATCAAGCTGCGGGGTGGGAAGGGTCCCCTGTACACTCTGCGGTAGACCTGGAAGTGAACCAGAAGTACCTTGGTCCACTTCTGGGTCTGCTGCTAAGCATGCAGAGAACCCCGCCCCCCGCCCCCCCATGCTCCTGTGGGACACACCATCCACCGCACCATTTCAGCATTCACGAGCCGTGCCTGGTACCTCGAGGTACTTAGAAAAAAACATAAAGCTGTGCCTACAGCAGAATCGTTGAATTTCTCTGAATTTAATTGGAGGCTTCTGATTTGATTTGGAGAGATTAATGTGTCTCCTGATTCCATTCAGATTTGGAGATTTCAGCACTGAATTGGGCCAGATCTCTGAATCTAATCAGCAACTGAAGCTTCTCACAGCCCTAGTAATCAGGGTGTAGTGCCTTGATGGCCAGCGTACAGAGTGTGTAGCTATAAATGTAATGCCCCTCTAGAAATCTTTCATATTCTGCTATTGTTTGTATCAAATAAGCACTCTTTTTTCCTTTGAGTTAAAAGATATTTTGCATCAAGGCTTTAGACACAGATCCCAAAGAACTTTATTCTAATTTATCCAAAACAATAGCTGAGTTAAGGAGCTGACAATAGCTTGCCCAAAGGCACAAAACAATTCATTGTGAATGTTAGGAATTGATTACTGGTCTTCTGATTTGCAACTCTATGAGCAAACCACTAGCTCATAGTTATCCTTTGATGGGATTGATTTAACTATTCCTAAACATATTTTTAATTAAAACAGTATGAATTATGATGATATCATACCATGAATCTAGTTTACTAAGTGGTGGTCAGATCTTGACTCCAAAGTTGTGTTCAGGTTAAGTAGGTATTGAATTAAAGAGAGTGAGAGTTAAATTTAGAGGGTCGTACAGTACCCCTGATGGAAATTTTTTCCTTTCCACCTATGTAACCAGCACAAGCCCAGGTTAATTGAGAATGAGAACTCTGTTCTAGAGTGTGAGCTTTACAGAACAGTTTGTTCTCCTGAGAGCACCTTGAATAGATTGACAGGGAAGCCAGTCACAGAAGCATTCCTACTGTAGTGTGCATGAAAAATAAATAGTTTGTGGGAGGTACTCATTATTTCATCAAGGTGAAATTCAAGCACAGGTTTGTTCTGGTCATGAAAGAGAGCCTTTTCAGTGCTGGCAAGGGCAGAGTAGTGCTACCAGGGTAGACTCATTTAAATTGGCCATTTTAAATCAGTATTGTCATCAGCAAATAAAAACCTTAGTATGAATTACTTATTTTAATCTTGTTTGGTATTTGTAGTTCTTGGCTATTATTTTTTTTTAAAGACAACCTGTCTTTAGCTAGGTTGGTAACCATTAAAATGTATTTATTTACAAGTCAATACATCCTTTACTCCAAATTTTCTGTATTTTTGCTAAATGGGGGAAGGGAAGGGGTGTTACATTTATATATTTGTATGAGAAATTAACATAGATTTATTTAGATTCTTAATTTTTAAATTTTCATATGATGTTAGAAAATGGTGAATGATACATATCTTATTCACTGAATAAACTTAAATTTTTACTTGCTATTTGGTTTGGCTGCTTTTGGATAGAAATTAGAATTTAATTAAAAATGCTTAAAACCAGAAGCTCAATAAAATTTAAACCTTAAATGTTGTGGATGTATATGAAAGATAAACACCTTATTAAAAAATGTTTTGCATTTTAAAACTAACTAATTTATTAAACACTATAAACATGTGCAGTTAGTGAATTGAACAGATTGCTTCAGATCTGCAAGCCTTTTAAAATTTTAGAACTAATAAGTTTCCTTTCTTACCTCATTTTTACTGATAGTTTGTTTTACTTTTCCAATCTTTCTTTGCAGGGCTTTTTGATATTTTTCATTTGCCTAACAAGTTTTAATCTTTGAATGAACTTTTTAATTAACTTACTTATTTGAATAAATCAAAATGAATAATATATTTTCTCTGAATCTACAAAACTTTATTGCCATAAACTCTGTTTTAGTAGTTCCATGAACTCTTATATCAGATGCTTCACCTAGCTCAGTCTGGGTCCGACTAACACATCAGCAGAAACCATAATTTGTTTCAATATTATTTTCTTTCTTTAATTTTGAATGAGTGTATTATAGAAAGTTTAGGCCTTAATATAAGCTGTAGGAACATGACTGGTTGAATGATTCATCTTTTAACCTATCAGCTCAGTGATAACCAGGGATCCTGGTTTTCTCTGATTAAAAATTGCAAATTCTCTCATTTAAAAATCCAAAATCCGTGATAAAAATTAAAGGCCCCCCACAGTCTCAACAGCCCTCCTGATGCTCTTCGCAACACCCCCCCAGACATGTAGACACAGACACTGACACCCACCCCAGGAGGTAAGTGTGTGTGAGGGGAAGAGGCAGGGTAGGGTAGGGTGGAGGGGGAAAGGGAAGGTGCTGGAGGGGGCAGATCAAGAATGGGGAGAGTGTGCCCCTGTGCCCACTCCCAGGAGCAGGGCCAGAGGTGAGGGAAGGGGTGCCACTCTGGGCCACACGCATGCTGGCCAGCCTAACAAGAGGTTCACAACAGAGGCCGCCACCACAACTCTGCCACTGCACCCTGCGCTACCATCCTATGGCCACCTGCACGGCTTTGTGGGCAAGTGGCACAGGGCATGGCATTGGCAGTGTGGTGGCAACCACCATGTGTAGGCCACATATGTGCCACTCGACCAGGGGGTGAAATGGGGGGCTTGCATATAGCGGCATGCCCCACAACTGGCTGCATGGCTCCATGGCGGTGCAGGGTGATGGGGCTTTGTGGGCAAGCGCTGCCACTGTGTAGTCATGCCCTTTGCCCCTCGATCTGAGAGGTAAGTGGGGCTTGGGGGCTGTGGGGCAGGGCTGGGGAAGATGGTTGGGGGCTGAGGAAGTGGGGGGTGCTGCCAGCACACCACAGCTGGGAGCAAGACCATGTGGTGAGGGCAGGGGTGCCCCTCTTCAGGGGTTTTGCAAGCAGTGTGGAGCGCAGTGTGGTGGTGCCCACTATGTGCAGCCACACACATGGTGCCCAGACACCTGCCCAGGGGAGGGGGAAAGGGAGGCTGGCATGCAGCCGGAGAACAACTCTGTGGCCGGCTCTGCAGCCATGGCGAGGGATGGGGGTGGCAGGGGCTTGGGCTCGCATGCAGTACTGCTGCTTACCTAGAGGCCCGTGAGAGCTGTGATGGCTGCTGCCTACAAAATGTTCCGTTGCCTCCGCAGAGCCGTGCCCAGAGCTGTGCAGCCGGCCATCAGGTGGCAGTGGCATTGTGGTGGTGGCCAGGCAGCATGCAGCCATCCCCACCACCACCCTGCACTACACCACTGCCACTGGCCTCACAGCTCTGAGCATGGTTCCATGGCGGCAGTGGGAGGTTTTGTAAGCGGCGGCAGTCACTGCTGGCACAGGCGGCCGCTGCTACTTACCTGTGAGGATGTCTGTGCCAGTGGTGAACACCACTGTGTAGAAAACCTCCCACTGCCACCGCAGAGTCATGTCCAGAGCTGTACAACAGCGGCATGGCAGTGGCTGGGCAGCATGCAGCCATTCCCATCCCCACCAGCACTCCATGCTGTGCTGCTGCCACCGGCTGCTCAGCTCTGGGCATGGTTCTGTGGTGGCAGTGGGAGGTTTTGTATGCAGTGGCGGTAACTGCTGGCATGGGCTGCTACTGCTGCTTACCTGTGGGACCACCTGTGCCAGCGGTGACTGCTGCTATGTACAAAACCTCCTGCTGCTGCCATGGAGCCGTGCCCGGAGCTGCGTGGCCAGTGGTGCGGTGCGGGGTGGTAGTAGGGATGGCTGTGTTCCACCTGTCTACCACCACACTACCACTGCCACCATGAGAAATGGAAAACGTGGATCCCTGGTGATAACCAGTTCTAGCTTACCGGTTATTGTTTAGCTGCATGAGGCTGGGCATTCTGGGAGAGAAGAGGGGAAGGGCAACCAGCAGGAACTGGAAGAGAGCAGGGTGGGAGAGAAGAGTGAGGAAGCAAGAAGGATGCAGCATGCCAGTGGCTGCAGTGAGCTGGTAAAGCCTCTCACTGGATGCTGCCTGCTTCTCCCCTCCCCTCCCCTGTCCTTCCTGTGCTGCTACAGCTGGCCCTGGGAAGACACATGCTGGTGGCTGTAGCCCCCGCCCTACCTCTGGAGTTCCTAGGCTGTGCTGCCTGCCTAGTGGGGCTGCTTTTGCCTCTGGCTTCACATGTTGCTTGGGACCGGTTCGTGCAGCCCCTCCTTCACATCTCCTCCCCACCACCCCCCGGCTTTACAGTGCCATGAGCTGGAGTCCAGTGCTGCTGCACTCATCCCCATCCCTGCACCCAACTGATCAATCATTTATCCGGTTGTAATTACAACAGATTAAACTAATATTTATTTTATTGATATTTACATCCCTAATAAGCTATCATAATGCCAAATTTCATTTTAAAATGCTTGTTTAAGAAAAACAAAAATAATTTAAAGTAAACATTTAATTTTAATTAAAATAAATCCATCACATTTTTCTTCACTGCTGTGCAGAATCCAGTAGATACACAATGTCATGATCAAAGCAATAGATAGGAATGATCCTGCTTCAGGCAGATTGGACTAGATGACCTATGGAGGTCCCTGCCAGCCCTGTCTTTATGAAAGATGAAATTGTTCATGTTTGCTTCTGATGTGTAACATGAACCCCTTGCACTTGAAAAATGAAATGAATGTCTCCTGGAGAAGTAAGAATTATTGCTTCTAGTCTGACAAAATATTTAAGAGATTTACTGACAAAGTTAGTAATTTGTTGTACTTGGACTTTGACATGGTACCAGGTACGTAATATCACCAATACATGTTTTGTTTTAATGCAATTCTAACCTCCAGATTATTTAATAAATAAATATGCCCAGATGTCAGTAGGCTGTGCCCACAATTGGAAGCACTGACTCTTTTCTTAAATCATTGTGTTGAGTAATGATTTAAAGTTTTCAGTATGTACTAAAAGGTAAGAATTTTTGTGGTTGATATCTTTTATTTGGCAAACTACATGGTTGAGATAAAGTTAGAACAAGGTTCAAATGTAGGGCATTCTTCAACAGGTCTGAGAAAACAAGCAGGCATAGCGATGATTAACTTTACCTTAGCATGCATTTGGTTCAATAAAAGATACCATGCACAAAAATCTGTGTCTCTTGCATAATTCCTGGACTATCACAGCTATATCACTCTGGCACTACCAATATATACCAAAACTAGTTCATTCAAAGATTAAAATTGTTAGGCAAATGAAAAATAAAAAAGCCCTGCAAAGAAAGTTTGCCATTCTACACTGTGAAGTGACTTTAAAAAAGACACTGCTTTCCCCTAGCTGTCTTTAGGTTTTCTCTCCAGTGATGTTTCATCTGCTCGTACCTGTGATGGCTTCGACCCAGGATGTATATGAGTAGTTCAAGAATAATGGAATGCAGTATGATCATATGAGCCTGAGAGTCTAATCCAGATGTGTGCAGTGTTTGAAAGACTAATATAATTAATATGTTATAATTAATAATTAATTGTTACCAGCATACATTGTGAAGAGGCTTAGGAATTAGAAACCAAAAGACTCTCACTGAGACTGTGACAAAATCTAAATTCTATATATTAGCAAAATTAATGAGCAAATAAAATAAGTATGTTTGCAGAAGACAAGAGTCAGAATTTTTATCTGATTAGGACTTCAGCCTCTTGCTCTTTAATGATCTTACTCAGTTTTCAAAAAGGTAGGCATGAGGGCTAGGGACAGAAAGTACACATCAACCAGTTTAAGTGATCAGAAACTGGTTTAAACCTGTAACAGAGCAGACATTCAGTGCACATAAACCAGTTTCAAAATGGCCAAAACTGGTTTGAGATGAACCTGGTTGAATGTAGTATCAAACTTAACTGATTTAGCTCAAACTGGTTATGCAATGTCTGTCATAGACCCCTTCTTGGTTTAACTTAAACCAGAGTACCCTAGCATCCTGACATGCTCTCTGGGCTGGGCTCTCTGCTCCAGCCCAGCTGGGCTGGCCCCACCCCTCTGCTCCCCAGCCAGAGGAGGGACAGCCAGAGGTGGGGGTCTAGCCAGAGAGGGGTTTCATTCCCCCCTCCCTGTCCCACCAGCAGGATCTGCTAGGCACTCCTCCCCCACTACTTCAGCAGCGGGGCAGCATGTTGCTACTCAACAGGAGCCTCAGCTGGAGGCAAGGGAAGAAAGCCCTTCTGGGGCAAGCTGGCTACCCCTCACCTCCTGCACTGACTCCCCACTTCCCTTTCTGCCACTCCGGGAGGCGGCCATGGGGGAAGGAGGGAAGAGTTTTGGACTCCCAGCTTGTGCCCCGTTCAAGGAGCTCTGGCAGCAGCCTTCAGACTGAATCCTCCCACCTGGGTGTCTTCTGCCTTCCAAGGCATCCTGGAGCTGGAACTCCATGTGCGGGACAGAAGCTTTCTACCCTGCTCACCCCAGAAGCATGGCACAGCATGGCTATGGCAGTGGTAGCTGCAGATGGGGCAGAACAGCTCCCCACCCTGCCCAGTCTGCAGCTGCTTATTAGGCTGCAGCCCCAGGTGCTGCACAGGGCAGGGGGTGTGGTGGTGGTGGCTGCCAGGCTTGGGGCCTGCCACCACCCCCGAGCTGGCCTGGGAAGCCTGCTCCCCAGCCAGCCCTTGCCTGAAGGGGCCACATGTTGGCTGGCTGGGCCTCTTGGCAGGGGCAGGAGCCAGGATTATTCTCCTTCCCTCTTGTGTCTGGTGACAGGAGGGGGCAGTTGAAGCTGGCAGACCCAGCTGAGGTCCCCTGTGGATAGTGGGGGTAAATGGAATTACCTCCATCCCTGCTTCCTCAGCAGAAAATGGGGGGTGGTGCCCAGCAGACCTGGCTCAGGTCCCTGCTGGTGGGATAGGGAGTAGAAAATGAAACCCTACTCTGGCCAGGTCAGCCATCCCTCTGCCCCACAGCTTCCCTGCAGCAGAGGGCATGCTCTAGTGCCCCTGGCTCCTGGCCTGAGCAACTGTGGGCATTTGCTGGCATGTCTGTGCAGTTACAAACCTGTTCAGCCTTTCCAGGTTAGACTAACCTGCAAAGGTTGAATCAATTTAGGCTCCGACTTTTTGAATGTCTGTCCCTAGCCGAAAGGTTATAATAATGTGGCTGTGCAATGAGCAACTTCCCCATCTCCCCCCTTTTCCATCAGAAGCATGTTTCAATTCCTGAACCATATGGATTAGAAATTGAGATTTAGCAATTGCTGCTGACAATGAATTTTGTCAGCAAATGGGTGAAAACTCCCCCAGTCGCTTTCCCCTCCACCCTTCCCACTCTGACCCAAATTGGAAGCTCAACTTGCTTTTCAGTTCACAGTTTCACTTATTTTTGAGAGACTTTACTCCTCTCTGTGTCTGTCTTGTCTGTCTGCCTGTCTGTCTACTTGTATGTACATATGTATTTGAGGGATGGGAAAGCTGAAGGGAATGATGACTTGCTTTTGGAAGTAAATTCTGCAAAATTTGTTGACAGATGACACCCTACATTATTTAATATCTTCATTCATTTTTTTCTTCCCCTTTAGTCAAAGCTTCCTGGCTTTGCTTAGTGCATTTATTAAGCTATTAATAGCCGTGTCTTAAATCTTCTTGTCTCACACATGTCTACTGAATATTGATGTTATGGCTGTGGCCAAAACCAACATGAAGGAGAAATTGATCCAATTAAATGAACAGATGCCATTCAGATTGTGAAAGGCTGTTCTAAACTCAGCTCTGGCAGTTTTGAACAAATACTTGCAAAGGAAAATTAACATTTTTATTGAAGAAATAGTTATTCATCTTTTAATGTAAATTGTTATTATTCCATCATACTGCCGCTGCTGCTGTTCCATCATTTCTTTGTACACAAGTTGGAAGGCCAAATCTTTTCTGTCTTGCACATAAAAGCAATGTCAATGAAGTCAATAGGGCCCTTTGCAGATGAGCTGAGTTAAAGAAGAGGAGACATATAAGAAAGATTTAATCAAAGCATTTTTGGAATTTTGTTTCCTTCTTCTCCCTCCTGTTCATTTCCTGCTTGTAATGTAATTTGACTGTACAGTTCATATAGTATTGTTTGGAGCAACCTCTGTAGCATAGTAAAACTGTTTGGAGCAAGCTTTATTCTAATTATTCCATTTAGCTTTTTCACCAAAGTTGGGTCTATTACCTTTATAAACATATGCTTATTATCCCTCTAAAAACCTAACTAGATAGTTTCAGGTTGACATAAGGCAGTTGTGGTTTGTTTCAAAAGAAACTCCCAAAGAAATAAAAGGTACCTGAGGCCCTGTGTGAATCCCTCTGAACCAAAGTTTCAGAAATGCACACAGATCTTGTTGTCCAGTATTACAATTCAGCTGGGATGAAAACATTTTTCTACTTCAGGGCTCTGCAGCTGGTTGCCATCCTGCTCCAAGTTGCTCCTACCCTAGCAGCTGGGAGGCAGCTGGAGTGCTTGAGCACTGGTGACTCAGTGGGTAGTGCAGATAATGCGTGTGGCTGGGGGAGCTGACCTATGTGTGCTGAGTGGAGTTGCTGACAAGGTGAATGTGGTTGGGAGAGGATGGGAGCTGCATTTGCTGTCCATGAAGTGGGGCAGGGAGGGGGAAAGAGGAGAGTGCTGGGTAGCCTGCAAGATGGGGAGGAGCCCCTAGGTGTATGGCTTATGTCATGTGTAGCCCCCAGCTGCCCAGAACTTGAACAGTCCTGGGCTACTTTTTAGGTTTTGATTATGTATAGATGGGGAAAAGAGATCTAGATTTTTTAAGACAACAGAGTAGGAGTGGCATGTATGGTGAAGTATAAAAGTTTTACTTGCACTTGCTGGGGTAGTTTGCATGAACAACAGTTTTCATAGCTCATGAGTAATAGCTGGTCATCCCCAACTCATAACAGTAAAACTTTTATACCATATCCCCATCATCGTGTGTTCTGTATACCAAATACATGTTGCTGAAAAAAGTATTTTAGGGATAGTTTAGAGAGCTTTAAAATTTTTTATTGGTGCTATTTTTCATTTCCTTCCACTTATAAAAATCAGACTCCCACAGTTACCCAGAGTACAACCAGGTTTATCTCAGAAAGGAATGAATTATAACGCATAGAAACCTCTAAAAATTACCTGAAATTTCATTATCTAAACAATGATTTTAAGGCCTAATGTCATAGAACTTTGCAGGGGCCTGGTAAAAGTGTCTGTTCTGTATATGAGCGCAAGCTAAGCATCTGCCTTTCTGTCATTAAAATGATCCCATTTTTGTAGGCTCATATCAGACTTTAAACTTGCTACTGGTGTGGAGTTGAATATTGTATTGTCTACTCTCTTCCCTATCCCAACTTTAGGATAGTTCTTGGGCAGGAAAGTTCTTGTTATAAAAAAGAGATTAAAGCTACAAACTCTGTGTGATTGGGGCATTTATGTGATGCAATTAATTTTTTTTCAGTCTGTGAGGGGATGGCCTTTATCTCATGAAATTTAAATGAATTTTGAATTATGGCTTGGTTGATTGCCTTTTAACAAAAAAATTTAGTTCACATGCTCTGTGGGGCTTAGAATTCTAAAAAAAATAAAAGATAAGATTTTTCAGATGTTTATTGTTGAAGCTTTGCAGGGTATATGAAAACAAATGGACAAACAGAACAATATTTGGTTTTACGTTAGATATGTATCCTGTCTCTCAAAATATACTCGCACTTAGTTTTGGCTGGTCCTTCCCCCTCTTTTGCCCTCTGCAGTGGAAAAATTACAACCGTGACTCAGACCAATATAGTTGGTTGAAAAGGGGATTGTATCCAATGTTGAGAGCCTTGTAAATTCTTTTTGCATCTTCTTAAGCCCCAAACCTCTTAAATTTAAAGTAGGCAGGATTTATTGAATGAGTTTTTCAGTTCAGTTCCATGATCTTTATTGGTACAAGCTATATAACTATTGTTACTGGGTAAGAAAAAAGTCAATATTTATAGACATCTGGTTCTAATATTCTAATAAATGTAATCACATTAGTTTTATTTAAATTTTTTGTTTCAGTGAAACTTTTGGAATTGGACTGCACAAGAGATCTGATTAACTTGGAAGGTGTCAACTAGTCGGGAACATAAAAAGAAAGGGTTTCTTATTTCCTTTCTTTCCCCATTGTGGAATGCTGTTCAACACTAGCCTGTTTCTTCTTTACCTTAGTCTATGGTCTTTTCTGACAAGGCTGTTTTGCTGTTACAAATTGTTTAAGCGTACAAAAAATATATCTGTTATAGCAAAATAACATTTAATACATTTAGCTATATCAATCACTACTATTAATATTTTAAGATAAAGCCATGATGTAGTATATTTGGATTATTAAATATATGGTATTTCTATTATAATGTCTCATTTTAGGCCTTGTGATTTAATTGTATCTTATTATTGCTTTAGTTAAACATGTGGATGACTTGCTTTCCTTTGCTGACCTGTTGTCACATCTGCAAAGATTCCGGCTAGTCACTCACAAACACGCTTTGAAGCTTTTTGCTTAGCAACATTTCTACAGCTTAACCTAGGCCCTTTGAAAATGGGCAAAGCTGGCAGCATGGGTGACTGGTGTCTTGAGTCAGGGGGGGCATGTGCCCCCTGCCGCCCCCCCCAGGTCATCAGTGTCCGGCAGCTGATCTCACTGACGGGGGGCAGGGAGGGTTTCCCCACCCTGCGTCTGATCTCACTCACCAAAAAGCGGCTGCATTGCTTCTGGAAGTCCCACGGCCACTTCTGGAAGTGGTGTAGATTCTTTTGCTGGTGGCCCCACTCCCTGGCTGGTGCTCACAGCGTGGGCACTAGTGCTCCTGCTTGCCCACCTGCCTGCTGGCTAAACAAAGAGACCGGCCTGACAGGGAATGCACCAGCACTCTCTGCACGCCCTACACGTTGCCACTGGCTGGTGGCATTGCCTTGTGCTGACTAAATACTCTGTGAAGATCAGGATATCTCCCACTATACTTGTGGCCATTTTTTCTTTTTGAAAACACCCCCTGACCTGTGTTTTGGACACTCAAGCTCATTCTTCTCATGGGATCAAATTACACCCTGTTTCCAATGTGTTGGATTTGGTCCTCAGAAAAGCAGGATCTGGAAACAACAAAAAGCAACTTTTAGTTTTAGTCTTCTGAGTGAAGGCTCATTGAGCAATACAGACCAAATCATCAGTTTTTATTTGAGACTACCTAAAATATGTGTTCATTTGTATCAATGTACTCTGACATCAGTAGATTCACTCTGATGTAACTGAGTTTAGTAACTTAAAAAAAAAAAAGTATTACCCAATTAAGTCTTGAGCTTGCATGATGAAGATGGAGGTGCTAGCACTTGTGTAAGAAAATGGATTGGAGGAAATAAGAATAAAGCCCAAGCAGACAGGGAGCTGTCAAGTAATTACTTACGTGTCATCTGCCTGTGCAACTTTTGAAAGGTGGTTTCTTACTTCAGGGAATTAGTGCAGAGAAAGGTTCTGTTTTAGCTGGTGATGTCTTTTATCAGCTTAGCGTACCTTCTGTCTTTTATATGCTTGATGCAGTCTTCTTTGGGGAGGTGCCAAGTCATGAGGGAGAAATCTTTTTAGAAAGCTGTGAAGGAAAATTATATAAAGTGTTGAGCATGTCTTATTTCTAACTGAAATGGTTTAATTCAATATTATCATGGAGCTTATTGGCTATGCCATTTATTTAAAATGTTTATCTCCAGTTTCTTCATCTTTTTGACCCCTGTTTGCTCTTTGAATTTGCTTCATCCACAACCAGTTGTTTCTGCTGTTTTTCAAAAATGCTCAGACTTTTGCAACACTATTTGGTAAAGTTCTTTCAAAAGTCAACTGTGATTAAAGGGGTGTATTTGGTACACCACCTTTAACTGTGATTAAAGGTGTTTTCTGAAAGAGGTAGATCTATTTGTTTTTAAATAAATTCATATTTTTTAAATTCCCAAAGAATGAAAACCTAAATAATTCTCTGTTGCCAGCTGTACTAGACTCACCCATGTATCCCTTAAGAATAGGATCCTTCTGTCCTGACCAAGAAAGTGTTTTATTCACCCATTTTTGGAACAATATATATCTACTTGAAAAGAAAAGAGTTACTTCAGGGAACTGTGAAGTTTTTCCTCTGAAACTTTTTTTGATGAGTCGCCATGTTCACATGATTGCTAGCACGATTCACATGATTCACTAGTAATACAAAATGTATATTTTTAAGCAATTGATTTTGCGATCAGAAACTCCAAAAATGTTTCTTCATTGAGCATAACACATTTTGTAAAATTATGAAGACCAAAAATTGTAGTCATCTTAGGTTTTTTAACATACTATTGTAGCTAAGTTCTGCCTTTATAGAAATTTCTTCTTTATGATTTCCTAGGGACATTTTATGTCCTGGATATTTTATTTCACTTTTTTTTTCTTGAAATTGAAAGCAAAGTATGTAATGGGTCTCTTGTTACAGTAAAGTATTTATGTATGATATTAGTAAAGTTAAAATAGAAAAACATATTTCTATAATATACTATGTGTAGGGAAGAACAAAGTGTCTGCTTGTCCTGTTTAGCAATATCAGAATGGCTAAGTTTATTTCTTAGGATTTCCTCCTTTTACTATTGAACCATAATTATGCTGATGATAGCTAAGTGATATTTCTGCACCACTGGAATAAAATGCCGTGTAAGTCGGAAATAACTTTTCCACTACCCAGTACCGTTTAGGTTCCATTATAGTGGTCAAGATATTAAAACCTGATATGACTACAATGCAACAAAAGTCTGTGCGAGCCCCCTGAACTTTTATCTGAAACATCTTTTTGGTATTATGCCTATAAAACTTAAGTTTGTGCATTTGATTTGTTGAGAAAGAAACAAAATTATAAATGGGGGGTTAGTAGCCTATGGCCTATAGGGCTGGATCCACTCCACACAGTCTTTGGATCCTTTGATTCTAGTGAATGCAAGGGTTGGTGTGATAGAGATGGATCACTCTAAATATACCTTGTTAATGTGTTCTCCCTCTAAAGCATCCACACTTGCCACTGGCAGAGACTGGACCCTGAGCTAGATAGACCATTGGTCTGACCTACTTTGGTACTACTTATATTTTTATCCCTGCCACAGAACAGTGGCTTTGCTGGCATTGATGGCAGTGAGCTCTGCTTGCACCATACTGTAGCTGGGCACCTGGGACTTTGGCAGAGGAGCGGCTCTGCCCAGGTTGTGGCTGCAGTTGTCACCAGGGGCATTGGTGAAGGGAAAGCTCTGCCCTCACCATGCTATAGCCAGGTGGCAGATGGAAGGATTAGAGACAGCCAGGTTTTGGTGCTAGCCAACTGACCTCAGATCTGAACAGAGTCATTCCACCCAAAACAGGAAAGGGTTGCTAACTGCTGTTGTATATGCTTGTATGTGGGCCTGAATTCCTAATATTCCTGACACAGTACTATTTAATATGGGGCTTGATGGTGAGTACTATTGTCCCATCCAGCAAAAGGGTTTAAGCAGGTGGTAAACTTGAAACTACTCCCATTGTATCATGATTGAAGCCAGGCAGTGTGATATTTAAATAAACAAATTAATTAATGAAGTGTGTGGTTGGAGAGAGGGGGGCTGTAAGAATATATTAAGATCTTTTATGTAAGTTACAGAATAAAAACAATTCTGTTATACACCATTAATACAGCTTCGATCTTGTGTTCAGTTTTGACTATTTTAAAACAGGATTCTTAAAAATGCTGTGTAGATTGACAACAGAAATTATTTAAAACAGTATGCGAAGGGGATGATGACATCTATGTACAAAGATACTTTAAAGCAATATGAACATTTTGAAGAGGAATAAAGTAGTGCTTACCTTGTTTTAGTCCTGATCCAAGTCCCAGTGAAGTCAATGAGGTCTTTTCATTAGTTTCAGTGAGAGTTTAATCTGTCCTATATAAACGAAGAATTAAATACAAGTTAGATGAAACTATGAACAGTGTTGCATAATCTAGTTGGGCTTTTCTGCCTACCGCTCAAGACCAAGAAAGTGTTTGAAATAATTTAAACAAAAGGAAATATTTTTATGAGGTCTATAATTAGCTAGTGACAGTTGCTTATCTGAACGATCACTGTGGTCTCTCTGCAGCTATATATTTTTTCACCAGCAGTGGCTGAGGAATTGTGTTGTATTTGGTATTTGTAACATTATTGTATTGTGTTTGGTGATGTACTGATAGTATGCAGCCGACTGTGACACCCTGAACACTCAGCAACTGTTTTTTAGATAGCTGTGAATATTTGTTCTCTTGCCAGTTAATCTTAGAGAAAGAATGCCAGCTAGTGGAATAAAATATAGAAAATAATGCACCTGCCATACTCTGCCACATTTAAGCACTTTACTGGATAAATGCTGAGATAGATAAAGTACTGGTATGGCAAGGACTATAAGCAAATGTATTGCCCTCTGCACTCTCAGCAGTATAACTGACATGCAGCCATGGGGATCATTGCAATTTCTATAGAGAAAGGGACTGCTGGCTATGACAGTAAGAGAATGTTATCTAGTAAGTATTCTGTTCTAGTTTTTTAATTTTGGTAGCCATGGGCAGGCAATGATTATATTGGTGATGCTCAACCAGGGTGTTTTGACACCCTGGGTTGTAGCGAGATCCTTTTAAGGCTACTACAGGTTGCCATGCAATAGTAAGTGTACAAAAATCTATGCAAAATAGACCCAGAGGTTTCAAATAGGAATCCATAGCATCAAAAACCCTTTTTACTTGTTGTGAGTTTTCTGATTTCTTTGCAAGAGAAGAACTGCTCTACTATTTTACTGTGGTCAAGAAATGAGTGGAAACAAAGAGTTGGCATTTTCTGAGGAGTGTCTTCTGTCTAATGAGAGATGCCTTGGTTCTGAAAAGGTTGAGAACAACTGGGTTATATGATGCATCAAAATTATTTTTGTATCTTCCCAAGAAATGGGGGAGGAAAGAAATGGTGACAAATCTTGAAGTCATGGAAATACCTAATTGTCCTATGTTATGTTATGATTCTTTTTCTCCCACAAATTCTTGTCAGGGAATGTTCCATAAGGTCTAACAGCATATATGAAAAATGTATGGACCATATTGCAGGCTACTGTTATATGCCTGGCAGAATTTTGATATTGAGAAATTATCAAGAATGAGATGGAGTTGTTAAAATACAACAATTTCCATCTTTAATCATAGTTGTATCTCTTTTGGTGGACTCCTGGTGGACTCTTTCTCCATTAGTCAGGTCCTAGCTGTCTCAAGATGGATACTTGGAATTAATGGAGGCTTTTGATAATTCATTCTAGCTAGGGAAGAGCTCAGATCAAGCTCTTAATTTCTAAAAATTAGAAATTTTTACATGAAATTGGGGCTAGCTGTTTACATGAAATTGGGGCTAGATCTCTATCTTTTTTAAAATTACATGAATGTGTTAAAATAAGTATATGTACTCTTCACATCTGCAAAATAAAGTATTTTGTATCTAGTCCATGATGTGAAGGGAGAGGAATTTACAATGCAACGACACCTCTGTGATAATATGATGAGCTCTGTGATGCTTCTTATGTCCTCAATACTCTGCCAATAATACATTATTTCCCAATGGAAATGAAATAAGTGTTACTCAAAGTTAATCTGTACCCTTGTCTTCTGGTAACTACACTGATGTGACTACTGAAGTGCTGATAATACACTAGCAACAATTAAAGAGATTGTAGAGGTTAATGTTGTTTCCTGTACAGGCTTCATTGAACCTATAGTGGGACTTGACTTGAATATGCAAGGCATGTCAATTAATTCAGAGACAAATATATGATACTGTTTGGATAATAGTTTTGTAAAGAAGATTATATGATAGTTGTTATGTATTTTCAAGAAATTATTTGTATTTGCATTTTGAACTTAGTCTTATATTAAGGGACTCATGTTACTCTCCCTCCGCTGTGTAAATGCTCAGTTTAGTGCAAAGTTTGCACAAGAGTGGCAAGAAGAACAGGCTATGTAGGACCAATTAATTTCTCTGTGTTTTACCTCCAAATTTGTTCCAATAGAAAGCACCCAAATAAATGAGAGAATAAAGAAATCATTTGATGATATTACAATATTTAATGATAAAGAAAGCGCTTTTTTGTTGTTTTGAGTGGACTAATTTTATCTGCTTGGAGGGTAAGCTGATTTAAATTTTTTTTAGTGCCAATTCTCCTTTTTCTGCACTAGTAATTTTTTACTGGCTGTCTAAATTACTCTGTTTCTCTTTTAAATGAATATAACACCATAGAAAAATGAAATTGCATAACTCCTATGGCATGACTGATGTTAGGACAAGCACTCCACTCAGCCATTTCTATGGAACAGGGGTGCCCAACTGCTGGCCTTCAAATGGTTAACCTGTGGCCTGCAGGGCTTGTTGTTATGACCCTGGAACCAAGGAGTTAACACCATCATTGCTTGCCCATCCCACCCACAACTTTCTTCCCTGCCATGAAATTTGAGGTCTTTAGTCTCTGTTGGTGACTCAAATTAGCAGCAGGTAAAAAGGTGGGAGGAGAATGGTGGTGGCAACCTGATGCTGACACGCTGTTACTTTATCACCATCTGTTAACTTGTCATCTGGCCTGTGAGAAGCCTGGTAGTCTGGACCCAGGCCACAAGGCTAAATGAGTTGGACCGCCTTGCTTTAGAATTTTACCCTCAATAAGTCACATCAACACAGAGAATGGGAGTTCTTCAGTTGTCCCTGGTATTTGATCCTTCTTCAGTGTCTGTGAGCAAATGTGCTAATTGTAATGGTGTTGTGATTTTTGTTTGATTCAAATCCTCCTTGTAAATCCAATTAAATTCTGACTGATAATAAAATGATAACATACCCCTTCATGCCTTGTTTTGTACATTTTTGTTGAGTACTTAATAATTGGATGCAAAGTAAATCAACATTGAATGGAAAAATGGTTTCCACTATGGTCAAATTTTAGTCTTCATTTATCTCTTCTAAATGTACTGTGTCATAGACTAACTAAATATTTTATTCCAATAACTTACCTTTAAAGAAGATGTTGATTTTCACTATGTTGCTCTTCAGCTTTGTAGAAGCAAATTTCGATGGTCTTATGCAGACTATTGATCTTTATTTAGCAAGACTTCCCTCTGTGAGGTCAAGGAGTGAGTTATATACTGAAAACAATCAGAGGCTGCTTGAGTCAGTCTAATTACTCTATTCTGCCTCCAGCAGATGACAGAAAAAAAATAGAAGAAAGCAGGTTTTCGGTTCAGATGCCATTTTGTATGTGGGTATTAGACTGGCAGAAAATTAAATGCCTTAAAGATGCAGGAAAGTGCCTTGAACTTTAAGAATTCCAGCCATTTCATCTTGGCACATTCATATTTGCTGTAATTACCTTACAGATTTTATGGTATTATTTCCTAACAGAATTAAATTCCTTTATAGTGTCCAAAGAAAGGCCAAAGACAGCAACTAGTCTTTTTATGGGTGATTATAGGAAAATAGTACATGTTTCTTAAAAGAACAGTAGGTGCATCTACACATTTGCTTTACTACAGAGTTGACTAATTAGCTTTGCAGTAAAGTGTCACTGTCTTCACGTGCGCTGGTATTAGACCACAGTAAATGAATTATAACTCTGCCTTAATATAGTGCTGTAGTGGACAGTACTATCTTACAGTACAGTTGCTTACTCCACCGAAATGCATGCATAGCCAGTGGTAGGGACAGGGTCGGGCATGAGGGTGCTAAAGTATAGGGGCTGCCTGCAGCACAGCTCCACATTTTGGCATTCCCGTGCCCCTGCCAGCCCTGGTACTGCCACCCGTAGCTCAGGGCTGACCCCACAAGCCTGCTGCCAGCTCAGGGCTGTCCGCCCTGGCCTAGACTGCTGCTGTCCCAGGTGCACATGCAGATGCTGTGCCTGGGAGCAGTTGACACCAGCACAAACCTGATAAACTCTTGAATTTATCAATTGCATTAATTGCATATGTAGATGCACCCAGTGTCAAGTAATTTAGGTCCCAGAATTAAGGATTTAGTAATCTAGATCTGGATAGTTCAATCCCTTACTTACCCTTGTGAGCAGTACACATTTAAGTAGTCCCACATGGACAACTCCTTACCACTATGAATAAGGGGTTCACAATATGGCTTCTGGGATACATCCCCAAAATAACTTTTGAAACCTTAGAACCTCATTTCTCATCTGTTTATGATAAAAAATTGGGGTATAAGAATATGCATATGATAGGACAGAATCTTATAAACACACATTCTGATAGTAAGCATTGATTTAATCACAGGTTTCCCTTGCCAACCACAGTTTTGCCAACCACGGTTTTGAGTATCCACACTTAATAGTCTATATACCATTTTAGTTACCACGGTATACAGTTTTGAGCAACCACGATTTTCTGTGGCCATACATCAGCCCAACACCTGCTATTTTTTCCCATAAGCCTTTTGTCTTGCCAACCACGGTTTTGCCAACCATGTGAACTTTCAGGAGCCTAACCCCAGTGACTGGCGAGGGAAACCTGTACTTTTGAACTTTTGATTAGTCTGCTAATATTAATAGCACTATGCTGTGTAATGTTTTCAGGATTGTGTCTTATGTTGAAGTAATTTGAGGCAGGATTTTGATGTTTCAAATTAATCAGCAGGAATTCTGATTTTTCTCTGACAAAACCCCCCAAATCTGCAATTAAAATAAAACACCATTTTGTGTGTGTGTGTGTGTGTATATGTATATGTATCAATTGAACACTAGCTACCAGAACTAAGGGGCTGGGGACTGGGGTCTGCAGCCTCCTGCTGTCTGCAGTAGTGCCCAAACCCTGGCTCATGTCAGGAGGTAGCTGCTGCTGTGGCAGAGTGGAGTGTGGAGCCCAGCTCCCCCTCCCCCACAGGCAGCATGGCTAGAGTAGAGGCTGTGGTGGGGGGGCAGTTGCAGGCTTCATGCTGCTGGCTAGGGCAGGGGGGCTGGCTCTGTGCATGGGGCAGGTGCAGGATGCCTGCTGTGGGCTTGGGTCTGCCCCTTGTTGCTCTCCCTCGGGGCCCCTGCAGCCCAGTGAGCAGGGCCCAGCGCAGCTGGACAGAGTGGAGCCAGGCGGGAAAGCTTGCTGTTGCAAGCCCTGTGCTGCCATGGCAATATAGCTGTGAGGGGCACAACTCCACAGCTGCTGCCCCCGGGCAGGTAGGGGGCACCTTGCCAGGGCAATGCGGGACTTTTATCAACAAGGAGCTTCCTTGCCCTGCCATGCTGGGTCCCACCCACCAGGCCACAGAGTCCCTTGGGGGAGGGCACAGGGTGGGGAGCATGAGCCCACAGCAGGCAGCCTGCCCCCATACACACATCTGGGGGGCACATGCCCCCCCACGCTCCCTGGGAGTGCAGTGGCAGGGAAGCAGCCCCACCCCCCTACTTCATGGACAAGCTGCCTGCAGCTTCATCCCACTCCCTCCTGGACCCCTTCAGCCACTCATTCTGGCCCCAAGCCCCACTCACTTCCTGGGCAGCAGCTCCAGTGCTGCCCAACTCTCTCTATCTCCTTCATTTATCCCTATGGGGGCTTCAGTCCCCTCTCCCCTGTGCCAGACTTACCTGCGGGAGCTTGCTGTCCAGGCTGCCCAGCAGTCATGGGCACATACATGCACACACAGTGCCCTCTGCCTAATCCCTTCTTCCTGCTCTCCCCATCCCCTTGCAGGCTGTAACTTCTGCCAGCCTGGAGAATTTTTTTTTTTTTTTTGTTTCTTTGTGAAAATGAAAAATCTGTGTTTTTCTCTGGTAAAAGGGGA
The DNA here is from genome assembly GCA_030014935.1 of Caiman crocodilus. Lineage (NCBI taxonomy): Eukaryota > Metazoa > Chordata > Crocodylia > Alligatoridae > Caiman > Caiman crocodilus. The sequence continues at coordinate 117,927,630 of JAGPOW010000261.1, read as the reverse complement.
AATCCACTTTCCCCCCATTTTTCCTTGGGAAAGAGAGAACCCCAATTCCTGTGGATAAGTGTGATACTTCACAGTGAAATCCACTGGTTTCAGTGGGATTATTTACAGCATAATATACTACTCCATATTAATAGAGGTGTCAAAGTCTGATCAAGAGTATATTTGCTTAGTGACTTTGGTAACAAGCTCATATCTATATTGAAACAATGAATTAAATTAATCAAACATGTCTTTTTTATTTTTAATGAAAATGGTGGGATTTTTTTTTTTGGTTCATAGTTCTCCTACAGTGTTAGAAAACTGAAATGATTAGCATTGTGCTTGCAAAGAAGAACATTTGCTAAAGCTTTCTAAAAGTAAAGGTAAACTCTTGAAAATAAATTACTGACTTATCTACTTTCACAGGTCAAGCTGATTGAAATGTAGAAATTAAACAGCACAAAGTACATGGTAAAAGAAGTAAACTAGATTAAGAAGGTTTTCATAGAATCATAGATTCCAGGGTTGGATGGGACCTTAGTGGGCCATCTAGTCCGACTCCCTGCCCCTGGCAGACAAGAAAAGCGTCATCAAACCTGGGACCATGTGATCCCATCCAGGTACCTGTCCAGTCCCCTCCTGAAGACCCTTAAGGATGGGGTGAGCACCACCTCCCTTGGAAGCCTATTCCAGATCCTGGCAACCCTGACCATGAAGAACTTTTTTTCTAATGCCCAGTCTAAACCTACTCTCAAATAGCTTATGGCCATTGTTCCTTGTTATTTTAGGGGGTGCCCTCGTAAAAAGATTGTCGTCTACTTCGTGTTGCTCCCCCCTTATAAATTTGTATGCCACCACAAGGTCCCCTCTCAACCTTCTCTTGGAGAGGCTGAAAAGGTTAAGGTCTCTTAGTCTTTCCTCATAGGGCCTTCCCTGCAGGCCTCCAATCAGACGAGCGGCTCTTCTTTGGACCCTCTCCAGGTTGTCCGCATCCCACTTGAACTGCGGCATCCAGAACTAGCCACAGTACTCCAGCTGCAGCCTGACCAGTGCAGAATAGAGAGAGGGAGAATCACCTCCCTGGACCTGTATGTGAAGCACCTATGGATGCACAACAAGGTGCGATTGGCTCTGCCGACTACTTCATCACATTGACGACTGATGTTCATCCTGGAGTCAACAGCTCTTTCTGCCTCAGTGGTGCTGAGAAGGTCACCCCCCAGGTATGATGGCAGTTTTTTCTCCCTAGGTGCAGCACCTTGCACTTGTCCTTATTGAATTGCATCCTGTTGTTCTCTGTTCACTCCCCCAACCTGTCAAGGTCAGCCTGGATCTGGTTCCTCCTTTCCATGGTGTTAGCTTCAGGGTTTTCTTTTTTCTTCTTTCATTTTTTAATAATTTAATGTTCTAAAGTAGTAAAAATAAGGAAATAGTTTTTTAAAATAATGGGACAGATTATGCATAGCCTCAAATACTTAACTGATAAGTACATCTATAAATTAGACATTTGAAAACTTTTTTATTTACCTTTGAAAAACTTGTTTTGCATAAATTGTAGTTGCATATGGACATCTGATATTTTCATATGTACATTCATTGCAGTTAATACATGTCAAGCATGCAATAAGCATTATAAGATTTTTATGGTACTTTAAGCTCTCTAAAAAGGATGGATTGTGTTCCAAGTTAACCTTCGATGAACGTGGTGCTTTAGGTTAGTGCTTTTCTTGATTGTCTATTCCACATCCATTGCGCATTAAGCTTGATTGTAATTTGTCTGCATCCCAGGAGCCCCTTGCTGGGTGGCTAGCTAGTTTTGGGCAGAGCTCCTGTGCTTTGCCTGAGTGCCAGACTGGCCCTGCTCCCTCAGCTGTCACTGACTGGATTCTGTGACAGCCACTGATCCCAGCCCTGCAGCATGCTACAGCCCAGCTGGTGGAGTAATGGGAGGAGGGGCCTCTCTCTCTCTGCAACCACCCCAGCCCTACAGTGCCCTGATGCCTTGCTTGGGGGGCTGTAGGTGTAAGAGATCTGAGCTCTGTCCCCACATCAGCCCCAGCCCCACGGTGCGCTGCTGCCTCACCAGGGGAACTGCAGTAGAAGAGGTCCAGGCTCTTTCCTTACAGCCACCCCAGTCCTGGGACTCCCCACATCCTGGCTGGGGGGACTCCTTTCCCACAGTCCCATTTTCAAGTGTGGCCAAAAGCTGGACCGGGCAGTTTCCTGCTGCAGTGACAAAGAGGCTGGGGGACTGCCCCCAGGCCATGTGGCTCCCCCAGGTTGCTGGGTCAGGACTTTGGAGGGGCCAGCTGGGTCTGGGTGGTGGGGAGGGGGCTGCCCCCCCCAGCCTCCTGAAAACTGCACCCAGTAGCTGCAGTAGGAGACTGACTTTTGACTGTGACAGCAACTAGAGGTGGGGGAGAGGAGCCCCCTGTCATGTGGACCTGGCTTGACCTCCCCCAAGTCCCAACCCAGAAATCTATGGTATGTGGCATATGGCATGGCACCTCCTTCCCCCATCCCTGGTTCCTGGCACTGCCAAAAGCCAGGTGGATAGTCTGCTACAGCAGCTGGGTGCAGTTGTGCAGGAGGCTTGGGCAGGGGGGTCTACCCCCTGCTGTAAGGGCCTGGTCTGCCCCCTCCTCCACAAGTCATGACCCAGCAACTTGGGGGCCTGTGTGGCTTGGGGTTTCCTTTCCCTTCCCCTTCTTACCCCCACCCTCCCACCTGAGTCTCCTGACAACTACAGACAGTAGCTGTAGCAGGAGACTGCCCAGTACAGTTTTTCACCATGCTGGAAAGTGGGGGTGGGGGTGGGAGACCCCCTTGCCATGGGGACCCAACCTGGCTCCTGTCAAGTCCTGACCCAGCAATCTGAGGGCAGCCCACCCAGCAATCTGAGGGCAGCCCACACAGCATGGGGACTCTTCCTCCACTCCTTCCCTACCTGTCTCAGCCTGCTGACAATTGCCACCTATTGGGGGCTGGGGCTGGGAGAGGGGCCAGTTTGGCAGCCTTCTGGGAGGCATGCAGGAGTGCCTCCTGCCTATTGGCCGTGACTACTGTGGGCAGGCTTCGAGCCCCCTTGCCACTGAACAATGAACATCTGTTGGGCTATAGTGTCTAACTTATAATGCTTTAAGTAATGTGCTGTAAGAGTGCTTCTGTCAGGGACTTTTTGAAAATCTCTGCTTAGCCTTGTAGTCTACATTACATTATGTACTTGATAGAACAAATAAAGTATAAATTACAAAAATATCCTTTAATACTCTCAATATTCCATTTCCTGAAAAACACAATGAATGTATATAAATTGCATAGTAGCAATGAAAATCTTATTTTAAAAATACACAATAAGGTATTGAAAAATGGCTGTATGGAAAAAAAAAAAGAGTGCTGCTTCATGGAGAATGGAGAAGTAATATATTGAAAAGAAAGCAACCTAAGTATGTCTATAACATAATAACCATGTCTTGGGAGTTATAACTTACAAATTAAGGTGTATAGTGAGTAAAACAATTCTAATATGTCACGTTAGTGTAATAGCTCTGGGCAGTAGTACCTGGAACTTCATGCGTTTAATGTAACCGTCCTTATTTATTTTTGGATTTAGCTTGAAATTGTCATGGAGCAGTTTAAATTGCTGTGTAGGTTTACTTATACATCCCCGCCTGGTCTTAATAAAGATTATTATTTAGTGTGTGTTTAGCACTAACAGATGATATTTTTCTCTACTGCTGCCCTTTCTCCCCCTGCCCTCTTTTTTTTTTATTATGCATTTCAAGTAGCTGTATTATCTGTATTTTTCCATTTCTAAGGTGTTCTGCTCACCTTTGGAAATGGCCGCCATTTGTTGGGTCAGGGTGAATACATCATTTACAAAGGAGACATGTTTTCTGTTTTGTTACTTTTGGTTTTGCCCTCTGGTAGCCATCCAGCAAAGCAGTTAAGGATGTACTAACAGCTTTGCTGGATCAGGGCCTCAAGTGCTCAGTGCCTGCCTTGGGAAATCACTTGAGCTCTAAGATCCACAGCATGTTGTTGTTTTTTAGCTGGGTCTTGGCTAGGTAAAAAAAATCCACTGGGTTTTTACTTCAGTATGGCTAAATTGAGCTAATCCATCTGAAGCATAATTAATACATTTGTATGAGGATGTGCTGTATTGCAGGTAGTCAACTGGAATCTCATTCCTTCTCAACAGTGCCAATTTACTCTTTTACATCTAATCTTAAAGCATACATTTTATCCCCTTAAGTGTCTTTTTCAAATGTATTTCTTTAGCTCTTCTTTCATGATGGTATTACATAAATAGATAGATACAGATGTGGATTCATATTAAAGTGTGTGAAACACTTGAGGATGAAATTTACTTGCGACTGTACAAGAAGAGGTCTGATCCAGTATTCCTTGCTCAAGCAGTGCAGGATTGGGTATTAAAATATACATTATTTGAGATTAAATACATTATACTTGGTACAGGAACATGCAGACAAAAGACTGGTTCACCCATACGTAACAGGACAGTATCTCCTAATTGTCTGCACAGTTTTTAATAGACAACTTTGTCAAACTGCTTTAAACAGCATTCTAATTATGTTTACAGGAACCATTATTCTTGTTAAGCTGTTTCTACTTTAAAATAATTTTAGATTATTTTTCACATGATTTTTCATTAGAAAAACAAAATATTTAATGAAGTAGCTGTTAATTTCTGTTAATGGTAAGCTGCTTTTTTGTTTAAATGAGGGCCCTAACATCTGATAAAATTATATTTTAAAACATTCTGAACATGGAAAAAAAATGGAAGTATAATAACTGATGTCATTTGAAAAAGAAAATAAATGAAAAACATGTTGAAATACAGCATCTGTGTATGTACAGTACTTTCCTTGCAGGGCTTTTGTAAGGTTTAATTAGGGAATGGCTGTAAACCACATTGAGACATTACAAAGAAAGGTGCTATGTAAGTACAAAGTACTGTTGCTAATAATAATCTAACAGGTCTTGTAGAACACTGGTTGCATTTTCTCCCTCTCTTTCTATATCTGCCATGGTTGATGCTGGCAGTTTAAACCCGAGAATCAGCATGTGTTTGGACCTTTACTGAATTCAACAACAGTGTCAGTTTGTTATACTCAAATATGGTTACATTTGGGCATTAATGAAGAAATATTTGCTAGCAATATTTTTTTCTTGTTAAAATGATTATATTATAGGAGTGTTAAATCTGGTTTTCTAAAAAATAAATGCTTTATCATTTGTACATTGCCCTTATATAGACCTATTCGGAAACTCCTGAACCTGGTTTTATTCTTCTATGCATCTATTTAGTTACAGATTTGAACCTTCTGATTTGTCTTAGCAGACCTAATATTGCCTAGTAAAACATGTTATGGTTTGTGAGAAAACATTAAAAAGCGTATCTTTTCATTTGTATTTCTGTCCCTCATGGGATAATTTTCTCTCATGTGTTCTGTGGGTTTTCAATAATTAATCAGCTTTTGACGTGATGCAGCATCTTTCAGCTCAGATTCATAGAAATCTGGTATAGTCATTTATTGCAAAAAAATCAGTAGTAGTCATTCTATATTTTGATTCAACCAAGAAAATTTTATCTTCTGTATTCTGAATTAGTGGGTTGTGGGGGTCTTTTTTGGCGACTAGTACATATGATTATTAGTGCTAAATTTAGTAAGCACATATTTGTCATTTCTGACATTTATTTATTTACTTTCTTTTGAGCTTTTCTCTGTGGTAGCACAAACTAGAAAGTCAGTAATTTTTTTTTGTTTAGGCTTTCAGATCATAGTTTCTTGGTTTGTCATCTTATTGCTTGCCTCTTTGTGTAGCTGCCAAGCTTCCTTGCATGTTTTTCTTGACAAATGGCTTACTCATTAATATTTCAGTCCACTTCCTGCCAACCCAGAGAAGCTAGGTGCCCCAGGCAAGGAAATGCACTTCCTTTTGCAGGAGCATTATAATCTATTCTTTTAAATGCTTTGTCAGAACCTATGACAGATAATGGAGCTGGTTCAGTTCAAACTAAGGATGACTCCCTTTTTACATCTGTGATTTTTACCATTTACTAATTAGGAGGGATTTTACTGTAACAGTTGCAGCAAAACCATCACTACTGCAAACATTTACATTTTCTGTACTCCTATACTCAAAGCTGTGAGACTCTTTGAAAAACACATAGAAAAATGCATGTGCATGTTTTTCTTTCTTTGGTTTGGTTTTTGAAATGCATGTAGTTCTAGAAAGTGCTTTGTCCATTTGTAGATTTTTGTATTATTTCTGCACAAGAGATGAACCCAGGGGCAGTGCTGAGGGTAGGTTAGACTTTGGAGATTGAGATCAAGGGCATATGAGGCAAGGGATTAGATTTGGATCATCGGTGAAATTTTGGCCTAGATGGCTGCAGGTGCACAAGATCAGCTGCTATCCTCTCCTTAGAATTCTGCCATCTTGAATAATAAGAAATGTCACAGTTTCCATCCGCTTGTGCTGAAATCTCAGCCACAGACTTTTCTTATGAAAGTCTGGTTGTGTCCACATTGGAAACATGGAACCAGTTCCTTCCTGGTTTAAAACAAAACCGGAGCTATGACTGGAATGGCTGATTCAGATTCAAGGATCTTAATTCAGACTCTACTCGCCAGTTTGGAAATTCAGTGGTGATCCTATAGGACATTCAGTTTTGGTTCATCCCTCATTTCTAACTGTACATATTATTTTAGTACCTGCATATGGATAAGCCAAGGGAGTGACTTTTAGGATATTGGCTAGAGCTGTTGGTAAATGACTGAACTCCCAAACAGTCTGAACTCCCTGTGCCCCCTCTCGCCCTCATTGTTGATTCCTATTGGCAACTTCAGTGCGGGAGCTCACGCATGACAACAGGGAGGACTGGGGTGGCAGCAGAAAGAGATGCTTAAGAACTGGAGCAAGGGTATAACCAGGTCCTGCCCCAGGACTGGCTGTGATGCTTCAGGAGCCCCTCTCAGCCCTTGTCACCTTCACGTCAACTCACCTGCTGGACCTTGTTGTAATTAAGCTTTTAGGAGAAGGGAGGCTCCCCCAGGGCTCCCCCAGCCAGATCTCAGAGCTAATTACATGGCTGCCTCATCTCTCCCCTTTTAGCCTCACTTAAGTCTCACAGATATTACCAATCATTGGATGTTAAGCCTCAGTGTCCAATCCAGTTAATCTTTCGTCTGTGGGCCTTTAGCCCCACTGAAAACTCCAGTCAATGTGGACCTCTAATTTTGAATGGACTCTGCCACAGTTAAAGTCTCTGGCCCCAGTGCCTTTAAACATCCTGGCTTGGGCCTCTGTACCTCAAGCAATCTCAACCCCTCTTGGGCTCAGACCTTCATTCTCTGCCGCTCCTGGGTTCAGGCCTTATTACCTCTGACAGATGCTGCCTGTCCTGGGCTGCAGGCCCTGCTTGTTTTTGCCCTTTGCTGGTTCTGGATCTCTGAACCTCATTTTTGCCTTTTGCAGGCTATGGGTCATTTGGCCCTGCCTGCCCTTCTCACTCTTTGGCTAAGTCCCTGCTCTTTGTCCTTGGCCTCCATCCCTTGGGCCCTGGCCCTGAGCTAGTTGAGACCTTGCTCACTCCTACAGTCTCAATCCCTAGACTACTGGTTGGGTATTAGGAACTTTGCTGCAGCCCTTCTGCTCAGGACCTCTTCTTTCCATGGCTTCCAGGTCAGACTGCCTGCCCTCAGCATTGCCAGGCCTTAAATATGAAATTATCGTATTGGAAGCTCAAAATTATCATATTTGCTGAAGAACTATTGTACACTGAAAAAATATGCAAATAAGTATATGTATACGTTGTCTTATTACTTGGTTTATATTGCTTACTGTAAGTCCTCAGTGAGTGAGTGAGAACTGGGTCATCAAAGTTGAAGCATTTCTTTATTTTGAGGCAAGCAGTCATAGGAAAGTGTTGACAGCAAGCCCCAAAGTCATTTAAGACCACCACATAGGTGTGTCGACACATGCAAACGTGTGCTTGCAGCAGCTCAAACACAAGCAGTGCAAATTTGAGCCAGGGCTTTTTGACTCAGCACATATGCCCAGACATGCACTTTGTTATGGAGCAAATTGTACCACTTGGGGCAAAATAACCCTGCCTGGCTCCTCCTGGAACTGCATCCAGGGGGAGCTAGAGCCTGGGGCCAGCACCTGTGCTGGCCCCAGCAGTGTAAAACCTGTCCTGGCCAGCAGCTCAGGGCTACTTGCTCTCAGGAGCTTCTGAGGCCCAGCCACTTGGTATCTGGGGACACTAGCCTCTTGTGTCAGCTAGACTGCTGAAGCAGCATCCCAAATTCACTTTTTAAAATACCCCCAAACCTACATTCTTCCACAATTAAAACAAAAGAGAGAGAAAGGGGGAATTTGGAAGCCTACCAGTGTCTCTAGCATCATAATAAAATAAATACTAAATATCTATATGTTTTAATGTTTGCTTTGGTTTCTTTATCACATGGTGGGTGTGTGATGGGGGGATGTGGGGTTTGCAATAGGGGATGGGAAGGGGGTGAGGGGATGTGAATAGGTGTGGAGGGATGTGGGGTGATGTGAGTCAGTGTGTGGGGAGGTTGGAGATGAGCAGGGAAACAAGCAGGAGGCTGGGGACTGCAGGGGAATGTCTCCAGCTCATTTCCAGGGGCTGTCTCCAGCCTCCTGCTGGTACTCCTGTTCATCTCCAGCCTCTGGAGCCTGGAGACCAGCAGGGGAATGAGCAAGAGGCTGGAGACCAAGAGGCATGTGTGGGCTCATCTGGATGCACCCCATGAGAGTGAATTGGGTTTTGCATATGCTGTATCAGTTAGCTGCCTCCAAAATTATCATATATTTTGAACACTTTTTTACTATTATTGATTGTATATTGTACAAAGGTAAAACTTATTGTACAAATATGATAATTAGCGTATACCTGGCAGCACTGCCTGACTTGCTCAGGCCCTAGGCTTATATCTTGCAACCCTAGCTCTGTTTGAGTTATATGGCTATCTTGATTGCCCTTTGCTTCTCCTGCAGCCTGCCTTCCCTTAAAGCAGCAAGAGCACCAGGCTTCCTGCTACAGGTAGCAAAGGGGGTCACACAGACAGAGGGAAGCTGAGGGGGTTGATGCCCTTGTTATCCACTTCTATTTATACTGCTGTGCTACAGGCTGGATATAGTTGCTTGGCAGGCCAGATCCAGACCGTGGGTCATAGGTTGCTGACCCCTTCTTTAGGAGAATCTGTTCTCTTAAACCAGCTTGTCCATGTACCCATGAGTTGGAAAAAGACTTCTATGTAATTAAAAATACTGATTTACATAGACAGGAACTAAAATTCAGCCTATTTGTTAATGCTCCCCCCATTCACTATCATTTAAAAGATGTAATATTTTTTAGAAGTTTGAATCTGTTTCTCTTCTTGGTGCTTTTCTTCTCAAGTCCCAGTTCTGCCATTGATCCATGAAAGCAAACCGCTATACCAGCATGGAACTCCATGAACAGATCCATTTGTAAGGCCAAGGCCTTCTACTGTAAAGTCTCTCAGACAGAGTGCATAAATGTACATCCATCTCTGTTATTTCTTCCTTTTTACGGTATCTACCACTATGTGCTATGGTACTTAGAACTGACCCAAAGGCATGATTGAAATAGAGATAATAAATGTATATGCAGGGTGGTTTGACATAAAGTAAAAGGAAATGTTGAAACCCTGAAGATTTGGCAGGCTTCTAATACTGTACTCCATATTAATCTATCATCCCTTTGCATAATTTTTTTTTTTTATGTTTTAGACCATCACTGTGGACTTTATCAGAGCACTTATTTACTCTTTGTTTTCTAATTCTTACACTTTTCATGCCTATGCACTTGTTCCCAACAAGTCCAGTTTTTTGTACTGTTTAAGCTTTCTAAATGGACCTATGACTTGTTATACCTATAAAAATTATACCTTTAACCAGTGGAAACTAATAAAATACATCACTGGACATTAAGATTGCTAATGTCTAATTCCTAAATAAATAAAATTTAAGTTTTTGCCCATATAAATTCCTTAAGGTGTAAACTTACTAGTGGTGCTTAACAAATACATAAAAATAGCACAGCTGAGTTACAGATGCTGTGAAAGGCAGGCGAGCTGATAGTAATCATTTTGCAAGTGTGCTTTTAGTTGCTTCAGTTATTTTTTCCGTGTAGTTGTTAAAATCAGAAGTGCATTTCATCATGAAAAGCAAATGAAATGTAGATTGGATTAACTGTGATTAAGAAAATAATTTTAAAATACTAGAAAGACAATGCTTCCCCAGCAGAGAAGGAATAAGGGGCTGGCTTGTTCGGGTTACATCTAGAGGGACACTGCTACATCAGTCTGATACCAGATCGGTACTGATATAAAGAAAATTGACTATATCGGAAATTGGCCTGAAGTGGCCAATAATTTGTCTGATAAACGTCTGTGCAGGCAGCAAGGAGTACAGCCCAGTAGCGTGGAGAGCTGTATGCAGCTGGTAAGTCTGTTGTGGAAGGGGAGGAAATAGGAGTGGGGAGGAGATCAATGCCCCCCGCAATGAGGGAGGGAGTGAGGCTGGGGTAGGCTCTGCCCAGCCAGAACAGGTTGGACACAGAATAGAGCCACGGCTCGTCCAGGTGTACGGGGACGGGGGGGAAGCAGCTCCTGTCACTGTGCACAGCTTGTACAGCACGGCAGGGGGTGGGGCATGTGTGCCCAGGTCTGCGCAGGATGCACCAGGCAGGCTGCAGCTGCAGTCTGAGGCTGGGGGCCATGCTGCGCTGTGCTTGGGGTGGGCAGCAGCAGCTCTGGGAAGGGGCTACAAGCAGGGCTACAGTGAAATTTGGGGTGGCTGCAGCCCCCTGTAACCCTCTTCCCAGTGCCACTGTGGTCTTCCCTGAGTGCAGTGCAACCCCTGGCCCCAGCCTGCAAATGCAGCTCACTCTGCCCCTTCCCATGCAAATTCATGGGGACATGCCCCCCTGTTCCCTCCCGAATGAGCGGCAGGAGCAACAGTGGGAGCCCCTTCCTCCCACACCTTGCAGACGAGCTGTGGCTCTGTTCCATGTCTGCCACGCCCTGACTGGGCAGCACCTGCCCCAGTCCCAGTACCTCCCTCACTGTAGGGGGTGTTGATCTCCCACACCTCTTCCCTCCCACCTCCCCTTTCACCACAACAGACTTACCAGCTGCACATAGCTGTATCAAAAATCAGATCAGTATCAGCTAATATGCCTTCTTAAAAATCAGCTATTGTATCGGCCCCCAAAACCTCTGTCAGTGCACCCCTAGTTACATCCCTTGAAATATTGATGTAAACAGGATGCAAGAGATGTCTTTAAACCTATTTGTGAGTCACTTTGTAGGATCAGCGCATGGACATATGTAATACTGTTCTCCGTTGAAAGTATGACTGTACAGTGAAAATTAAATATTAAAAGTATGCACTACACTTTTAACTATTTTTGAGGTTTGAGTTGGTATCTTTGGTATTTGGACAATTTGAAAACATGATTTTTAGGAGGGGAAGCTTTCAGAAATGCCGCTGTATGAGGATAAGTTGCATTAGCTTAACTTTTACCTGGATTTATACTCTTACATTTCTTAAGTGCCTTTGAAATCTTCACACTTGGAATACAGCTAGTCTTTAATGAAGAACAATCCTTTAGTTCATTTACAAAAAAAGTTCAAGAAATAATTACTCTGTAAGTGAAAGGAAATTGCACATGAGGTGAGTGACTTTTTCCTTAGTAATTTAGCTTATTTAAGTATATGTTTAAGCTAGTCTCTATGTTAATACTCTCCTTTTGCCCTCTTTCTTTCTACCTCAGTTATGACCTAAGGTAGTACCTCAGAAGATTTTGGAAACTTTATACTGGCTCCTGTCCCTAAACATTTACATTTTGCACAATGTGAACTTTGTTCCATTGAACTAGGCTCTATAATATGTAAAGCTTGAATTTGAATTAATCTGCTGCTTAACTTCTGAGACCAGCTGAAAATTGCTCTCTTACGCTGTGCCCCCATTTCTTCTGTTATAAATTTTAAACCCCCTAAATGGCAATAAGTCCTGTGTTGAGAGGGGACCAGGGGGTGCAAAAATAGCAGCCACTGTGCTGTTGACCTAGCTGTTGCTGCCAATAACAAAGCCATGGATGCTGCCCTGTGCACCACTGCTGCCCAGGGCATAGAAGTGCCTGGATATACCTCTCCTAAGTGGAACAACAAATTAGATTTGAACAGGAAGACTGATCAAAACCCACTGTACAAGCAGGCACTCCAGTTTTGCAGTTACTAAACCCTACTTTTATTTATCTTGTGGGGTTCATTTAGAACCATAAACCTTTGGTATTTGAACAATAATCTTAATACAGCTAGAGCTGCAGCACAAATTGTATGGCTTTTAGGCCCTTTGACCACAATTGAAATGCATTTTTATTTCACCTGAAACATGCATAATAAGCTATGGTGTGGGTAGCTGGTGAGCTGTAGGTTTCAGTTCCTGTACTTTCCCTGATCCTGGCATTTCACTGCTGCCCAGTTATGGCTGACAACTCAAAAGAGTTAGCCATAAGTAGGTTGCACTTAGTCAAGTGCACCACTAGGATGCCTCTGAAGTTGTTTCTTGGTCGACCACTCTTCCTCTTCCCATACATCAATTTGCCATGTAGGGGCTGCTTGGGCTTCTGAGCACCATCCATCTGAGCCCTATATCCAGCCTGTGATTGAGGAACTGTTGTCTTTATTGCCTCCATAAGCGCACAGACCGCTCTGCAGGAATTTATCATTCAATTAAGGCAAAAAGTTGCTTTTGATGGAATTTCTCTAGGTGATGGATGCTAGTCAAATCTGGTATAAATTGAAGAGAACATTTAAATTGTCATTAGTTTTAATATCCAGTCTGAAATGATATGGCATTTGCACTAACACTTTGATTTTAAATTTAATTTTAGGTTTAGCTTTTAAAAAGAGTTGTGCTTTTATAGAATAATATTCTGTTCTCCCTTAGGAAAGTACCCTATAGTGCAGTGCTGCTGTAGGTCGGAATGGGTAGAAAATATGCTGGGATGTGTGAACTGGCTTTCTGCATGAGTATACTGTTGGGGTTAAAACAGGACACAAAATACTGAAATTTGCTAAAGAAATAGGCAGCTGGGATTAGTGACAAGAGGTGGGTTGTTGTTATTACCTTCTATTCCAAACGTCAGATGATTCTTACCCATAATACGTAAGAAAAATATGATGGTTAATCGCCTTAAACAAAAAAACCATTTTCTAATTTTCTCTTTCAATATTGCTGCAAGCCTCGAAATGTTGCCAATGGTATCACCATGATTAATGTGTCACTGTTAGGAAACAGACAACAAACCAGCCTGCAGCATCTCATAACAGTTACAAAACCTGCAAAAGGGGATATTCGGGATATTTCCTACAGGTTGCAGCTGCCAGAGCTCAAATGGTCTGTACGCAACTCAGTACACAAAAAGGTGAAAAGCTAAATTTTTTAAAGTCACATTTTCTTGTCTCCTGCTCAAGATTTTATCAGTAATACAACATTTGGAGACCTTTGCAAATGTTAAAGTCCTCAGTAGCATCTGAAGCTACTCAATATCCAGTAGGATCAGAGCCTAAATGTATATGTGATGTTTAAAAAAATCTGCGCATTACAAAATCTGAGCTCATGGGAAGACTGCAAGATTATCTTGGATTATGGGATGCCTGGTTTCTTACTATGAGAGTTAGCTATCTAAAAAAACCACCCAAACTTTATTGGTATGCCACTGGAAACCGTTTCCACTATGTCCCATTGTTATCTGTGGTGGGGAAGGGAACAGGGTTGTGAAAAATTCAGGCAAGATCATGGCTAGCACAGTGATATTTGCCGTTGTATGCGCACATAGTTTTCATAACTAAAATGCAATACTTAGCTAAATTCTTAAGCAGACTGGGTAAATGTCCAATTTTAGCAACTTAACAGATGCTTATAATTTTTGCTTTAGCATATGCTGTGATGGTGGATCTCCCCTTCCCACACATGCTGTACATAAAGCTGTCAGATCACAAAATGGTGGCAGTCTAACTTCTCTAACATTTTCTATTGCACTACAGAATTTTGCATTAAGTAAGTATTGTCAGACAAGAGACAGAATAGAATGGCTTAATGGAGCATTGTTTTTGAACCTTTCATATACTCAGTTCATAGATCTATAAACTGAATGTATAATTATGTGTCTGTATGGCTGAAGCCACAGACAATAATATGTATGAGGTCAGAGGGAGCTGAAGCAGCCCATGGTGTTTTTATATTAACACATAGCAAGTGGTCTGGAGAATCAAGTGTATTTAGTTTACTAGAAAGGATTTAGCTTCCTAACTGAGGTGTTCTCTATCCTGCTTAGCATCAGTTTGGGTTGGTGACAGAGATCATAATGATATACATACTTCTTTTTTTTATTGTTGGCTTTCAGTTTCAGGTCAGTTAATCTTTCTCTCTCATTTTTTTAAGTTCTTCATACCTGGATACTCAACATAGGCCATGTACAGACATTCAGTTTGTCCTTGGAATGTCTGTACATGTTTGTAGTCAGAAGGAAAGAGGGACTTTTATGTTACAAAGCACAGTAGCATTCTGGGGTAGGTAAGCAGGGCACTATCCCCAGGCACTGATGTAGAGAAGGTGCCAGAATGGAGCCAAGGGGATGCCTGCAGCTGACATATGGTGAGCCCATCCCCTAGCCACAGCAGCCCAAGCCCATGCTGCCACATCATAGTCATAAGAGTAACAGCCATTGCCAGAGTATGGAGAGCCCAGACCACAGCAGGTAAGACTCTGTCTGTCTCTGCCTCTTACTCTTCAGTGGTTGGTATAATATCCCTGTTCCCTCCTACTACGTGCCCATGGCATGGAAGGAGCTTTCTATGCTTCTGCAATAACTTTTTTTCCCTGAAATAGCTTTTGGGAAGTAAGTGTGGGCATGATTGATACAACTGCGTTTGTGCTAATCTGTCTCAATGCCTGTTGCACTAAAGTACAGAAATTGGGGATTAGACGTGAAAACCTGGGTCTTCATATGAATGTGATCCACTTAGCTCCCCAAATTGTCTGAGTGGTCATACTGCAGAATCCCAACTGTGGTATTTATATTTGGCCTACTTACCTGTAGGTGAGTGTCTTGCTATGGTGTGTATCTACTAAATTATGTCTACAGTCTACTATGTTCCAGGACTGAAATGGCTGTATTTCAGTAGTAGGTGGAGGGATTCCTTTATGCACTGGTCTAGGTTGTGATTTGTGCTTTATAGATATGTTGAGGAGGGAAGTGAGAGTACAACAAACATCCTTCGCATTAGTTTTAACCAAGGAGTCAGGTACATTCCTGGTCTTTCTGCTGTTGGATATCTATCCATTGACTTCAAATAGACTTTGGATTGAGTCCCTGGTGTACCAAGAACAAAAGAAAAGCAGCAATTCTTAGAAACCTCCATATGGAGAGTGGGATGTTGGGCAGCATGAGCTCATGGCCTTGACCTCCCTCCCTCTGTAGTAACTAGAAAAGCTGATTTAGAAACAGGGAGGTGTGGTTCTGGAGGCAGGGAAATAAATAGTGCAATAGGATATAGTGGGTTTTACTGTTGCATATACTTCGCCAGTGCCACTGGGAACTGGCATGAGGGAGCCAGGCAGCTTTCTTCCACAGCAGCTCATCCTGCCACGAACTATGGATCAAAACCACAATCAACTCCAGAATTTGTAACCCATTTTTAATACCTGTCTAGTGCTTAGCACCTGTACAATTCCAGTTGTAGTTCTTCAGCATTTTTTTCTTACCTATGAACTTATTTTTTGGTTTGCTATGGCTGTTAGCTGACAGACAGTCTTTGCTGTAGAATTCAGGTATTGTCAATTTACACAGAAATTAGCTCTGAACTACTGCCAAATAGTAATGCTGTGGAGATATAGATGGAAAAAGAAAACAGGACATTTATACTATTTTCCCCAGCTCTATATAGAGTGCAACCAGGAAAAAATATTGATTACAGTTGAACACAATTAATTAGAGTACCTTTAACATCAGATATTTGTTGTTAGCACAAAGAAAGGAAATTCATCATTTTCCAATGTTACTAGCCACCTTTGTGAACATTTATTTCATTTGGATTTTTCTTTGTAGGTGCTGAAAGATTAAATACTCCTCCCCCTACCACCTCTTTTTAATTTCACCTAGCCACAGCATGAAAGTAACTTAAGCCAGAAATCTGACCACTTTTATTTAGTTAAATGAAATTTATAAACAATGGAGTTGAATTGAACCCAATACCATTTTTCTCATGTATTAACTATGCAACTAGCTGGAGGCTAATGGAAAATGTGTGTGTGTGTGTGTGTGTGACTGATTGACTCAGTGAGTGAATAACTACTGTTAAAATTTTCCGGTTACCTTATGTAATGTCATAGACCCCCGGTCCTGCAGCTTAGACTACAATATATATGCCAGTTGCAGGATCTGGGTTTAAGATAAGCAATAACTTTGTATCATAGTTTTCACAATAGTCCTAAAGCAAGTATAAAAATATTTGGTAATACTGCAAATACTGAGTAATTTTACTTATCCAGACAAAATCAATGTGAGAATTGAGCTATAGTTTCTTAGTCTGCTTCTATACAAGTTAATTAAAAGTATGGATCTTGTCATGTAACTTGTCAACATGTCTGGACTTTCCACAGCCACAAATAGTAGAGTGCTGACTGCAAGCTTCAGAAATAATACGACCTTAAAAAAAAAAAAAAAAAAAGACTGGCACCATGTTTTTAAGCTTTCCTTCCCAAACATAGTAACTGGAAACTTTCTAATGAAATCTTAGGTTCCCTAATAATCACATAATTCTGGCAAGAGTGATATTTAGCATATCAGCAAATACCATGAGACATGATAAAATAGCGAGATCTGGTAACATTGAAGTTGTATATAATATTTCACTGGAAGTTCTTAGAAAAATAAATTGTTGGCAGATGGTCATATTTACTTAAGGGAAACGGAATTAATTAATTCTGCCTAGAATTTCTCTATTTGAAACATCTGTCTGTAAATGTGAACTCACGTTCCATGAAGGAGAACGTATGTTTAGGGAGAAGGGAGCCTCTTTTATAAACAATCAGGATGTCTTGGGTTGGGTAGCCATTTTGTTGTTTTGTGTCAAAAGGTTGCGTGGTTGTAAGAATCTCAGTTCTAATTAATTAGAAACTAATTTTACAGTATCCTTTGAAAAAGTAACTTTGTAAACAAATACAAGTTTAAGAGGATTTCCTGAAGGTTTTAAGGTCCCCAAAGAGACCAAACTCTCTCTTACTTCTTTCTTAGGTCATAGTTAAACAAAATACAAGTGATGATTAGCCTGTTTTTTATTTTCATAAGGTCTTTTTGAGCCATTTTCTAAAAGTTATATTACTACACCCAGTGAAGTCCAGAGTTGCTTGTGACCACTAAAAATATCTTTGTTCTGTGTTACTAAGATACAGTTGCTTCTAGGGATGGATCCAGGGGGTTGCAATGAACCTTTCTTCCATTCTTGCTCCACCCAAAGTTTAAAACCAACTGCCTGACAGCAGCAACAACATTTCTATTTAGGCAGCAGTAACAGAGTCAATTGGCTTCATGGCTCAGTATAATCTACCTGATTCTTTCTAAACGCTTCATTCCACAGGTGTAATAACCCTCTCTCCTTTTAAAGGTCTTGATATTTAACTAATCAAACTAGCCTTTCTTTAGGAATTCTTCTGTCTGTTATTTGCTCCTGGTAATGTAGCTCCTGTTTAACAATGTTGAAGTCTGTTTTTAACTCTAGCTAAACTCAGGTGAACAGTAGTAGCTCAGGTGTTGAAAAAACTTTAAGTGAAGTATTGAATGCACTGCCAAGATGCTCAAGAAGGCTAGATTTTGTTTTGTGAATCTGAAAAAGAGGTGTACCTTTCTTTCTAATGATTGCAGGACTAATGAAACAGCATCGTTTATTTTTGCCTTGTTTGTTGTGTTTTTTTTATGCATCCTAGCAAATTAAGCACATTCCAATCAAGTTATATTTGTTTTTGCTTCAGTTTTAAATGGAATAATACAGCCCTTAGCCCTAGCATATTAGGAAAGCATCTCAATTCCTTTTAAGTAGGGGGATATAAGTGTTGTGTTATATGAGATGATGCATGACACCATTTGTACCCTCTTTTCAAAGTCCTAGATCCAGCCATGGTAGCTTCTGTTAATAAATTACTAGAGACCATTCAGGAACAAGTTAGAGGAAATGAAATGGAATATGAAAATATTCAGGTTCAACTAAATTTTATATTATTTTCTGCAGAGCTGGTTTGGGGGCTGTGTAAGTTGGTGACAGACCGGGGGGGGGGGGGGGGACAAGGCTGAACTCCTCAATGAGTTCTTTGCCACAGTGTTCCTAAACAAAGGGCAAGACAAGTCTCACAGTGGGATTGTAGAGAGGCAACAGCAGAGTGTCAGACTACCAAGTGTTGACCCTGAGATGATGCAGAGTCACTTAGAAGGCCTGGATGCATTAAAGTTGGCAGGCCCAGATGAGCTCCGTCCAAGGGTACTGAAGGCACTGGCTGATGTCATTGCACAGCCACTGGCAAGACTATTTAAGCACTCATGGTGCATGGGCCAGGTCCGGAGGACTGGAAAAGGGCCAATGTGGTCCCTATTTTCAAGAAAGGGAGGAAGGAGGATCCAGGAAACTATAGGCCAGTCTCACCTCCAACCTTGGCAAAGTCTTTGAAAAGATTATTAAGGCTTATATATGTGAGAGCCCTGCAGGAAAAATTATGCTGAGGGGAAATCAGCACAGGTTCGTAGCAGGTAGATCATGTCTGACTAATCTAGGCTCATTTTATGAGCAGGTTACAAAACACCTGGAAACAGGAGTAGGGGTAGACTTCAAGAAGGCCTTCAATATGGTATCCCACCCCATACTGATGGACAAATTAAGAGGCTGTGACTTGGATGATTACACAGTCTGGTGGGTGGCAAATTGGCTAGAGGGTTGTACCCAGAAAGTGGTGGTAGATGGGTTGGTATCGACCTGGAAGGGCGTGGGCAGTGGGGTCCTGCAGGGCTTGGTCCTTGGACCGATGCTTTTCAATGTCTTCATCAGCAACTTGAACGAGGGAGTAAAGTGTACTCTGTCCAAGTTTGTGGATGATACAAAACTGTGGGGCGAAGTGGACACACTGGAGGGCAGGGAACAACTACAAGCAGACCTGGACAGGTTGGACATATAGGCAGAAAACAATAGAATGCAATTTAAACAAGGAGAAATGTGAAGTGCTACATGTAGGGAGAAAAAATGTCCAGCACACCTACTGCCTAGGAAATTACTTGCTCAGCAGCGTGGAAGTAGAAAGGGATCTCAGCGTCCTAGTGGAGTCAAAGATGAACATGAGTCAGGAGTGTGACAAAGTCATCAGTAAAGCTACTGCGCTTCATCATGCATCAGTAGATGCATGACTAACAGAGCCAAGGAGGTGATACTTCCCCTCTATCAGGCTCTGGTCAGACCGCAGTTAGAATACTGCATTCAGTTTTGGGCACTGCACTTCAAGAGGGATGTGGATAACCTGGAGAGGGTCCAGAGAAGAGCCACTCGTATGGTTAAGGGCTTGCAGGCCAAGCCCTACGAGGAGAGACTGGGGCACCTGGACCTCTTCAGCCTCCGCTAGAGAAGATTGAGAGGCGACCTTGTGGCTGCCTATAAATTTATCATGGGGGCACAGAAGGGAATTGGTGAGGCTCTACTCACCAAGGCGCCCCTGGGAGGTCACGAGAAATAATGGCCATAAGCTAACAGAGAACCAATTTAGACTGGACATTAGGAGGAACTTCTTCGCAGTTAGAGTGGCTAACATCTGGTATGGTCTCCCAAGGCGGGTAGTGCTCTCCCCAACCCTGGGGATCTTCCAGAGGAGGTTAGATAGGCATCTGGCTGGGGTCATCTGAACCCAGCACTCTTTCCTGCCTATGCAGGGGGTCAGACTCGATGATCTTTTAAAGTCCCTTCTGGCCTTAACATCTATGAATCTATGAACTTAGGCCCCCTGTTTTCCTCTCTTGCTGATTTTAGGGACCTTTTGAATAGACAAGAATAACCTTAGCTTCTATTTATATATTTTTAGCATTAGTATCTAACTCTTTTTTTCCTCGGAAAGCTACCTTGAAAATGCAAACCAGTAGCTAAGACA
Source organism: Caiman crocodilus (assembly GCA_030014935.1). Lineage (NCBI taxonomy): Eukaryota > Metazoa > Chordata > Crocodylia > Alligatoridae > Caiman > Caiman crocodilus. Next base: position 117,907,383 of record JAGPOW010000261.1, on the reverse strand, counting down.
GGATTTTGGAAGGTTTTTTTTACAAAAGACCCTTGTTTTACTTTCATTTCTCACACCTGTAATAGTCTCAAAAGGCTGGCATTGGTATAGTTGAACCCTGTGGCTTTCTGTTGTTTCCTGATGCTTTGGGGAACACAGATCAGTACATGGTTGTGGGGTTGGTACCACCTGGGCTGTAGCTAATAGGAGGCAGTCTGACCACCAGTTCTCTTACAAATGACATTTTGCTTCTAGTGAATGGCCAATGTAACTTCTGGCCACAAGAAACAGAATAATCCAATATTCATATCTTTAGACTTAAACCCAGTACCTAGAGCACATGACCTTTACCAAAGTTTAACTTCAGTGCCTTTGTTTTCTTTGTCCTTAAAGTGGAGGCAGGGATACTCAACTATTTTAGTGTTACCTTTTGTGATAATGTTTGTTAAGTCCTTCTCTATGCATGTGTGACCCTTTTGCCCAGCACTGGCCACAGATCAGGCTGGGTTTGAATTTAGGAGTTTCACATCAACTTGCCAGGTCTGGCTTGAGCTCCTACCCAGAAGACTGGGAAAATAAATGCTAACTGTTTTAAAGTGAACAAAATTACCCACTAGCAAGCAACATTACACTAAAACAGGGTTTATTACAGGAGAAAAGAAATGTACACAACCTTAAAGAAATTGTTAATTATTAAACCTTAACTTAAAACACCAAACAGGTCTTAGGGGTGCATCCATGCATGTGCTTTCCTCTGGAGTTGACTAATTAACTGCACAGTAAAGCATCACTGTCTACACATGTGCCCATATTAGAGTGTGGTAAATTAATTAATGCTGCTGTAGGATAGTACTGTCCAGGATAAGTACCATCCTACCGCAGAGTAATTTACATTACTGCAGTGTGTGTGTAGAGAGTGATTGGGACTGGCTAGGGCATGAAGGTGCTACAGTGCAGGGGCTGTCTGCTGGCTAGTCCCCCACTGTAGCATCCTCGTGCCCCAGGGGACCCCTCCACCATCTGATGCCACCACCCAGAGTTTGGAGCTGACCTCTTAGGCTCCCTGCCAGCCCATGGCTGCTTTGCTTTGGCTCAAATTGCTGCAATCCCAGGTTCATGTGTGGATACTGCACCCAGGAGCAGCTGATTCTGGTATGAACTGCACCAAAGTTATGCTGGTGTGAACTGCACTGAAGCTTATTGTGTCAGGGTAATTGCACATATACACACACCCAGTTACTGGAAAACCAACTCGGGGAAACTACCACGCAGCCAGTTATTTGGGAAGAGAGAGTCAGCCAGGAGTGCTGAATGAAGGCTCCACTGCCTACACCAGCCAACAATGGCAGATACTGGGTAGGGAAGCCCATCCTGGAGGATCCTGCTGCTTCTTGCTGGCAGGTATTGTCACTCTGCTCCAGGGGCTCTTCTACCCATGGCAGCCCAAAGTAGCAAATGCTGGGTAGGGAGTTCTGAACTGGAGTTGCTGCTTCTCTGCTGCTAGAAATTGCTACTTTATCACTGCCAGGCATTTCTGACACACTTTCACTACAGGTCATCACCTGTCCTCTGATGACATTAGGGATCACTGTGACTTTTCTTTAGGTTGCCTATGCAAACTCAGGTTTTTTAGACCTTGACCTATTCAACAGCAAGGATTTTAGCATTTTTTAGGTATACCTGTACCAACTATAGGGGAACATTCTCACAAGCACTTTCCCCTTAAGGAGCTGATCTTCCATAAGGCTATATAGGAGGTAACTCCTGTTTAGAGTCTTTCTTCTTTCTCATATGTGCTGTTGCTGTTCTGGAACTGAGGGCCACCCCACTACAGATCTCCGTAGACCAGTGGTACTCAACATTTTAGTCCCATGGGTCAGATTAGTGGTACGGCTGGTCCATGGGATGGTTACAGCCCTGTGCACCAGGATTGGGCCCTCCTTCTCTGTGCTGTGTACCAGGATTGGGCACTGGGAGCCTGGCACTCCCCATTACTGCCCCTGTTCTCTGGGTCTGGGTTCTGTGGGCCTGGCACTGCCCCCTCCCAGCTCCTAACACCAGGATTGGGCCCTGGGACCTGGTGCTGTCCCTGTGTGTCAGGACTGGGTCCTGGGACCCAGTGCCACACCTGCCTGGTCCTGAGTGCAGGGCCCAGGATTCCTCTTGGGTGTGGAAATTTGGTAACGGGAGTAGTGCCACTCTTGCCAAATTTCTGGACCCATGGGGAGCCTTGAAGGCTGGAGGACACAGTGCCAGGGCCAAATCTGGCCCAAAGACCAGCAGTTGAGGACCTGTGTTGTAGAGCCAACGCTGCTTACCCATCAATGAATTTTGCATAACCTTCTATTAGTAATATTTTTGTGCCTACAAATGTTAGTTTTGGAAAGGATAGCCATTGGATACACTGATCTGATCCACCTGCCCATTACATTTGCACACTTTATCTAGAAACAGAACTTTAACCATAGCCAAACATGCATAGCATAAGCTGGGTTGCATATGCTGGTGCTAAGATTTCCCACAACAGATGCACAGTATATAAAGAGCAGGGCTACTCTGTTGTGGCAGCCTGTCCAAGCTGAGACTGCCTGTCCCCCCGCCACTTGTTCCCTCTCACGTCTTCCAAATGCAGAAATGTGCTGTTGCAGCTTCTCTAGGGTATCATGTTCAAGCACAGTGGGGTCTGAGGTCTGAGAAGTGATTGCGGTGGGAAACTATGAGAGCCTTACTGTATATTTCCATGTTCAAAGTGTACAAGTAAGACTAGGTAGTTGGGTCCTGTTAGGAGCTTTCTAGCAAAACATGCTTACTGCTGCAGTGTAGATAATTCCTATAGTACCACAGGGCTTGAAGCCTTCAGAATTCCTGCTTTATTTGGCAGTTATCTATTTAATTACTTCAAAATATCACTGCTACTTATGAATGCAGCACAACTAAAATCTACTTCTGCAACCAGAGAAACTGAGGGATAGTCGAAAATCACACTTTTGTAAAAGATTAGTCACTTAAGTCTGACTATCTTGACAATCTTCCATTCCATTGACCTTCAAGAAAATCCAAAAGCCAACTCTGCACAGTGCTGTAATCAGCCTGGACAAGTCATGTGGGGTGGGTTTGGCATATTGTTTCCGAGCTCATCTAGAAATGCTAAGATCCATCTGACCTTGTGGAATCTTAATTGAGAACCTCATGCAGTGTTCATATGTGAACTTAATATGTTAGTTATATATATCTGTGTGCGTGTCTTGGGGCTTGGCCATCTGCTCTTACATAGTTGCTTTATCATTTGAAAGATTAAGCTGATTTTATTAGGTGTTAAATAGAAAAATAACCACAAATGCATAGTGTGGGCCACATGCCATATTTACTCGAATATAAGATAACCACCCCAAAATTAGACTCTATATATGGAAAAATTATAAATTTGTTATAATATTCCAGGTACAGAATCTAATTATTGGAGGTTTGCTTTGAATTTGTCCTCCTCCTGTTGCTACAGCAGGGAAAATAAACTGGGGAGTCAGGTAGCTCCCTTGCCCTCTGTCAACCCATACTTCTCCCTGTAGCCCTTTTCCTGTCTCCTTCTGTCAGACTCTGATTTCCGTAAGCACATGAAAGTGAATAGCAAATTTGAAAACACTAACTCCTAAATAAATAGACCTGTAGTATTTGCATATAGTACCTTGTTTTGCATGATATAATTCATACAGAAATGATGCATCATATATTTTTTTTTAACTGCTGCACGTTTTAGCAGAGGTGTTCCATAAACGCATTTTTAAATAGCGCTTTTGTACTGACTTACGTAGCGTACAACCTATGCCTGATGTTAGTGCAAAGCTAAAAGGCTTGTGATTTACCACATCATTCATTGGGCTGGGCCGCAGATGAATCAAAAGCATTTCAGGCCACGGTGACCTCCCAGCTAAGCAGTCCTCAGTGTGTGTGTGTGTATTCTTCAAATACCCAGCACAAAGGAGCCATGTGCTAATTAGCCCCCCACCCATGATTGTAATTGGGTTTTCTTATCAGGAATCCTGAGATCCTGTCAAAATTTTATGCAGATGAGGCATGGAGCAAATATGGTCCGACTTCACTTCATGGATGGCAGGGGACACATGCTTCAGGGTCTGGGTGAGACAGTGTGGACACAGGGATTCTGGGTGAACTATTTGAGGCCCTTTGGTTATAATTGCTAGGAATTTAAAGCTGGCGAAGAAACAGGACTCATTGCAGCTCAGCTGTGGGAGTGAAGAGGAAGTCGAAACGTATGCAGCATAGCAGCTCACTGTGATTTGAAAGAGTTGCTGCTGAGCAGGACTGTGCTTAATGGGAACTAGCATATACTTTACTCCGATGGCTTGCAGTAATCTATTCCTTCTTACCGTCTTGGGCTAGGGACAGACATTACACACAAATCAGTTTAATGATCAGAAACTGGTTTAAACCTGTAACAGAACAGATGTTCAGTGTACATAAACCAGTTTGAAAATGACTGAAACTGGTCTGAGATAACCTGGTTGAATGTAGTATTACGCTTAACTGATTTGGGTCAAACTGGTTTATATAATGTCTGTCCCAGATCCTTTCCTGGTTTAAGTTAAATCAGAGTTCCTCAGCATCCTAGCTGCTTTGCAACTCTGGTTAGGGCCCTGCTGTTTACTCCAGCCCAGCAGGGCTGGCCCCTCCCTTCTGCTCCCTGGCTGCAGCTTTGACAGAGACTGAAGGTATCTGCTTAGCTTCCTCTTGCTTCCCCCTTCCCCCATATTCCCTGCTCAAGCAGGGATTCCCCCCCTCCCCTGTGCCTTACACAGACACGTCTCAGCATTAGCTAGCATCCCACATGCTGGCTATGGTCCATGCTATGGGAGATGGGACAAAGGCAGACAGGACAGTGTCAGCTTAGGGCTCTTTGGAGCTACTCAGCAGGTAGCTGGTTATGTTCCCTCAGTTTCTTCCTTTATAAAAGTTGTTTGATAAGCTTGAACTGATGAGGGAGTCTGTTTTGTTTGATGGGATGATAAATGCAAACATGGGTACCAAATACATCCTTGAAACAACTCCGTGTGTAACTCAATGCTGTGTTATCAACAGCAAGAGGGGAAGCCCTCCCTAATCAGAGCATCCTGCAGGGTCTGGCCATGCCTCTCTCAGCTCAGCACTATGAGAGGGAGGGCTGCTCTAGCACCCGCCAGCTTCTAGCCTGAGCCACTGCAGGCATGTGCTGGCATTTCTTCAGTGCAGAGGGGATGTCTGAATGGTTACAAACTGGTTTTGCTTGGCCAGGTTAGACTGACCTGCAAAGATTGAATCAATTCAGGTTCAGGCTTTTTGAATTTCTCTCCCTAGCTTTGTAGGCTAAGATCTAATATAGTTTGCTGCACTGGTCTGTTGCCCAATACACTGTAAATAGGACACCTTATGAAAGTCTACTGTAGCCTCCCAATGAGATCTCAGCTATATGCCTGCTTTATGGAAATAGAGGATTTCTCCGCAGCTTGCTTCTTTGGCCTCTTGGCTGAGGGCAAGCGAGATGCAGGGGCTTCTAAACCCTAAGACCTCCAGGCTTGGGTCTTCATGTAGGGAGGCTGCTAATGGATTTGAGAACATCTGAAGCCCAGGGTGAAGAGTCTGGGGCAGAGGATTCTTGCCAGTGGTAGCACCACCTGGATTAGAACTATTTGAGTTCTGCTCAGTCCATAGGATTTGGAACTGATTTGGCCAATTCAACCTGGAACATGAAATTAAAAAAAAAATTGTGGTAGGTTTCCATCAGCATGTTTGCCCAATGTGGGCCATGTGTTTTATAGTCATGCTCAATGTGGGCTGTATTTAATCAGCTTTATAGTTGGTTTCTGTTAGTGAACTTATGCTCCTTTTAGCAGCAGTTCAAAGGTAGACAATGTATTTAATTTGGTTTCCCTGTGTGTGAAAGTAAGACAAAGGGCTTTTTTTCCCCATGCTGATTGTGGGGGAAATACTTTATGTGATATTTGAGTAAATACTTAATGTTTTGTTTGCATGGATTGCTATGAAATGTTCCAGGTTCTTCCTTTCTGTTTCCTAATGGTGGACAAAACCTGTGTAATAAATAAGGCAAAGTACTACCTCTTTTGCTTTGCTCCTGCTGCTTAAGTGCATCATTTGCCCATTTGGAATCTATGGTAGTACATTAGTGCTTGGAATATTAATATAAACAAATCTTTGATTGAAAATGCATATTGCCAACCCTCACTGCAGCTTTTTGTTTGCATCTTTTTGCTATTACTTTATTTTTTAATAGAATGTAAAGAATATGAAAGACCCTACCCTTTTCTTACATTATCATCCTGACAGCTTCAAGTGGGACAGAATCAGGCCTGAGTTCATTAATATTGAAGTAGTGAAGGACAGATTTGTTAGATTATCTGCAAGCGGCTGTAATTGAGTCATAGGACTTCCCTGTAAAGTAGTGGCCTAAAAATGGAAATGTGTCTAGTTAACAGGCTCTTATTCATCATTAAATGTTTGCAATTGTTATAATGAGAAAAAGAAAATTCTGGTTTATAGTTTTTGTGCTCTTTTTTTCTAGATCCTAATGGTTACTGTGATGGCAATCCCTTGGAAACTTATGAGAGTACTTTGTTACTCCAGAGCAACTTTATCACAGAGAGTCCCAGTCAGAAGTATCCCGAGTGATCTGATGCATATATGGTCCAGGACCATATTTTCAAATTTTGCTGCTAACACACCTACTTCAAATACAGTGGAACTGCATGGTAAAGTGTACCCCCGGGATGACTACACTAACGTTACTGAGAGGATTCTGTCCAAGGTGGGGAGGAACTTGCATAACCAAAGGCATCACCCTTTGTGGCTCATCAAAGAACGGATAAAGGGTCATTTTTACAAGCAGTACCTAGGACGCTTTGGAACCCCGCTCTTTTCTGTTTATGATAATTTCTCCCCAGTGGTGACTGTGGAGCAAAACTTTGATAGCTTGCTTATTCCACAAAACCATCCCAGCAGGAAGAAAGAGGATAGCTACTACCTGAATTGCACCCACATGCTGAGAGCACACACATCAGCCCACCAATGGGACTTGATGCACTCTGGGCTGGATGCCTTCCTGGTTGTGGGAGATGTTTATCGCCGTGATACCATTGATAGATCTCACTACCCAATTTTCCACCAAATGGAAGCAGTTCAGCTCTTCTCCAATCATGAGGTAAGAACTGTTTGCAATGGCTTCATCCATGATTCTCAAACAGGGTGCTGGAGAATCCTGGGATGCTGCCAAATCCTATGAAGGTGCTGGGGTGTGAGGAGATAAGCAGATAAGCCAGGCTCAGGCTTGTTCCTACCTGGATGATCCTCCATCCCTATTGTAAAGCCTGTGTAAGGAAGTAAGTACTGTAATGCATAAATTAGTTTTTGAAATTGGGTGCCATGCAATTCACAAAGGTTATGGAGTGGTGCCTTACATCCAGTGAGTGCCTCAAATCCATAAAGGCTCAGAACTACTGGGATAGATGAACTTCAAGAAGCTTCTGCAGCAGGGTATATGGCAAATATACCCTTCTGTTTAGCTGGCACCTCTTTAACTGTAGCCTGTCAAGGAAAGTCCTCATAAAAAAAGGGCTTTAGTTTTTAGGCTTTAGAGACTGCAGTATGGTAGTCCTTAAAAACCATAATGTGATGGCCCACAGAAATTTTGGTAATATGTAAATATTTCTAAAGTGTATTAACTAGAATTCCCCTCTTCCTCCTTTCACCCTCCCATGGCCTGTGCAGTTTTAATTTGTCATGAAGGAGAACCTGGCTTCATAGATGAAATGGTAGAAAAAGCACTTTTATCAAATATTTACAAAAATATTTCTAAAGGTGTTTTTTCTGTTATCTGGTTTAGCATGGTATGCTGGCAGTTTCAGAGCTTTTCTTATTGTAAAAAAAAAAAAAACCCACAAAAAACCAAAGTCAGGTTTATCTTTTTGCTTAAAAAGGAATTACAGTTTGAAAAAAAATGAAAATATTTTACTTTTATCCACAAATACCTTTATATGGTTTTCAATTTCATGAGTTTTTTAAATAGTTTAAGCTGATGAGTTAGCTCAATCACATAGTAGAATTTTTCAAATTCGAAAAAAAAGATGAACTATGTTTTTTAATTAAATATTTAAGTATTGTACTTTGTGTCTAACCTATATTAAGTATGTTTGCGTGTGTGTGTATATCTCATTACTTCTACCAAAATTGTCCTGTTGCTGCTCTGGCTCACCCGACAGTCTAAACACATCATTGCCATTACATAATACACATTCCATCACAATATCTGCATCATGCTCCCATGTACACCTGCATGTGTGCACCCATGTGTCCATCACCGTCACCCTTGCCTTGTCACAAAGACACACAATCTTTTCCTACACCCTGTCACTAAACGGTAAGCTCACCCTATCTCCCCTCCCCGCTCCCCCATTCACTACTGTCTGTTGCTTTCCCAGTTCTATCAGTCTTTGCTGTCTTTGTCATCGCTTTCTGATCTCTCACCATCTTTGCCATCTTCATTGTCATCATCGTTGTTGTCATTGTTGCTGTCTTCAGGAGGCCTGTCCCTGAAAAGTCTATGCCAGTCCATTCTCTTCCAGATCATTCCTGTTATCTCTTCCCTGGCATCTTTCATTGCTCTCATGTAGTACCCTTGTATCTCATTCAGTCCCATTTTGACACAGGCATCTATTGAGAGGTTTGTGAGCCCATATATGAGCAAGTTCCTGGCCTTCCACCAGGCATTTCTAAAGCAGAAAATGAATTGGTTGAAGTGGTCTGTCAGGATCCCCTTCTGCTTGGGCAGGTGCCCGAACAGTGCTGCTTCTCTGGTCAGAGTTATGATTCCTTTCACCATCTTGAGAAGTGTAAAAACTTCCTCACCCCTTTGGCAAAAAGTATTACAGGAAGTGGTAGATTATTTCTTATTTCCCTGAGGCAGTATGGTTGGTATCTTTGCCCCTCCATGTGATGCTGCACCCATACCAAGAGTGCACAATGAGCACAATATTAGTTGAAAGCCAGAAGGCTCATGATTTACCATATAGTTCATTAGGCTGGGTCCCAGCAGAGACAACAACATTTCAAGCCATGGTGACCCCATAGTTCAGAACTACTCAATATACGTGTGTACTCCAGACACCTTCTTGCCCTCACAAAGGATCCATATGCTAATTAGTACCCCACCCATGACTGGAACCAAGTGTTCTTGTTATGAGTCCTGGGATGCTCCAAAAATATATATGCAGAGGAGGTGTAGAGCAATGGGTATGGCTCCACCTCATGGAGGCAGGGCCACACTAATCATATGCACCAGGTGGGGGGGGTGACAGAGGGATTCTGGGTGAACTGTTTGGGGGCTTGTTTGGTGATTTTTGTGCTATGACACTATCATATATCTTATTCAGATGCAGTGCAATGCACTAACTTATCTGTGTGATAGATTCCCATTATCACCTGGCAGGGGAAATACCATGTCCATGAAAGTGGCAGCAGAAAGTATCCTGACCACATAAGTGGCTTAAAAATGGCTTTGTGTAGTGGAGGGTCCATGCCTGTCTGCTTGCAGACAGGACTCCCTACAGGAGTCTCATAGTTAGTTTCCCAGTGGCTGGCTTCCATTGGGAGGATCTCAGCTACATGCCGACTTTATGGGAATCAGAAACTCCTCCCTAGCTTGCTTCTACAGCTGTACAGTGAAACTTGAGAGCTTCTGAACCCAAATGTCCGGGCTTGGGCCTGCACATAAGATGCCTGTTGAAGGATTTGGAAGTATCTGAAGCCCCAGGCTGAAAAGTTGGGGTAGAGAATACTTGCCAGTTTTCAAGGGATTCGGAACTGATCTGACTAATCTGACCTGGGACACGAAAATTTTTCTTAAAAAAATATCAAATATAGATATACTATAGATATAGATATAGCTATCTATCTGTCTATCTATCGATCTATATTCCAGTCATCACTTCTTGGCTTCTTGTGGGTTATCTGAAGTCCCGGACTAAAGAGTCGGATGAAGGATGCTTCCCTGTAGTATCCGGTGATATCTGAACTCTAAGACTTGTGGGTTTTGGCCTGCACATAGGATGCCTGCCAATGGATTTGGGAGTATATGAAGTCCCAGGGTGATAGGAATGGGATGGAGGATGCTTGTCCGTTCTAGCGCTATACATGGTATTTAGAAGGATTGAGTTCTGCCTACTCAATCAATATGGTTTTTAGAACAATTGAGTTCTGCTCAATTGATATGATTTAGAACTGATTTGGTTATTTGGCCTGGAATACTATATTATATAGATTCCCATCAGTATGTTTGCCTTATATGTGTCATGTGTTTTATAGTTATTCTGTGTTTATTAGCTGCATTTAATCAGTTTCATAGTTGGTTTCCATTATTGAGCACATGCTGCTTTTGGTAGCAGTTTAATGACATACAGTGTATTTAATGAGCTTTCCTTATATGAAAATGTAAGACAAAGGGCTTTTTCCTCCCTGCTGATTGGGGAAAAATACTTTATTTTGCATTTGAGTAAATATGGTAACATTCTTAAAATTGATGCCAGTATGTGAAAAGGGAGCCTAGCATTGAAGGGTAATGGGGCTTGCTTACTAGAGGAGAGGAAAAGGAAAGCCTTAGTACCTTCTTTTCCTTCTAGAGGCTTGAACATCTCCACCTATATCATCCTTATCACACCAACAGGTATACTTCTACTCAAAACAGAAGTCACTTCCATAATGCATGTTATTTTTTTTGGTCCAATATGTTTATGACCATCTGCTTTGGTACCAAAAAAAGTTCCTGTGTAATTGTCATATTTTCTGTAGCTGCATGCCTGCCTACATAAGCATGTCAATTTTATGCCTATAATATCAGTACATTATGTGTGTATGTATGTGTGTATACACACACAGTATGTATTAGATGTGTTATATTATATATACATATAATATATAATTATATACTACTATTGTGGAATTGCCACTTGCACTACCACTTACTCTTGAGTTGAGTAATTTGTGTAAAGCAGGGCTTCAGCTACGTAGGTGTGAAAAATGTGGCATAGTCTTCTCAAAATTACTGTACCCAGTCTGAAAAAAGAATTCATTTTTTGAGAATTTGAAGTGAAATCGGTTAATTAAATTTCTGAGTTAAAATCAGTTCAAGAATGGATTCTTTAAGAAATGTCATGCCCTAGGTCAAAAATTGTTTCTTTCTTGTAAGCTAGTTTAATTATGAAGGCAAGGATTTTTCACTATGCTGTGCCTGACTTCATTTGATCAAAGACCTGAGGAATAATGTCTTGCATTTGAAAGCTTGTCTAACTTTATCCCAACTGCATAGTTGGTCCAATAAAAAATACCATCCTAAGAAATGCTACACAAAGAACCAAGGGCTAAACATTGATAAGGCTTTTTGGCATATTATATTTTGTTCAATTCCTGAATTCTTTCCACAGAAAGGTGAAAAGAAAGGTGAGAATGACCCTTCTTCCTTTTGATAGATCTTGATCTCCCAATAATCAGTTTATTTTCTTCTGCTAATTGTGTTTGCTATTCTTGAGAATTTCTCTCAGCCTCTGCTGTTTTTTTCATTATGCTGTTCCTGGCTTCCTATAAAATGAGACCTGATGAAGAATGTCTTGCACTGGAAAGCTTGTTTAACTTTATCCCAGCTATGTAGTCAGTGCAATGAGAGATATTAGCCTAAAAAGTCCTTCCTTCTTACATAATTTCTGAACCATCATGGCTACAACATCACTCTTATACTACCTTAATTATGGATTAACAAAGTGCTACAACATTTTCCTACAACTAAAACTCTCCAACCCCTTCATCTAGATCTGACTGTAGCCTTTAATAAGAGGTTTTTCCCTGCTTTCTCTTTTCATTCATTTTTTTCTCAAAATGCTTGATGTATCATCAGAGAATGTTCACATGCGATGTATTTTTGAATCGTAGCTGTATGCTTACTTTCCAGGAAAAGATATTTTCTGTCTGGAAAAAAACTGTCTTGGAGTAAACAGTAATTAGATGGCATAGCAAAAGCACCAATGTCCTTTTGTTAGAAGGGCTATGGAGTGATAGGTTGTATAAAATTCACTTCATAGGGTTTGAAAACTTTGTTTTCTTCTTGAATTTTCAAGTTAATACAAATATAGCATATGGTAATATAAACAAATCATTACAAACTTAATTGCAAGACTGAAGTGAAAATTCTAATTCCAAAAATAACACCGTGGATTTATTTCATGCTGAAATGCTGAAGGGCATTAACCTTTTCGTGTTTTGTCCTTTGATTGCCTTATCAAGATTTCTAACCTACTTAACTGCTTGAGAAGGATCTAACTTAAGTGAAGAGGGAGTAGAGGGGAGAGAGAGAGAGAAAATGTGATTTATAAATGGGGAAAACATTTGACATCAAGTCTTTATGCTTAAGTGGTATCTCATTCAACAGAGGTGGCTTGAATGCTAGTGGTTGCCACTCTATTTTAGTGCTTCCTTTTTGTAATCATAATATATTCTATAGCTGAGGTTCTCAATTGCAGGAAAGCCAGTTTGCTACCACATCTTCATCAAATCCTACTGTGGAAAGAAGGTCAAATACCCCAGGATATATGTGATGCTAACATGATCACTGTGTACAAGAACAAGGGAGACAAGGGTGACCTCAACAACTACAGTGGCATCTCTCTCTTTGGCATCACACGCAAGGCTTTTGCCAGAGTCATCCTGAAATGCTTGCAGCAACTTGCTGACTTTTTTTCTACCCAGAATCACAGTGTGGATTCAGAGCAGGGAGATCAACAGTGGACATGATATTCTCCTTATGCAAACTGCAAGAAAAATGCAGAGAACAAAATAAGCCACTGTACATAATATCTGTCAACCTGACGAAAGCCACTGATACTGTTAGCAGAGCAGGCTTGTTCAAGGTCCGGGTAAAGATCGGATGCCCCCTAGAATTACTCGGTGTGATATGTTCCTTCCATGAAAACATGCAGGCCACATTCAGTTTGATGGATCAACCTCTGGCAGGTTTGAAATGAAGAATGGAGTGAAGCAGGGTTGTGTTCTAGTGCATACATGCTTTTGGGGATCTTCTTGTCTATGCTGCTGCATTATGATTTTTATGGCTTAAAAGAAGGCACATACTTTCTTCACACAAGATCAGATGGTAAACTGTACTCTATCACATCTAAAGGCCAAGCAAAAGTGAGGCATATACTCATTAGCTCCTTTTTGCTCATGCATTCACCATCCATGAAGAAGGCCAGCTACAAATACTTATGAACCGCATCTCCCATGCTTGCAGGATGTTTGTCCTGGCCATTAACATTAATAAGACTGTGGACTTAGGACAGGGTGTTCGTCAGTCACCATCCATCAGCCCTGACAACATTTCTCGAAGTGGTAAACAAGTTCTGCTGCCACAGATCCACAGTGAGCGACAACCTATCACTGGATAAAGAGCTAAATAAGGCCATTGGAAAGGCTGCTACCACATTCAGTAAGCTCTCTAAATGAGTCTGGAACCATGCAAAACTCATAATCAAAACTAAGCTGCTTATACACAAAACCTGTGTGTGTCCTCAGTGTCCTTATATATGGCAGTGAGACTTGGCATCATATGCACATCAAGAAAAGAAGCTAAAAAGCTTCCACCTATGCTGCCTACAGTGCATTCTTGACATCAAGTGGCAAGATAGAATCACCAACACAGAGGTCATCACCAAAGCCAACCTGCTAACCATCACTGTGCTACTCAAATAGCAGTGCCTTGACATCTCTGCGGGACGGAAGATGGGCATATCCTGAAGGACATCCTGTATGGGCACATTGTAGGTGGGTGTGACAGGGGCAAGCTTTCATGCCCAGTGCAAACACTGGCTCACTTCCTGTCTGTAGGTCAGCTGCCCACTTAATTCGTCTGCCACGCCTTGATGTAATAATATTGGGATGTTAATCAGGAAGGAGGCTGCCCATTTTAAACCCCAATGCTTAGGGGAATACCTGCAACTCTGTTTCACCCCTACACTGCAGCCCAGGCCTTGCAGATGACATCCACCAGTGGTTTGCACTGGGATTTTCATAATTCATACACACAAACAGACAAACACATAGTCGGCTCCGAGCCCTTGGCTGGCTCACAGGGGTGTGACACCTCATCTGGCTCAGGTGGTCTTAGTCCTGCCTGGCCTTTTGCCTTTGGGTATTACACCCTGTGAGGCTCATGTGGCTCTAGCCGTGCCTGGTCCCTGCAGCCACAGGACTCGCAAAGATACTGGGTGCTGCTCCAGGTCCCTCCACTGACCTGGGCCCTGCCTCAGGACTCCCATGAGCATGAGCTCCCCCTGTACTGGTTGAACCCACCCAGGATGTGGGAGCTGGGCCCACACTCACCTTTTACTGGGAAGGTGATTGGCCAGGCATTTCTTGGGGACTCCCCTGCCACAGGGAGCCCCACCAGACTCCCCTTCTCTGGCAGGATGTGATTTCATATTTTATTCATGACAAATGAGACCTTCTCCATCCCTGTACCCTTCCCCTGTCCTCTGCAGTATTCTGGGCAGAGCTCAGCAGAGAGGTGTTTCTCTTCTACTGGCTGATCATGAACTGCCCCCAGCTCAGGGAGCTGGGTCTTAAAATGGCCGCCCCAATCAGGCACCTGCCCCACCCTGGCCCAGTCTTTGAAGTGGCAGGCACTACCAGTGCCCTGCCACAGTGGGGAGAGAAGATTGGGCACCCAAAATTGCGCTTCAAAGACATCTGCAAGTGAGACACGGAAGTTTTTGGAATCAACCCAAGCCTTTGAGAAGCTTTAGCAGGAGACAGTACAGAGTGGGACTCCCTTCTCAGGTGAGTCCAACATCACGACAAGAAATGGTTACTGGAATTATAACAGAAATGTGACTGAAGGAAACAGCTTGTCTATACAATAGCCCCTAATGCCATGTACACCTGTGACCACTGTGACAGGACCTGCAAGTCTAATATTGTTATCAAGAGCTACAAGAGAAAATGCATCACCAGTCACTAGAATAACTGCAATGTCCAACGTCACTCGCTGATGAAAGGATGCCATATATTGCATAGTGATTAGATATTACAGCAGTATTTTGGATGGAGGCTACTGCTGTTTGGTCCTAAAGCTGTAGTTCGAATAAACTGAGCTAAAGAAAAAGCTTCATTGTCAGTATGATGTGTGACACACAATGGAATTGATCTGATTACATGCGTTAGGAATGGCAATTGCATACCATTTAGCAAGCTCATTATAGTACCTTATTGCTTTTTCTTCTACTTTCCGGATATATTATTTGTCCTCTTCCTATTTTCTGACTTCTTCCAAGTAGAAAGTGCTAAGGATCCCATAGTTTGAATTTGAAATGCACAGTTAATGGTCTCAAATCTTTGTGATATCCAAACATAAAAAATATGCTTTAAAAAAAACACCAGTTCAGATTGAACGGGCATTATTGACAGTAAAAGACAGAGCTGTTCCACATTTTATTTTAGTGATCAGTGTTAGATATAGGAAAGTGTTCATAGGGAGTAATTTTTCAAATATATATCCGTTTTAGTTTTTACAAAATATCCATGAACAATCTTTGAGACCTTATTAATTTGCTCATTATTTAAAATAGTTTGAGAAATACTCTGGCTGTAGTTCAGTCTGGGAGGTATTAACAAATTATTTGATTGAGTTATGTCTTGGATTACAGGCTATTCATAATTCATGGCTTATAATTGGTCACCTGCACCACATGGCATTATGTGTGCACCCTGACTGGGGGACTAAATTTTGCATAAATAAGGAAAGTAATCTCATATTTCTTAACAGCCAAGCACAAGTTTCTATTTTGAAGCTTTGTAGGTATGTTTGCATATTCCCACAAATACAAGAGAGTTTCATTTTAGGACATTCAAGTGCTAAAAATAAAAATAGCAACTTCTATATCTATCCCAGTAGAACTTTCTATAAAATAGCCTTGGACACTATTAACACAAATTTTCAATTTTTATTCAAGCAAATGTTCATTATAGTTATTTAATTGTTTGTCTGTAGATTTATATGCATGTAATGTTTAGAGCAAGGATGGAATAAAAGTGTCTGGAAGCAGTGCATTGTATAAATTTCCTAATTCACTTTGATTCTGAATATAAAAGAAAACACCAACTGACCTGAGTCATTCAGCAGCAGGTAAATTATGAGTTTGGTTGAGAAAC
The DNA here is from genome assembly GCA_030014935.1 of Caiman crocodilus. Classification (NCBI taxonomy): domain Eukaryota; kingdom Metazoa; phylum Chordata; order Crocodylia; family Alligatoridae; genus Caiman; species Caiman crocodilus. The sequence continues at coordinate 117,891,153 of JAGPOW010000261.1, read as the reverse complement.
AGGCAAAATTTTTACCTTGTGTGTCTTTTGATTTTGTAAGTAGTTTGGACTGACAGTATTAACTGTTAAAAGATTTGAAATTACAACTTTCTTCTGACTACAAGACTTGTTTACTCATAATTAACCTTTTTAAACATAAAATGTAAGAAGGATGCAGAGGCTTATATACTGTACAGAGATTTTTGGGTTCAGTTGTTCACATATTGAGAGATTTATTTTGAAAACAAAAATCCTAAATTTCAGATATATTAGCCACTGGAGGGAGCCAGTACAAATTCAATAACTATCACAAGATATACTTCAGCTGACAACAAATATTAAATATTGGAGAGAGCTTGAAGGGTATTTTCCAAGATAGCTGAGGTTCAGCATGAGTTTTAGAGAACTAGAACTGAGAGTATAGGAATTATGTTCTAGTTCAACATCCTGGATCTAGCAAGTCATTCCGAAAGATGAAAAAGTCCTATAATGTGCGTGCATTCTAACACGTGAAAGTTATAAATAGGGACATTTGAAGAAAAAATACAGATACATATTTAGTCTGCATTGAAATGTATTGGAGCAGATGGTGAATTTGTTGCTAGGACACAATGGAAAAATTAAAATTTTTGTTAAAAATAGGGACTGCCTCTCCAGAATGGGTACAGTTAGAATCTATGTATGGCTTCTGGTTCTGTTCTGATTTCAGTTCTGTATCATTACAGGGAAAATTACTTTTAGACCCCAAGGTTGATAGTGTTTATATGCTGTTGTGTAAAGACTGTTGTCCTAGGTGGTATAAATCCAGATGGTCTTCTAATTGGCATATATGTGTTACTCATTTTCTTATTTTACTAAATAATAACATAATTATTATAATAACATCCTATATGAAATGTAAAAAGCCTTAAATCTTTTATTTCTCTTAAATATATTGCCTCCTCATTTGCTTAATTAAGAGGTCTCCTGTTCTTTTTTTAAATATTAGGATAGAGAAAGAATACCTGACTGACTGAGTCCATATTGTGAAATGCATTCTACATTCTTCTCTTATTTCCTCCTTCCTTTTTCCCTTAGCATGTTAAACTGCCCAGGTCTAATTCTGTTTTCCACTATAGTTTAACTAATGTGACCAGGATTAATTTCTCTAAAAATCTATAAAGTGTCTTTGATGCAAAAATGGGTGGAGGACAAGAGGAGTTCTATGTATCCATTAATACATTTCTGTTTGAAGTTTCAGCTCCATTGCTAATCATTTTTGTTTCCTTTTTCTGAACCTTTTCTAGTTTTGCTGTCAGGTGTTTGTAGAACAGGAAGAATTTTGAGTGCTGCACTTACAAAGCTGATAAAAGTGCAGAAGCTGGGTCTGTGTGCATTCAGCTTATTTATGTGCTTTCACACATCTCAGCTTCAACATGTATTTTTTTAAACCTTTCCTTTTTCTGTGGAGTAAGTTGTGAAGTATTTTTTCATTTTTTACTCAGTTTTGTTTTGCTTTTTCCCATCTGTGTAAGGGATATATCTGCCTCACAGGGATGTTGTGAGACTTTCTTTAGTTATGTAATCAATTAAATAATATTTAAATAAACTAAAATCCTTACAGAATTTTTTTTTCAAGGCAGTGGTGATGGAAGTAAAATAAGCCTGCATGTGATACATTGGTTACTGACAAAAAAAAGAATTGCCAGAAGTAGCTAAGGGTACTATTATGACTTTTGTTTCAACAGCTGGATTTGTGAGAAGATCCTTAATAGATAGGTTAGAAGTTGAGCAGATTTTATTTTACTCATTTTTTTAAGAGCTTGAATTTTGGACCATAACCATTTCTGCTGATACATGCTGAACTCCTGGTTGGCTTCATTACTATTAGAGATGTGAAGAGATGGGAGAATCAGTGGTATTTAATTTTGAAATTTTGTTGTGGGTCAGTATCTGTGCCTGTCTACATGTGCATTTGATGTGTCACCAGTTTACTCGCAAGTAAATTATGAGTAGATGGTGCCAGGTATGCATCTACATGTGTAAGGACGCAGAAGCAGACTTACTTCTACTTTGTTCCCGCTTTCTGGAATTCTGCAAATAGGTCCCTGATGCCACTGAGCTCCAGCCTCCAGCTGCAGCTGCCAGCAACCCTCTTCAAAAGTCCACCTCACTCACTGTTCCCTGCCTAGCCATTTCCCTGGTCAGGAGCAGTGTGCCCAGTGCAGGGACAGCATAGGGCAGCACTGTCCTCATCTCCTGTGCATCCTTGTGCCATGGCTGCTCCAGCACCTGCCCTTGGGAGCAAGAATCATGCCCCTGCTCCTGTTGGCTTGTCATGCCAACCACCTGGCTCATGGCTACATTGCCCATCCTGGCTCCCCTGCATGCAGCAACCATGTGTCTACCAGCTGTGCTCTGTCCCAGGACTGCCATTGCGCACCTGCCACCTCCACCCTGTCCTTCTAGCCCAGGGACAGGCAATTATTTCAGGCGGAGGACCGCTGGTTTTGGCAAGCTGTTGAGGGCCACATGGGTAGCCCTGCCTCTTGACAGGTGCCCCACCCCCTGGTCACCATCTTGGGACCAATGTTCCAATGTCTTGGGACCAATGCCCTACGGCTAGCGCTGGTGGGCCCAGAGTGGGGCTCAAGCTGGCAGGGGTCTGTGGAGCCAGGCTGGGCTGCACCAGCAGGGAGAGAGAGGGTAGCTGGCCCAGCTCTACAGAACCCCTGCTGGCTGGGACCCTGTACTGCTGCTGCTTTCCTCTGGGCCCTGCCGGCTCTGGTCCTGGGACACTGGTGCGGGCCCCACGCTCCTGCTGGCTCTCAGGCCTGCTCACTCCCAGGGCCCCCCTCAGCCCTGTGGTACAGGTTGGGGGTGGTGTGCAACCATTACCCTGCGCTCACCGACAGGGAACAGTCTGGTGCTATGTGGGGGAAAAGCAGCCCTTCCCCCACCCTGTGGCCCATGCTCCTTGCTGCAGCTGCTCGCAGCCCTCGTAGGGCTGTCCTGAGCAGGCACAGGCAGCCCCACGCAGGCTGTGAGCAGCTGAAGCCCAGGGCGCTGGCCACGGGGCAGGGGAGGGGCTTCTTTTCCCACGCTCAGCACCAGAACCCACCCCTGCTGCCAGCCTGGGCCCTGCCCTGGCTCCAGGTTCACCTGTCAGCGCTGTGCTGTGGCGGCAGCAGCTGCTCAGCACAGAGGAAAGTGATCCTCCCCCCGCTTGCTGTGCCAGGCAGTGTTTTCTGCTACTGCCCACCCAGAGCTCAGAAACTGGGCAGCATAGGGGTGGTGGTAGCAGCTGCACTGCAGTCTACCATGGTGCAAGCTCCAGGCAGGCAGCAGCAGCATCAAACACTGGCCAGTGTGGCAAGTGGGGGGGGCATTTTCCTCCATGATGAACAGCTGCTGCTGCCATAGCACAGCCCTGATGGGTGAGCCCGGAGCTGGCGCAGGTCCCAGCGGGGACGGGTTACAAGCTGGTGCTGAGCATGGGGAAAAGTGGCCCCTCCCTCGCCCCATGGCCGGCTGCCTGTGCCTGCTCAGGGCAGCCCCGCATGGACTGTGAGGAGCTACAGCAGGGAGCATGTGCCATGGGGTGGGGGAGCTTCTCCCTTGTGCTCAGTACCAGCTTGTTCCCTGCCCACAGTCCTCCCTCTTCCTTCCCCCCCCCTTACCTGAGTTTCCCATGCCAGTGCAGCCATGAAGAGCCACATGGTCTCAGGTCAGAAGCCCCTGTTGGGGTTTCTGGCTGGTGGGGCAGGGCTGGGTAGGCCCTGCTGTTGCAGGAGCCCTCTGGGGCTTCCTCTGGCTCCTATCATCTTTAACAGGAACCAAGGACAGATAAATACATATTATTTTTCTAAATTTTTTTATGGGCCCCATGGGCCAGATAGAATTGCCTGCCCATGGGCCATATTTTACCCACCCCTGTCCTAGCCAAACCCCAGCAGAGATACCAATGATGGGCCTCAGGCTGCCACCACCAGGGCCACCATCACAGTTCTGGCCCTCTGTGCCTGCCAAGCCAGCCAGGACTGGTGGCAGCACATCAACCAGCATTCCTGGGGCAACAAGCAGTGGCTGGAGGCCTTCTTTGAGACCTGGACCACCTTTCAGGATGTCCTGAAGCAGCTCCGGCCCCACCTGGAGTGGCAGCACACTGGCATGCAGCTTCCCCTCCTGACAGACACCTGGCCGGCCCTTGCCCTGCTTAAGCTGGCCACACTCACCAGTCTGCAGTACTTTGGCCACCTGTTTGGTTTGTGCAAGGCCACCAGTGGGGAGGCAGTCTTGGAGGTGTGCAGAGCCCATGAAGATGTGTTGGGGGACACTGTGCTCCATGTGCATGACCCCCTGGTGGTGCTGGCAGGGTTCCATGCTTTGGGATTTCCTTAGTGTATCAGGGCCCTTGACAAGACCCACATCCTTGTCACCTGCCTGCCTCATGAAGTTAGGCCCTATTACAGGCCATTGTGCTTCAGACCATTGTGGACCACCATGGGGTCTTCATGCACATGAACGCTGGCTAGGTGGGCAGTGCCCATGGTGCCCACATCTTCAGTAAATTTGGCCTGCTGGGCCTGGTGGAGTGTGAACGCTTTGTAGGTTTCATAGATTTCATAGACGTTAGGCTGGAAGGGACCTTGGAAGATCATCGAGTCCAGCCCCCTGCCCAAAGGGCAGGAAGTCAGCTGGGGTCATAGGATCCCAGCAAAATAAGCATCCAATTTACTCATGATGGTATTCAGTGAAGGTGCTTGGACCACCTCGGGTGGCAGGCTATTCCAGACCTTGGGGGCTCAGACAGTAAAGAAATTTTTTCTTATGTCCAGCCTGAAATGGTCTTGCAGTAGTTTATAACCGTTCGACCTCATCATCCCCTGGGGTGCTCTGGTGAACAAACATCCCCCCAGATAATTATGGTCACTCCGATAAACTTATTGGCGGACATCAGATTACCTCTGAGCTTGTGCTTTTCCAGGCTAAAGAGCCTCATAGATCTCAACCTGTCGTCATAAGGTCTGTTTTCCTGACCTCTGACCATATGCATGGCTCTTCTCTGGACTCTCTCAAGCTTCTCCACATCCTTTTTGAATTGTGGGGCCCAAAACCGGATGCAGTACTTCAGCTGCGGCCTCACCAAGGCCGAGTATAAGGGGAGAATGATGTCCCAGGATTTGCTTGGGAGGTATCTATGGATGCGAGCCAGGATTTTGGTCACTTTACTAGCCACAGCATTGCACTGCAGGCTCATGTTCATCTTGTGGTCAATGATGACCCCCAAGTCTCTTTCTTCCTTAGTACTAGCCAGTATAACACTGCCGAGCCCATAAGCATGCTGCAGGTTTTTCCTCCCAAAATGGAGTACCTTGCAGTTTTCAGTGTTAAACACTATCAGGTTCTCACCTGCCCATTTGCTGAGTCTGTCCAGGTCTGCCTGGATCACCCTCCTGTCTTCAGGTGTGGATGCTTTGCCCCAAAGTTTGGTGTCATCGGCGAACTTGGCCAGTCCGCTTCTGACTCCAGTGTCCACATCATTAATGAAGATGTTGAACAATATGGGTCCAA
>JAGPOW010000261.1:117809484-117875543 GCA_030014935.1 Caiman crocodilus | reverse complement strand
GTGTGCTCCAGGGAAGGGGTCGGCCGGACGTGAGGCACCCCAAGGGAGGCACTTGGAGCCTGGAAGGTGGTCGGGCGCAGGGAGGTGGGCGGCTCAACGCGGGAGCACCCCCTACTGGCCCGCCAGTAGGCTGAACCTGGTGCTGTGGGTGCTGCATGAAACACAGGGGGTGGTCCAGGGTGTGCACTGAATGTTTGTTCGCCACTGGACTGGCCCTGTATACTGGTTCTGGTGCTGCCTGATTTGGCTCACAGACCAGCCCAGAAAACCACATCTGGCCCATAAAGCCAGATGAATTCTACACCCTTTTTTGTAGAATCCCACTGAAATGACAGAGGAGGCACGACAGGGAAAGCAAGAAAAAAAGATTTTAAATCTTTAGTTACCAAGAAATGAAAAGAAATAAAAATAAATATAAAAATATATGCATTTTTTGTATTTAAATAAGAGTACAATGTATAAATACAACTATGGTACACTGTAATAGCAGGCAAGAGAATCTTGCTTTCTACACAGAGTTTTAGGAGATTGGTCTGTGCAGCTAAAAGTACATTCATGTGAAAGGTAGGGTAATACAGAAATACTGCCAGCCATAAAATTTTTTCCAACTTTCAAGTGAGCATGAAAAATATACCCTATTCTTTTCTCTAAAGTTTCTGTCTTTGTGCAGTTTTCTTTGCTAGAGTTATGAATACTTATTTTATATGCCATTTGCTTTCCTTTTGTCTTTAATTCAGTATAGAAAAAGAAAATAAAGATCACAGAATGACCTTGGGCTGTGTTCTTGGTATCGCAACCAGGTAGCTTACTGACTTGTAACATCAGACCACTTTAAGTGGCACTAAATCATTTTTTTCTCTCTTGCTTGTTCAATCTTGGCTGCTAATTTACTCAGTAATTGAACTTGGACTTAGTGCTAGACCTGTGTGAAATATAACAGAAAATGATTAATTTAGACTTGCATTTGCAAGCCAGCAGCAGTTCAGTCGAATGTTTTATAGAGTATGTAGAGTTGTTGATTGTATCTGTGTTGGTCTAAGGACACAGGTAGACAAGGTTCTTTGAGTAGATATGATATCTTTTATTAGGCCAACTAAATACTTGGAAAAATTGTTTTTTGCAAGCTTTCAGGCACAAACACCTTTCTTCAAGCATGAGGAGAATCTGTTGGTGTTTTGGGACATTTTTAGATGTGTGTGCAATGCAGCACTGGATGCTTTTTTGAAAGTTTCAGGTAAGGATGTTATGTCATAAACAGTGGTGTGCGATTCATGGGGATCTTCTTTTTGTACTGTAGCAATTCTTCATGTGGCATCTGGGTGGCTCTTTCAAAAGTATGATCTATCTCTCTGGAGGAGTGTCCTTGTTGGGTGAAAGCCCTTTTGAGATTTGCGAGGTCACGATTGCAGGTATGATCTCTTCAGTGCAAATTTGGTGGTATTGGAGGGCTTGCCTGTATATTACAGCTTTCTTGGTGTGTTTAGGGTGATTGCTAGCTCTGTGTAGATAGGTATGTTGGTCCATGGGTTTCTTGTGTGTGGTGGTTTATATTTTACCATTCTGCATATTGATCATAGTGTCTGAAAAGGAAATGTTGGTGCTGAAGTATTCAAGGGAGAGTCTGTTGGAGGGGTGATGGTTTTTGAATTTGCAATGGATTAATTTAATAAATTCATGTCATTCCACTTCATAAATCTACTGGATACAAAAAATCATGGACTAAATATAGACATTGGATTTATGGCACGTGATAACCTGCCTACCATCTGATAACCCCAGGCAACCTCTGTATTTTACCAGCTACATTCTCTCACCAGTTCCACATTCCTACTTTCCCCCACCCCATCTGTCACACATCTATTGTGTCCCATTCCCTCTTATCCTCACTGCCATGCTTTTGCATTTTCACAGACCTGCATTTAGCTTATCGGCTTCTGTTCTACCCAGGAGAGCATACAAACACCAGCAGACTCTCCTTATGCCTGAAGAAGGGTGTTTGTGCCAGAAAGCTTGCAAACAACAATTTTTCCAACTAGTTAGTTGGTCTAATAAAAGATATCACATCTACCCAAAGAACCTTGTCTGCCTTATAAAATATATTACACCATTTTTTTTTAACAACCGCTACAATGTCAACCATCATCACCTCTTCCACTTGCATTGTCTTGACCTCTTACAGCAGTTGTTCTTGGTGCATTCTGCATTTGGGCCAGGCCTGTTGTAGACCAGATAGATCAGAAAATTTTTTTTGTTTAAAGTCTGATTTAATCTACCCAATATAGTTTGTGGGGAGGGGAAAGACAGTGAAGCAATTTTCATTTTCTAGGAGAGAGGTTTTGTTTTTTGATCCTGAAGGAAGATCAAGTGGGTTGAAAGAAATCACAAGTTAAAGTTTACAGCCCTTCATTTATACAACTTTAATTCATTTAAGAGCAATTCAGTTTTGAAAAGTTTTTTCAAGGTATAGTAAAGGTTCTTATATAAAACTTTTTGGATAGTTTTTAGAATGTATATATTCTGTTGTCATATTCTTCTTAGTGCTATAACTTTTGAAGCAATTCAGTATTTTTTAAAATAATTATCAATCTCCTACCCCAAAAATATTTGTTTATTTTGTTAGAAATAAATAAATGATTTCATGAATTTTCTGCACGAGTAGATTTCTGCAATTAGTGGGTGAATCTACACGAGCAATTAATGCACAGCAATAAACTCCAGAGCAGTTGGAGTCAGAGTAAACTGTTCCTGGGTGCAGCATCTACATGTTCACCTGGGACAGCAGCAATTTGAGCTGGGGTGGAGCAGGCCTGGGCATGGGGGGGGGTGGATCTGGGTGGTGGCTTTGGTTGATGAAGGGATTGCCTGGGGCATGAGTGTGTGGAACTAGTGTGGCTGGGCAGAGGAGCCATGTGGCTAGGCAGCGTGCAGGAGTCTGGCCCCTGGCTGGCTGGGTTGACTGGGCTCAATTATGTCTGTGGTCACCAGCTGCACATGTGTTGCCAAAACCAATTATTCCACAGTAAGATAGTACTGTCTCTGAGTTAATTAATTTACTGTGTCCTAATATGTGTAGACAATGACACTTTACTGCAGAGCTGATTAGTCTGCTCCACAGTAAAGCTTATGTGAAGATGCATCTATTAATTATAAGTGAACTTTATAAAAATAAGTTGTAATGTTTAGTTGACTGAATGTTTCTGTTCCTCTTGTAGTTCATCTTATTGTAATACATTGTATATAGAACATATTATGAAGTTTCAGGAATATTCTGTTATATATAGTCAGTTACGCACTCTTTTTTCAAGTTATTTTCCTTCATCTACATCTTTTAAAGTGTTTGCTTTTACTCTGGAGTCTGAAAAGAGATGTGTATGATGCAGTGTTGATTGGCTTTCTGGGATTTACAAGTATACTAAGTCTGCAAGGTAGAGATGGTTTTGCCAATTCAGGCTGGTTTCTGAGAATCAGGCTGGGTTTCTTCTAATATCTATCTGCACCACCTTCCATAAAGATAAAGAGCCAATAAAGATTATTCAAGAAAATTCAAGGCATTCACAATTATACCTAAATTTAAACCCATACCCCATGGATTGAAACTTAGTTTAATGGATTTTTCTGGTTCTGTTTAAACAATTTCTGTGTTTTTGTCTTTTTCTGTCTAGCTGTTTAGAAACCTCAAGGATGGAGAAAGCTTCCAGTTGTTTGAGAAAGGACATCGCACAGCACACAAGCAGGAGACTCACACCATGGAGGCAGCAAAGCTGGTGGAATTTAGTCTGAAACAGGTGCTCACAAAGCTCATAAGTCATCTCTTTGGTGATGGTAGGTATTGCAGTGTGATGTTAGGCCCTTTCACCAAACTTTTGGTTGGCTGGTGGAAATCTGGGCTTTTAAGAAGGGTTTTGCAACTTAAGTTTAAAAAAAAAAGGTAACAGCTAAGATAGAAATGGGATACTGTGAAACGGCTGCATTAAAAATAAATAAGCCTGTAATAAGTTGTATTTTCAAGTGCTGGTTTTTGTCTCAATATCATTTGTCAAACTCCTCCTCAACCTTAGTAGAACTAAAGCGTGAAGCTATAATCAGTATTTTTCATATAAATTATGCATTGTGCACTCTGTATGTGTTAAGCTACATATTTTGTCCATGAAATATGCGGAAAGTTCCCCATAGTTTAATAAATTAAACTCTATACCTGAGTAGAAAAAGTATAAGGGATGGGGATGTAGGCAGCCTGGCCTAGTAGTTACTTGCTACCAATCCCATCAGGGGGCAGGAATGAGTTACTGTTTCCAATGGGCAATTCACAGGCAGAGTCCAAGCACAGGCCAGGTCAGAGTTCAGGAAAGCTTGCAACCAAGTGACCAGAACCCAGGGGAAAAAAAGCACAAGCCAGAGTCCAGGAGCTCAGGAAGCAGGGTCCAGAAACCAGGAAACTGATCCAAGAGGAGATCCAAAGCTAGATCCCAGGAACAGAGCTGAACCAGGAGGCTCACCAGAGTACAGCTGAGTCAGTCCCGTTGGCTGGCCTAGAGGCTGCTGCCACAGATGGGACTAAATGGGTAACTGTACTTCCAGCAGCCAATCAGGAAGCCAGCCAGTTAATTAACTGGGATAGAACTGTCTGTCAAAACCCCAGGCCAATGTGGTCACCTAGGCAATTAGCCCAGGGTTAGCCTGATTTAGGGTCCCTGACAGAAAATGCTTACTAACTAGATACTGTACTATACTGAACAAATTGCTGTTTGGATCCTATAAGGCAATGTGTATGTGTATTCATTCATAGGTATAGGTATGGCTGCATGCATGTGTAATAATAACTTATCAAATGTTCAGAAACACTTGTCCCTGTTACAGTAGCTCAGTAAGTAAGTTGTCTGAGCGAGAATTAGTACTTTGCTCTTATATCCTGGCAAGAAGACTAGGATGCTGAGCCGATTCATATTTCTTTTGAAGAGACGCTAGATGGATTAGAAAACCACCCCAGTCTTTTGTTAGCTGGTGGGAAAGATGATACCTTCTTATTTCTGTAGTGCTTTTATTGTTTTGTTTTATTTAACAATGCTTTTTCAAAAGTTATTGATGACTGACATGTTGTGCTTTAGCTTAAAGGTACATATTGTCAATAGGATTTAGTCTTTTGCACCATTCAGGTATATTTGAAAGTTTTACCCAATAAATAAAAAGGTAGCACAGCTGGCTTAAAGTTACTGCAGGGGAAAGGGGAATGTGATTTACCATGTGACGGCTAGTCTGCTGTACAGATGTGTATAAGCTCTTACTCCAAGGAAAATTAAAGCTTACTTTTGGCAGTTTACCCTTCTTTCCTTTGTTGCTAACACCTCTCTGTGAGGGTTTGTTTTTTCCATGAATAAACAGGCACAATGCTTACTATATTTTCTCATATACCACATGCCCCAAATGAGACTTGCACCTTATTTTTGAAAGACAGAATGTAAAAAATAATATTTTCCCAGAGTCATGGCCTAGAACAGGCTTTTATTCATGGAGAAGCACTAATGCACGATTGTCTGCCAGCTTCTTTTTGGAACAGCAAGCAGGAGAGTTGAAGTCTAGTTTTAACCCGTTCATGGCTACTCTCAAATTGGCTACTGTTTTTGGCTAACCATTTGGCTGCTCAACCAAAACCCATTGCTAATTTGAGAGAAGTTATGAAAGAATTAACATTGGTCTTTACCTCTCCTGTTTGCTGCTCAAAAGAGAACCTGGCAGCTATCCTGCAGCACTGCTTCTCTGTGTTTCTATTGTAGTGAAGAAAAATAATCTTTCCTGCTTAAGACGTGTACCCCTAGTTTAGAGGGCTAATTTTGGGGGATCTGGGGGGAGAAAAGCGGGAAGTGTGCATGAATAAATAATAAAGTACTTAGGAATGTAATAATGATTAGGGCCTTTTTCTCACTGCTTGGAATGTGCACTTTCTTTTTCACTCCCCCATTCCTTTTAGCTGTCAATATAGCAAATTAGAGTAATACCAAAGAACAAGAACTATGCTGAGCAATTTATTGTATAGATATATAATACGGGCATAACATGAAAGATCTTTGATCAGTTTGATGCAGTTTAGCAAATGCTTCCTGACCCAGCTTTTATCTTTCATTTTTACTCATTTTTATTTTACCATAGAGCTTGAGGGGTTTTTTTAATTTACTTTTCAAACTCAGAACACAAAGCTCTTTAATTTGGAATAAGAAATGGATTGTAGTTTTTTATTGTTCTGTACAAAAATCGTGTGATCCTTCTACTTGTTGTGAATAAAGAATTATATGTTAAAACAGCAGTTGGCAGTGTTTCAGAGCTACAGGTTGAAACAATTAAGCTTAGGTCTGCAATGGGCCAGTGTTCTGACTCAGTGACTGCTGCTGTTGCTGTTTCTCCTCACTTTCTGCCTGGTCTGCAAGGCAGATCTGGCCTACAAAGCATATGTTACCAATCCCTGCTGTAAGGTTCCACTTTCAATTACCAAACAAACAAACAAAATAGTTTGTTTCATGAGTCGCTTAATTATTTACAAGCTATGAAATTGGCCAAATCTCTCAATATGTTGTCAGGGATATATAGGATCATAGAAAAATATGGCTGGAAGGGACCTCATGAGGTCATATAATCTAGCCTTCTGCTTGAGACAGGATCCTCCCTGACTAAAGGCCTTGTTACACATAGCAGTTTGAGCTGCTCAAATGTTGATTCGTGTTAGTGTTAGCTTGAGTTTGGAGCAGTTGCACCTTAAGGTTAAAAGTCTTCTTCAACTATTTCCACCACCTGCATAGCTGTGACTTGCCACTGGAGGGCTGGCAAGCAGGGTCTTGACTAGGAACTACAGCTGTGAGTTGCCACTACATCGTGGCAAACCAGGACAGGCTTCTACCCCTGCTCTAGGTGGGGTTGTGCACGAGGTGGTTGAGTGGAGGGGGCATGAACATGAAGCTGGGAGGTGGAGAGTTAATGGGTTGAGTTGGGTAATTAAATGGGAGGTAAAACAGGAAATGGGGGTGGGGAAAGGGTGGGGAAATGAAAGAAGTGATCCATTGAAGGAAAAAAATAAAAAGAACTAAAAATAATTTTTTTAAAGAAATAAAGAAGTAGTAAATTAAAGGTTTTACATTTTAATAAATTGGGATTTGAGATTGGCATGTGGGGAGTACTGGTCATACTTCCTGGGGTGGCCCCTGCCCTGGGAAGGAATCACCAGTTCAAGGAAACCTCACCTCTGGACTCATCATGCCTTGAAACCTAGCTAGCTAGTAGTATGTGCTCTGCAGGCTGTTTGCACAGGGTTGCACTCCTGAGGGTCAGAGGGGGAGTTGGCTCAGTGCCAGAACTGCCCCAAGGCAGTGAAGTTTAGGGGATGGAAAGTTTGTCCACACAGAACAGGAGGATAGGGAAGGGGACACTGCATCCTGGGATGCTGGAGAACTACAACTTGGGTGGCTTATCTTCAGGGAGTGACCACACATAAATGGAACACGGGTTGTGTAACAGATCAGCAATAAACCTGCTCTGCGGGGGCATAACTTTAAGCTGCCTGAAGTGTTCTTAAAAGTAGTTTTAGGTGTTAGTGTGGGCAATCCAGGGGTTAGAAGTTCCAGGAGATGCCTAAAATTAATGTGTAATAAGGCCCTAAACCATCCCAGTTAAGCCTTTTTCCAATTGCACTTGAAAAAGACCAGGGACAGGGATTCCACAACTTCTCTAGGTAACCTGTTCAAATACTTGACCACCCTCATAGTCAGAAAGTTCTTAATCTTCAACTTAAATTTTCTCTGCTGTAGTTTGAAGCTGTTACTCCTAGTTCTGTCCATCATGGGCAGAGGGAAGTCTATCTCTATCTTCTTTATAATCGGCCTTCAGGTTTTAGAATACATCAAATCCCTCTTTAAGTCTTCTCTTCTCCTGACTAAACATTCTTAGTTCTTTCAGCCTTTCCTCATAAATGAGTCATTTTGCTCAGGCCTCTCAGCATTTTTGTTGCGCTGTGCTAGGCTCTTTCCAAATTGTCCTTATTCTTTTGAAGTGGCTGGTCCAAAACTGGACAGAGTACTCCAGATCCTTGCCAGTGTTAAATTGAACAGAAGAATATTTTCCATTGATTTACAAGAGACACTTCTATTAATACAACTCAGTATGCTGTTGGCTTGTTTTGTAATGAGCACACTCTTGGCTCATATTCAGCTTTTGGCCTATTGTAATCCCTCTCTGTTGGGTTTTTCTTTCCTTCTTCCTTGTCTGCAATACTGTATTTGTGCATGCAGTTGTTCTATCCTGAGGGCACAACTTTGTACTTGTCCTTGCTGAATCTCATCTGAACAATTGTGGACCATTTTTCCAGCCTGTTCAAGTTATTTTGGACCTTAGCCCTGTCCTTCAGAGTGTCTGCCACTCCACCCAACCTGGTATCACGTGCAAGTGCACTAACCATTCACTCAATCCCATTGTCCAAATGAAGATAGTAAATGATACTGACCTTGGAGACTCCATTTCATACCTCCCCCCATCTAGACATTTAGCCATTGAGGACTACTTGTTGATCAAGATGATCCAACCAGTGATATACCCATGTTACTGTACTTCCATGTAGTCTGTATTACCTTAGCTTGTTAATGAGAATATTGTAGGAGACTGTGTCTAAAGCCTTGCTAAAAGTCAAAGTGTATCATATTCCTGCCCCCCTGTCCCACTCCATGGAGCCTGTTACTTTATCACTGAAGAAAATTAAGTTGGTCAGGCATCCTCATTTGTGCATTCATATCCATTTTCATATGCATCACAGCTGCTGCAAGTTTCTCAAGTATCATACTGTTGTACATGTCATCAAGCAAGATACCAAAGTTACTTAAAGAATTCCTGTACTTTGGAAGCTTATGGATTACAGCAGGGCTGTCCAACTTTCCAGTGTCCAAGGACTGCATGCTGCAGGGCCCACATCTGCATGGGCCACAGGCTTCTCTGGGGCCACACAATGCACAGGTTCCTTTGCTCCCCCACTGCATGCCCCCTTATGCGGGCTTTCCCCTGCTCCACTGTGCCATTACCCCCCACATCATGGACTTCACTGCCTTGCCTTCCCACCTTGCAAAGGTCATCTTTGCTCTCCACCCTCCATTTACTTCCCCTGACATATGGGCCTCCCTTTTCCCCCTCCCCTCTGTCACCGCTACATGGTCTTTCTTGTGCTCACCTACAACATATCAGCTCAAGCTCCCACTGCTACCATGTAGGCTTCTCTGTCTTGCAGGGCCTGGATTCCAGAGCTCCAGGCTATCTAGACACAGGGACAGGAAGTACAAGCTGAAGGAGGGAGGGGAAGCCAGGAGGCTCTGGTAGCAGCAGCTTCCAGGACAATTTGGAGAGCAGGACCTGAGAGTATTTATATCATTGGGCAGACCTGGACTACAGGATGTCTTGATTTTATTTTCCAGAGTCTTTCTTTTAGCTTTGTCTACCATTAGGAAAACAACATAGATATTAAAGGAGGAAAAAGAATGAGTATTTAATGTACTTGTTCAAATTCCTGACCACATAGGATAGTTCCTTTCATTGTGTCCTTTAATGCTGTGTTTTGTCTAATTCTAACTTTTTCTCAAGTGATGTTCTTTCTATGTCTTTTCAGTCCTACTGTCAGCAAACTTTTCTTGACTTTCACCTTAAATTTCCCTTTTCTTAATTTCCCATTATTACTTCTAATTACAGTATGTCGTCTGTTGTGGCATAATGACTTCTTTCTCTCTGCATATGCACTCATCAGATATTTTGAGGGCTGTTGTGTTTCCTTTTCATCTTTGACCAAGCTCTACTAAATACGCTGTCTGAATTTTTCTTTTTACGATACAGTTGGCCCTTCCAGATTACTAAGAATTTTTGTTTGTTAAAAGGTTTTCAGTGTAAAGGCATTCTGGATACTGGATACAGTATTTCAAAAGTGGACTTTGACCAAAGCAACTAGAGAACTGTTATAATGTCCTTACTTGTTCCTCTGCGTAACAAGTGAAGGTTCCTTGGTCTTTTTTTTTTTTTTGCTGCTGTATCTCATTTACTGTCAGTACATAGTTAATTTGCTTTGCATTATCTCATTTTCTTCATTATTCCTTTCTAGCCTTTCTTTTACTGATTATCTTTGTTTTAGATGATCTTTCCCAGGTGCTGGCACTGGCATTTTCCAGGCCAACTCTGATTTTATTTGCTGCCCATACTATAACCTTTTTGAGCTCTTTCCCAATATCTTAAGTGTTTATGGTACCTTGTAGTTTTATTATAATAACAGCTTTCATTAATGTGTCCATTTTCAATTAAATAATAAAGTTGTTAGAAAAGACCAACATAACATTAATTAATTTACCTTCTCTTTAGTTGTCGTTCCCCAGCTCTATCATAGGTCTTACAGAACTTTTGACTTTTAAAAAGCAATACTCTTTGTCTAAAAGTCAGGCTGAAAGCTGTTTTTATGTTCATCTTGTTCCTGGATGAAACAGAATACAGATATGAAACAAATGGAAACAGTTGTCAGCCGTGGAATCCCAAGGTTGTCAGGGAAAATATGTCCTATCCCTTGTACAAAGAAGCAGTAATCTTTGCAGAATAGAATCCATTCAAGGATGTAAGACTGCAGCCAGTTCAGTGGAACTGAATCAAATCAGGACCCCCGAATCGATTCAGAAAGATTTAGCAATTCGGACATAGAGGCAGCTTTAAATGTTTTTTCTACATACCTGTAGGTAGCAGGGGCTTGTGAGTGCTGTGATGCTGGAGCGCATTGAGCATCTCACAGAAGCAGGGCAGCTCCCCAGCACACTCAGTAGCACACCCAAAAGCAGACCAGAAGCACTTCCAGTCCACTTCTGGGTCTGCTGAGGAGCATGCGGGGGGGGGGCCCCCCCATGACCTCCCAGCTCAGTCACTGATGCCTCCTGGGTCTGGGAGGGGCACCCAGAGTCCCTCTGCAGCCTATTGCTGAGCCGGGGGAGGGGGTAGGGCGTGAGGTGGTCCCCAGCGCACTCCCTGGTAGACCCGGAAGTTGACCGGAAGTACTTCCAGTCCACTTCCAGGTTCGCCACCAAGCACGTGGAGGGCCCCTCCCTCCCCTCCCACACTCCTGTGAGACGCTTCATGCGCCTCAGCATTGCAGCAATCCCGAGACACATCTGCTACCTGACAGCATGTAGAAAAAACTTGTAAAGCTGTGTCTGTGTCTGAATCACTGATTCTCTAAATTAGCATCAAATCTTCAGATTTGGATTTGGCCAAATCAAAGCGGGGACAGTGATCTGAATCAACAAATCAAATTACTGTCCCTGATTCGTGCCAAATTTGAATTGAATAGGGCCCGCTTCGCACACCTGTAATACCCAGCACCCTGAAGGCTCCAGCCCTGCAACACATGTATGCAAAATAGAAGGATAGGCTGTGAATGCCTGAATTAAGAATGTAATGTCATTTTGACATTACCCAGATGTCAAATGAGTTTTAAAGTTTTTGTTGTATTTTAGTGGCTTTGCATTTAATACAGTATGTACCTTCCAACAGAAGTGTCCTTGGAACACCCAGGCCTCTGACATGTTAAAATGATAGCACAATTGGATTCGGAGGAATTTTATGCCACATCCCAAACATTGTGCTTCCTGTAGGCCAAACATGCATGGCAGGAAGTGTGATGTTTGGGATGGGGCACTAACTGCCTCTTGTCCCAGTCATGCCACTGCTGAGCTGTACCCAGACCAATCCTGAAGATTGGGTAGGGAGTGGACCTGTTCTGGACCCCTATGTTACTTTAGGTAGGCCACTTAGGGTATGTCTTCATTGCAAAGGTAACTTGGAGATTTAGCATCCTTGTTTGAAGTTAGTTTAACTCTTGTGTGAGCAGCCACACATCAAAGCCATACCCAAGTTACTGTGTCTTTACCAGTGCTGTGCAAACCTTTTTGTGTTGCTAGGGGTTTTGTGATTGCATCCTATGGTTCTCTGTGCTGCAGTAAGCTAAGTCATTTTGATTCTTTCCCAGTGAATTACGGGAGAACTCTGTGGGCCTTGTGGGAAGTCACTAGAGGACACACAACACTCAAGTGGTTTAACCTTAGTCCTTACCATAAAAGGATAGGTGCCAGCCCAAGGCAAAGCCTCTTTTGGGGTTTAGCTTAAGTTCTAAACCAGTCAGCTAGCCTGAAATGAAATTGTCATTAAACTTGGGGAAAAACATGTTTTGTGTGGATGGGGAAGAACTTCAGAGGCAACACCCAACTAAGAGCTTAGGTTAATGTTGTAATATTTTCTTTTTACTTTAAAGAAAACAAACTTTCATTATTTTACTTTCTTAGTACACTTTTAATTTCTCTATGTATCATTTCATTATCAAATGATGTTACCTCATTTATCCCACTTCTTGACTATTTTTTCTTTTCAAACCCCAGTCCTGTCCTGTAGTGTGTGTGGATGGGATGTGGTACCCATGCTGATTGCAATGTAGGATTGAAGCTCTAGGTTGTAAACTCTTCTGGCTGGAAACTTTCTTCACTGTACTTCTGGAATGCCAGATACTATAGGGCCTTGATGATGGTACAGGCCTCTAGTCTGATTAATGAGAGATGCTTTTCTCAATGTTCTTCACAAATGCTTCCATTAGAGCATTTGTGGACATTGTTGGATTTTAATTTTAAAAATTTCTCAGAAATAGATATATTTATGCTGAAACAAAACATGGGCATTTTCAATGTAAAATCAACATGCTTAATAAAATTCTATGTAATAGCACAAGTGGAGGAAGAGAAATTATAATGGAAATTTGAATTCAGCCTTGAGGTCAATTCAGCCCTGACACACGTTAATTAGAAAAATAAGTGTCTAAGAGATTTTTTCCATAAAATGTGGCACTGAAAGAAAACATGATAGTGTGTGGTATGCAACAGAAATTTTATTGTTTGGAAATGGGATAGACACAATATTACCACAATTGATCCTTCAAAAACTCATGAAGCAGGCCTTCAAATTTTTCATCTGTCTCTTAAGATCTTACTATCCATTTCTTCAAGATTTTTTTCTGCAACCATAAAGGCTTGAAACTTTTTTTAATGAAAGCTGAAAATCACAAAACCCCAAGGAGCTGAAGATTGTGAAATACATCAGGTACCGTGTGGGTCACAACAAAATTTAAACAGTTGGCAGCACTGCATGCATCTCTCACTTGTGCCTTCATCACGTATGAGTAATTAAGTCATTGCAGACCCATGCTACACAACATTACAGCATCATGTGATCTCTCACTCTACATCTTGTCTGTACCTCTGTGCCTGTGTCCTAATAAAATACATATACACAAACTCAAGAAAATAGCTTTATATTTTAAACAGGCTAAAAGTATATAAAGAGAAGTGAAGGAATGTTTTTTTTCTCTAAATACCTCCTCACTTAAAAATATAAAATCATAAACTAAAAGAAGAATATAAGTATTATCTCCAAGGAACTGTTAGTCATTTTTTATTACAGAAGGTAATAGAATTACCTGCTTTCCCAGGATCTTGGCTCGTTTTCATTCTATGCCAAGGGGTTGCTGGGATTTGACAAGTGATTGATTTGGTTTCAAAGAGTGCCTGAATTGCACAAACTGTTCTCCATATTAGAAAAGACACGGTCATTTTTTTTTTCACAAGTTTCAAGATTGATTGCCTTCTGTAAGTATTGTAAATTAGTTTGTTTGCTATTTCTTTTCTCTGGATTGCAGTAATTGGTGTTATTAGCTGAAGGGCAAGTTTTCCAGTGGCTCAGAAAGATAGCCTTTTAAATGCTTACCCATTTTTGTTTTCTGTTTTTTAAACAACTGTACAGGACTGGAAGTCAGATGGGTAGACTGCTGCTTTCCATTTACTCACCCTTCTTTTGAGATGGAGATCAAGTATCAAGGAGAATGGATAGAGATCTTGGGCTGCGGGGTCATGGAGCAACAGCTAGTTAATTCAGGTATGGAAACTTCTCTGCTTCATTGACATCTCTATTAGCAGGCACTTCCAGCACAATCAGTTTCACAATCTGGAATACCCCCTTTTCCCTCACTGCACACAAATACATCTCTGTTACAAACAAGCGGCAGTAGCAGACAGGTTTCAGATGGAGTGCAGACACTGCATACTATATTTTGAGAGCAACAAGTTAATCAGTGAGCAGGAGCCTGAAAACTTGAAACTGCCATTCTTATGGAATCATGGAGTTACAGGGTGTGGGTGCAGGAAGGATAGAATAGGATAGGATTGATTTTAAAAGGCAAGCTAAATGAATTAAGTCACATTTTCCTGTCTTGCTATGGAAGTCTACACTCATACAGCTATGATTAAACATGGCATTAGCAAACTACACACACTAATATTTAGAACAGATTCCAAACCGTTCATTGTACCAAAAGACTCTGGCACATTTGATAGCACTTTGGTTAATGTCTTTCTATGTGTTTATTTCTTTATACTGATTTTCATATGCATTAAAAGCAACACCATGTGACTGACCTGGAATTTCAGAGAGCTGTTCAGTCACCAGATATGAATTATCCTTTAATGTTTATCAAAAGGAACTAATATAAGGGAAAAGAGAGACACTGATATTTCTTTCCAATTATTTTCAGTCTTGATGGGCTTAGGTCTTGGAAGGGCTGAAATCTTGTAGATACATTTGAATAAATAGCAACGTATGACATTCTGCACTTCTGAAAATCAAGCTCATAGAATCACAGAAATCACAGGGTATCACAGAAAAGTAGAGTTTGAAGGGACCTCAGGAAGTCTTCTGGTGCAGCTGTACCCCAGGATAATTCATCCCTCAAACATCCTAGAGAAGTGGTTGTCTAACCTGCTCATGTGTCTTCCATTGTTATATTCAGTTGGTTCTGTCATGTTTTCTTAAGTAGTTATGGGTGCAGTACACTCCAAATTCTTTTTGTTGGCTTCAGAATCAGGTAGCTGGAAGGGCTACAATTGTAAATATTTAAATAAATATTTTTAAAAGATTCTGTTATTTTGATACAGCATAATTCTTAACTAGGTCTCCAGTGTCCAATGTTGACCTTCAAGGGTGTGACTAAGAATCCAAATGAGCAGTTTTTGAAAGGGCCCAAACTCTTCTCTCATTGTTTCTCTGCATAGTGTGAAAATCACAGTTTACCAGTCACAGTTTGACTATCATTCATTAGGCATTCTGCAGCAATATAGTACTTAACTAACACACGCTGCATCAAATAGTGTGACTTAATTGAAGTCTTGGGGGTATCTCTATACAACAGAAAAGGTATGTTCTTAATTTCAGTTGTAAACATGATTAGGCTAACTTAGTTTAAAATAACATTGAAGAAGAGCAGCTTTGAGAAACTAGGGTTGCCAGCTCAGGTTCAATCCCAAGCTCTCTTACAGGTCTTAACTGAAACTAACCTGAAGTTTCCTTGTTGTTACTGCACTTTCACCCAAGTTAAAAAAATATTCATTTTTGCAGTGTCTACACCACTCCTAGACAAAAATAGATTTAAATTAAGGATGAATTTTGTCTCCTGATGCTAGAAACCTGTTGACACTTTTAATGGTTATGGTGTATAAACAGAAATAGGCTAATGAATTTCAATTTCATTCAAAGTAGATGAAAAAGAGGACACCAGTGCTTGACTTTGTTTGACAAAATAGTTGAGACAAAGGACATTTTATTTTCAGATTTCTCAGAGACTATTACAAACAAGAGGGAAATATAAGCAGCAAGTACAAAACTTGACAACATGTGATTTCTTCAGTGAAATATGCTGGAAGACTAGAGATTCATTTTGGATTTGAAGAGTCTTATTATTTGGTGGTGATTCATGATACAGTAGGCTTCCAGATTCTATCCTGCAGCCCCAATTCCAAATTGTGTAGAATTAATTTACCAAATAGAAAAGAGCAGTATTAGTACTAGTATGAAATGCATGCCAACCTCTGCACTACCAGGAAGGCAGTAGTGCTTTCTTTTGTTGCGTAGCTTGTGATAAAATATATAAGATCTTGCAACATATTCAATTTTCACAAAAACAAATGAACTTCCAAATTGTTGTTTGTTTACTAAAAATGTGTGTTGTAGTGTTGCATGTGGTTCTCTATCCAGGTAATAGTAGCTATTGTCTTATTCTCGTAGATCCCAATATGACCCTAGAATGTCAACTTGTCTATGATGAAGCCAAGGTTATGAGTGTTATTTGAATTACTAAATTCTCAGAATTTATTATAGGAAGAAACTTCCCAGAACCACAATTAAAAATCCTAAAGAACTACCCTGACTGATCTCTCTCTGCTGCTAAAAAAGGTAAAGATCCAAACCATTCCTTTGACCTAAGTTTCTGGCATAACTTGGAGTTTACATCCTACACCAGGCAAGAGTAGTTTTTAATAGCTCTTTCTCCTCCTCTGTAGGGTATTTTCGCTTCTCTATTACTTATGGTCAGTGCTCTGTTTATTACTCTGCCTGTGTGCTTTGCGTTGAAGGCACTAGGGAACAGAGCCAGTTTGCAGGATATAATTGCATTGGAATCAGTTCTGTAGTACTATCATTGCCCCCCAAAACCAAAGAAAGCTGGTTATAATTCCTTGTAAACATAATCTGGCATGAGCCAATGAACAGACAAGTCTTCAGCAACCTGGGTAATGAGCTCCCAGTTTTCAGGTGGCTTTGCATATATGCCTCAAAACTTCACTTGGAATATGATACATACACCTATCTAGGAGACTATGTTTATCTTTGATTATAGATTTGATAGACAACAGGAAGTTGACTACTCTAAAACCATAACATCTGCTTAAAAAAACATGAAATTAAAACTTTCTACCAGTTCATCTTACTGTAAAAACTGTTAATTCAGAATCTATGGAAAATAGTCTAGAAATCAGCTTGGTATGATTGAATAAAAAGAACAACATTATTCAATTCTAATGAGTAGCCTAGAGCTTAGGGAACATTTCAGTTGGTTGTCTTTGTATAGTAGTTCACAGGGCCAATGCTGAAAGATGCTTTTCACATTAGTTAGTGAGATTAGAGTTATATTATGACACATTGTCACAGAGAATGCTGCAGCAGAATGGACATGCTGAATGACAAATTGTTCTTGCAGTAGAAGTTTTGGAAGGTTTGTTTAAGCTCATTTTCTTGAAATGTATTTTGTTTTGTGATCTCTACATATATCTTTGGTATACTAATAAAGTCAAAAGATCTAACAAGGTAAATAATTAACAGAAACTCTTTTGTCATTTGTTCTTGTACATACCAAAACACTTATAGCATCTTTTAAGATGTGTTCATTGGCTGTGAGTGGTAAACATACATGGTATTTAACATGTATTTAAGATTTAAATATGTAGTGATGTTGCCCAGCGAGACTTGTGTTTTTTCTTCCATGAAAAAGGAATAGTAAAGCCTCAAATCCATCCACCCCATTTAATAACTTTATAAAAAGTACTTGTTTGGGAGACTGCCAAAAGCTTCCAGTGCAAGTTGCCTTTGCCATGTCTACCATAAGGATGCTTCACGCTGGATGATTTTTACTTAGCTGCTTGTTTTATTTATAGATAATACATGTGTGCATATATGTATGTGTGTATGTGTATGTGTTCATATATATGCGTGTGTGTGTATATATGTGTGTGTGTGAATATGTATGTATGTATATGTATGTGTGTATGTATATAAAATTATCCGGTCTGAGGCATCCTCAAAGATTCTAAAAAATGCCCTTTAGGCATCAGTCTCCAGTGTCTGATATTGATGTTCACAGTGGGTAACATAGGATCTTACTGATGGAACTTGGAAAAAATGAAATAGAACTTCACATATGAAATTTCTGAGGGTATGGACAGACATTTGTTTGCAGTGCTAGAAAGTGCTTTGGGGACATAGTGTTATGGGGGACATACAGGCATTCCAGGCCTCTAGCCGGAAAGAGATAAAGTTGCTTCAGAAAGTGAGCTCTCTACATAGGGAACAACAGGAGGCTGTGCCTTGGGTTCCCCTGCCCACAGAGAAGCCTGATGATCACTGACACCCTGCCCTCCTATCAGGGAAGGGGCAGGATATCGGTGATCAGCCAGCAACTTCTGAAGAAGCATGGCCCCCATTGCCTGTAGAAATAGCAGGGACTAGGAGAGCTGGTACAGCTAGTAACACTGCTAAAGCTCCAGCTCTTGCCTAGGCTCTTGCATTGGTGGTAGGAAATCCCTCTCCATCACCTTTAATTGTAGCTCTACTGAAAAGTTCCTTTTTGAAAGAGGTAATGCTTTGTAGTACTTTCTCCATCTTTATAATGCTACAATAGCTTGAATGGCTGAATGCTTGCTTTTTGTAATGATACATGGGTATATTTTAAGCTACAACTGTAGCACCTGCCCATGGCCTGAATTGAAGTCAGATTAATTTCTTTATCATATTTAGGATTTTATTAATGCCATATCTTACTGTTCCAGTTTCACATACGTAATGCCTCTAGCAGATATTATATTTGTCACGTGTGGTACTCACATATAACATGCAACACATGTTTGCCAGGGGCCTAAGATATTAGGAGAAACTGTACTAGAGTTCTACAGACAAGATTCTGAATTATTGCCAAAGAGTGGCAGAGTGAAGTAACAGGGATAGTTTAGTCTTCATATGCCCATTTAAGCACTGGTCTCTGTGTTGAGATCAATATGATTGTCTGTTGAGAAGATACCTGGATCCAAAATATAAACCATGGAAGATACGGGGTAGTACTTTGGCCTGTATTGTCACCAGCATTGTTGAATATTTAAAACAGAATAGCAGTTTGGAGAGTATGGTGCCAGACTTTGGTGTTTACTGTTTTTTTAGAGCGGATAAAAAAGCCAAATCCACAGCATATTCATATGCTGCAGAGATTTGTTTAATCTGCTTAGAAAATTGTTACTACTCTAAAGGGACAGAGAAGTGCAAGGAATGTAGTTACAGGTTCTCTGAAGGCTGAAAGTGGTGATGCAAAACTTTAGGAATTATTTACTGTGGTGCGAAGAGGGAGGCTAAGAGAGAAGGAAATTCAGTATTATCATCTAATACTCAACATAAACATAGCATTTCAGTTTTTTCTCTGCCATTTATTTTCTAATCCTAAAGCTACATATTTATATATAATTAAATATGATTTTTTAAAAATCTAAAATGTAATGTGATGTAGAGGTAGAGTTCTATAGTTAACAATCAAATATGGGAAATAAAGTATTAAAACTTTAAATTCACCAGTAAACTCCTATGGGTAGAGACTGTTTTTTGTTCTTTGTTGTACAGTGCTTGGTACAGTGAGGTCCTGGTCTGTGATTTAGGTCCCATGTGCTAGCACAATACCACAACTAAATAATGAAACTAAAACTAAACAACAGGTTAGCTGGATAGTGAAAGCTCATGAAAGCTTATGGTATTTATATCTTTGATTTAGTCCATAATAGTGCTTCTCAGTCAACGTGCTGAGGCACCCTGGGATGCTGCTGGATCCTCTGAAAGGTGCCATGAGATGTGAGGAGACAAGTAGACAAGCTAAAGCAGATAAGCCCATATCAGGCTTAGTCCTGCTGTGATAATCCCAGACCATTACTGCCCAAACCCTGTGTAATGAGGTAAGCACTGTAAATATAAATTAGTTTTTGAAATTGAGTCCCACTTAATTCACAAAAGTTACAAAACAGTGCCTCAAGTCCAGTGAGAGGTACCTTGAGTCCAAAAAGTTTGAGAACCACTCATCTATACAGTTCAAATCCAGTCTGCCTTCCACTGCATAGGCGTACTCTTAACCTTTTTGTGCTCCTGTTCCCAGATCTATATTTAGTCATTTAAAAATGCCCTGATTTTCAGAGTTTCTGATCTTCCCTTATCTATTGCTTAGCATTTCCAAAGATGTGGGCAGTCAGGGTCTTGCCCTTTGCTGATTAAAATCAATCCCAAAATTCCTGCTGACTTGAGTTGTGCAGGATTAAGTCCCTGTTTACTGGCTAGAGTATGCATTTCTGTGCCAAGCTTTAGAAACCATAGTTTGGTGTTTTTGTCACTTTCTAATTCTTCAACCCTTCCCCCCTCCCCCCACAAAAAAAGGTTTTGCGAAAGATGAGCCTTGACAGCACTCCATCCTTCCAAAGGTCACTATTGTGATTTACATTAAAATATAGTTAAAGCTCACTGTTTTATCATCAATTCCTGCAAAGCTTGGGTTTTTCTTATATGTTCTTACATGCATGCATACCCCCCCCACCTGTCTGTCTATCCATCCATGATTTTTACGCTTGCACTCCTGAGTTTGGTGGAATGAGAGCCTGACTCGTGACTTTTTTTTGGTTGGTGCTCGGGATTGCATGTTCTGCAACTACTAATTCTAATGTGTGGAAACAATGATATGATATCTGCAAGATTTAAATGTTTGGGATCACTGGAATGGTGGTGTGGGACTAGCTGAAAAATGTTCCCAGCTCCGGGCAGGAAGTCCTGTCTCACAACCTGAGTTTCTGAACCATGAGTATAGCTGTTTATAAGCTGCTCATTGGGTATGAGTTGACAGGACTTGCTGCTGTATGTTGTGCTTCAGCTTTCCGATTCCAGTAGTGGTACTGGCATTGTTATGGTCCTTCGTAGGCCATTGTTCTACTTTCCAGGTAGAAGGTGAATGCAGTGATGATGCCTGGGAAAACAAATGTCTCTTCCCCAAGTGAAAACGAGAGAGCTTTCTCATGACTTGAGTGTGGCATTGGGCCAATCTTGAGGCCTTTGACAAAGATGTGGAGGACCTGTTTATGTATAATTTGCATTCACTTGTTTTGGAGGTTAAAGCTTGCCTGTAGTGCTGAGATTCTGAAGTCAAAGTGAAAACATTTTTCTGACAATTGAGTGTTCAGTCAGCCTATGCTTGTTTATCCCTAAGATTTTGACTGAAGATTGACAATCTTGTCAAAATACTTTGTTCATAGATATGGAGAAACACAGAAGGTTGCTTGCAACACCTAATTTCACTCAAGCAAGTTGGTTTCTCAATGCAAGGATTTTAAAGATGAAAACACATTTACCACAAAGTTATAGTATGAGGTGAAAGTAAGATGCTGTTCCTTAAGATGCCTGTTTGTTTTGTTTGGAAACACATTTCCAGTTTAGCTACAATATTGAATTTCAGAACCTCAAATGTTTTTGAGCCCAGTGCTGCCATCTTCAGCACAATGTTTTTAACACAGAGAATCTTTTTGCCTGTATCATTCTAAAAGTTGTCATTTTTTTTATTCATTACATATTTTAACACCTGCTTTCCAAAAGAAAGTGACAATTTCAAGTCCTTAACCCTTCAGCAGTATTAGGTTTTCTCCTCTGATGTGTCTAAACTGTACCATACTTACAGTGCAGCAAACTTGTAGCTAATGGAAAAACCTTGTTAACACTAGCTTTTAGGTGACATTTTTTACTTGTTTAATTTATGAATGCACTGTAGATCAAATTTTAGAGAGAGTGGTTTTACATTCATATATAAAGCTGAAGGGTGTTTTTGAGGAAAACGAAATTCAATCTCTCTTACCCAGGACTTTATTTCTATTCAGGTTGTGCCTCATAAATTACATAAAAATGTTTCAGCAGATGGTACATACAGTCTAACTAGAATGCACATCCAGTATTTTCCACCTATATTAACCATCCATTGAGTAGCACCTCTTCAGGAAACTTGAAATATTTAAGGATACATATGTATGTGTGGACACAACGTAGGATGGTAAGTGTAATATAGTTATGAAGTGCAGCTTTATAGAATCTTTAAGGTGAAATTAAATATTAAGGTGAATATTAAATATGTGTTGAATGAAGATTACCTTCTAAGAACATTAGTTAAAACTGCTGTAATGTTATGTTGATACGTCATGCTTTTCAAGTGAGGCACACAAAGTACTTTAACTTTAAGCTTCAGTGGCAATATGTACACATTCGTTAATTTGCCCTAATTACGGCACATTAAGATTAGCACCTCTAGTTACAAGTACTAACTTAATGCACTATAATTGGCATTACTATGCAGTAACACCGGTGCACACTTTTTTTCAAGGTGCTACTGCACAGTAGACTAATTCTGCTGTGCATTAGCATGGTTTTTGCCAGCTGCGCTAATGCTCAGCCGAATTAGTCTACCGCATCTTTAGCGTCTCATGTAGATGTACGCAGTGGCATCTGTTGTAAGCCTTTTGGCAGAAAAATCTGTTCTTATTCAGTAAGTCTTTTGTCTTGGATAATTACTTGGTTCACATCAC
Organism: Caiman crocodilus; assembly: GCA_030014935.1. Classification (NCBI taxonomy): domain Eukaryota; kingdom Metazoa; phylum Chordata; order Crocodylia; family Alligatoridae; genus Caiman; species Caiman crocodilus. Next base: position 117,853,272 of record JAGPOW010000261.1, on the reverse strand, counting down.
CTTAGTGTCTGTACACTTCAATCTGTAATGTATTTATTCTCGATATCTCCCTGTGAAGTAGGAAAGTCCTATAAACTGAGGTGGGTAGACTGTTTTTATTTTAGGACTTGGCCAAGGTTACACAAAAAAGTCTGTGGTGTGGAAACGCATTGAACATAAATTTCCCAAACCCTAGGCTGGTGTCCTGATAATTTTGAACCATATTTTGGTTCGACCAGTTTTGAAGAATTTTGAACCATAATTTTGCAAGCGAGAGTGGGAATAGGTTTTTGTTTTGTTTTGTTTTAGATGCAAGTAAAGGTATCCAAGAGTTGTATCCTGTATCTGGATGTGATTCGTAGAACTGGGCAAATCTCAGTGATATTCCAAGTTCAAAAGTTAGTTGCTGATGAAATTTTACTTGAATCAACTATAGTCAATGTTTACCAAGAAGCTTAAAATGTTGGAGGATGTCCTGGTGGACTTGATCCTAAGTGTGAAAAGTTCAGATGAGTTGTTCACAGGCGCCTAATAAATATAATTAATGTCTCTATGGTCCATACTATCACATGGATATTTCCTTCAGACTTGGGTGTATGTGGTGCTTTGTGTAGTACATGCATTCACAAAGGGCAGCAGAGCCAGATTTAATAGGTTTAAAAAAAAACCAAAACAATTTTCTTTCTTTTCCATCCTCCCAACAGAGAGAGGAAATTAACTTAAAGAAATTTATTCCCCACAGCTGGATGGAGCGGATTGTCCATTGGTTTTTGCTTTTTCTTTCTTGTGGACCAAGCTGAAGGGAATCATGGCTTGTTAAATTGGGTGAAGGGTACAATACGAGTGAAACAGAAAGGATGCTGCTGAAGTCTCTGGATGCAGTATTTTATTTTTTATTGCTTTCCACTTTTATGTTACTCATAGCTAGAGCTCTAAGCCCAATACATGCACAATGTATTATAAAGTTATGTTTGGCTTTTCCTTCTCCACTCTCCTCCTTTATCTTATAAAGATAATTTGCTTGTTGCCTTTTTTCTTAAGTTACTGCTCTATTTTTAAACTTATTTTTCATCCAGAAGTAACCATACAATTTGTGAAAGGTTTCTTTCTGATTTTATTACCTCTGACAGATTCATTATGAATGTTGGAGTTAGTACGTTTTTTTAAAAAAGAATTAATATAACCTTATTCCCCATCCATATGTTTGCACAGAATGAACAAATATTGTGTTACATTTTATGACAATTCAATTATACCTATGTCTGAAAAAACATGTTATTTAATTTCCGGGGTTATCTGGGAAAGAGGCTGTGGAAGGGATGGTTGGTACAGGATTGAGTTCTGAGTAAATAGCTATTATAGAGCATGAAAGGCCATTTGAATTTGCGACTCCAAGTGAGCTTGTGTGGTTAGTTGCTAAATTGCCAGCTGCATTGTAGGTTGGTTCTATCAATGGAGTTAGAGGATGCGTCTTCCATAGTGAAAGATTTCATTTTCCTTTGGAATGTATGCTTCATATCTTCAGGATTTTATTCTGACTTCATCTCCTCCTTCCCACAATGTCCCTGAAAAGTATTACCTCAGAGGAAGGCTAATTAGAGTGGTTATCTGAGGACATGATGCAAGATGACTTCTTCCCAAGGGGTGAACAGGAGACTTCTGATTCCTGACACTAGGTTAACTAGTAATATCTGCTTGAAATTTTAAAGTGAATAGAAGTGTCTATAATAAAATTTTGCCTAGAGAGATATTACACATTTGTCCACAGGCATTTATTGCTCACATTTTCCCTCATTTTGGAAATGAAGAAAAGAAAATAAAGATTTAGTACTTCAGTATGACTTGTCTTCCTGGGATCTAGCAGGAGGACAAGAGTATCATATATGGGAGAAGGCTAAATAACATTTGACATAGTTTATTAAACCATTCCAAAGTAAAAGAAGGTGATAACTTTAATCTTGAATAACAACAACTTCTGTCACCAAAATTGTGTTTCCTTTGTTTTATTTATGTGAACAGAATATAAATATTTCCCAATCAAGTCTTTTACTTGCTGTACTATAATATCCTGAGCACTTGGAATGTAACTGGATAATTTATACAGCTTTTTAAACTATTCTTCTCCCAGTTCATCTGTGCTTCTTTATAAGGGTTCTAGTCTTTAACTAACCAATTACTGAGGCTCACATAGATCCAGGAAATTAAAAAGGGAGGGACAGGAGCAGTGACTGATGCTTCAGGGGTGGTTACACACCTGATTCCCAGCCATTCTCACTCTTCACCCTAAGGGGCAAACTATGCTGGGGAAGGAGAAGCCAGAGATTTTTTAAAGTCCCTGATTCTGGTAAGAATCCCTTCCCACCTCACTTTCAGCCCAGCCTTTTCTTCCATGCTCAGTGGCCACCTCCTCTCCCCTCCTGTGATGCTCTCCCCTCTCTAATTATACTTCTTGGTGCAGGAAAAAGTTGGGGAGATCTGCCTGCCACTGCAGATGTCCCAGCTGCTCCTGCCTTGCTTCAGCTGGTGCTGCAGGGACAGAAGCAGCAGTGGGCAGGAGAGGTGGGAGTATGGGGTAGAGGGGGTGGTTCTGAGCATGGAGGGAAAAGGAGGGAGTTCTGAGAGCAGAGCAGAGGATTTTTACCTGCTTTGGGGACTTAAAGTTCCTGGTTGCTGCTCCTGTGGTATGATCTGAAAGGGAGTGAAACTGTGCCCCTCCCTCTCCCCTCCCCGATCCATCCCTGGATGACCAGAATGAATTTTCTCATAAGATTGGGGAATTTTGACAGTTTTTATATTGGGTGTTAATATCCATTTTTATTGTTCCTAGGATGTTTATGAGAGTTAGTTAAATCAGGATAGACAGGAGACCTTATTTAGGTGTGTCTTTCTCTATTCCTGGCTCTGTAGCATTACAAACCATTTAAATCCAGCCTGAATATGGACAGTATGCTGCTAGATGGCAGAAGCAAACTTGATTTCATAGCTTTCCTGAACATATCATATGTATTCCATTCTTGCCCCTCAGTCTTTTTTGTTTGCAGATTAACTACGTAAGCATAGTTTTCTTATACATCTCCTTAGCAGCTGAGTGGTTGGCAGTCTACCTTTGTTTGAGTATGGCCTGCATTGAGAGTGTGTTAAGAGTAGGAATGGTGTTCTAGAGGTCCTTTTTGAGAACCAGAGTAGGATTCCATGTTGTTTTGAAGTTTTGCTTTGTTTGGTATAAGTGCATAGTAAGTTAGCTTCAAGTTTAGCTTTTTTGAGTAAGTTTCAGTTTGAAATTTTGTTTACATTTAACCTTCAGGGGTTTGGGTTGCTGATATTTAGGCCTTGCAATCATGGAAGCCTGGTTTATCAGGATTAGAGACAGTACAGATGGTAAAATGTGTAGGAACACCTGGCTTGGCCTGTGAATTAATATCTTAATGTTGATATATTTCCAGAAAGGGAGGAAGGGTCTGAAGTAGGTTTGCTATTTTGATGCTTGCTGGAACTGGGGGACAGCTGTTCTACAGTGAAAAGCAGAGCCAGACAGGCCAAATGAATTATTACTAAAGTTTGTGTCTTGAATACAGATAAATGAATGGAAATTGCCAGCTACTATTAATATGCAAAGATATTTTCAACACATATAATAATGATTATTTAGGAATAGATATAAAAATGCATCTCTATCATGAACAGATCTGAAGTAATAGATTATGCAATAAGTTGGTTATATAAGAAGCAGTGATAAGTACAATCTTCATTATTGTAATGTAGTGATGAGAAATATTTATATGTAATAATGTGCATAATCTAGGAGCAAAGCCACTACAATGTTTTTGTGGATATTTCATATTTTTTAATAGCTTTCTTGAAAGGTTGACGAAATATCTTGGAAATTCCAAGGTTTTCAGGAAACATATTTTCAAGGCTCTTACTCTTAAGAAACACAAGATGGTTGACATAATTCTGACCTTATTTGGTAACCTTTGGGTTAGGGCAGACATTAAAAAAGCCTAATGCTGAATTGATTCTATCTTTGCCAGTTAGTCTAACTTGAAAAGCTTGAACTGATTTAGAGGTAGATAGACATTCCATTTTCATTCCAGAAATGCAGGTACAGGCCCACAGTGGCTCAGACTAGAAGTCACGGGGTGCTAGAGCAGCCTTTCATTCCCTTCCATACTGCTGAGCTGAAGGGGTGCATGGCCGGCCCCTGGCAGGATGCTCTGATTAGGGAAGGGTGTCCCCTCCACTTGCTGCTCCTCTGATCACAACATTGAGTTGCACAGCATTTATCAACCAATCAGCAAAACAAAAGGCTCTCTCATTAGCTCAAGCTCTTAAGCAACTTTCTCCAAACAAGGAATGGAGGAACATTGCCACTACTTGTTGCTTAGCTCCAAAATGCCTGAAGCTGACATTGTCCTGTCTGCCTTTGTCCTGTCTCCCACACCACAGGCCATAGCCAGCATGTGGTATGTTCGCTAAGGCTGAGTGGTGTCTATGTGAGACAGAGGGGAGTGGGGAATCCCTGCTTGAGCGGGGAGGGCGAGGTGGGGGCTAGGAGCAGGAGGAAGCCAGGCACACTGCTGTACCTGCAGTCTCTGACAAGCTCCAGTAGGGAGCAGAGGGGCAGGGCCAGCCCTGCTGGGCTGGAGCAGAGAGCATGCCAGGATACCAGGGGACTCTGGCTTAACTTAAACCGGGAAGGGGTTAAACCTGGAACAGACATTGCATAAACCGGTTTGAGCCAAATCAATTAAGTCTGGTACTACATTTAACCAGGTTCATCTCAAACCAGTTTCAGCCATTTTCAAACTACTTTTTATGTGCACTGAACATCTGTTCTTTTACAGGTTTAAACTGGTTTCTGATTACTTAAACTGGTTTATGTGCAATGTCTGCCCCTAGCCTTGAGGTTTGAAACTTTTGCTTCCTCCTCCTCCTAAACTTGAGTGAAAGAAAATTAAAAGAAAAAAAAAAGTGATATGCTTCTTTCACTTCTGAAAATTAGTGCTTTCCTAATCTGGAAATTGGGCTATTCATCCATCACTGCTGATACTCTTACTTTCAGTGGCAGGAATTGTCACTGATGCTATTGTAAATCCAAGTTTTTCCTTCTCTTAAAAAAAAATGCTTAGGTGAATTTACTGAATCGTTTTCAGGGCATTGATTGATGCAAAATAGGACTGGGGACTGCAATAGAAGAAGAGTTAGTAGGATACATTTAAATAAGGCAAGAGACTCCAGTCAGGAATTTATCTTGGACTGTAAGAGTTGAAAAGTGTTTAGCTAATGAATTATTCCAAAAGAACAAGCAGATTGAGGGGAATCCCTTTCCTGTCTTTTATTAGTTCAGACTTCATTAGCACAGCTCTTTAGTGACAGTCAAAGGTAAACTATGACGGGAATTTCTTTTACCTCAGCTAGGTGAATTCTTGTTACGATGCTGTTGCAAGACTGACAGCACTAACTTTAATTTCTCAGTTTACTGCTAATGAAGCTAAAAATGACCTCCATCGTGCTACAATAAAGTAGGACATCAGTTGCTCACTTTCACAAGCCCTGATTTGCTCTCTTGTTCATAGAAATAAGTAGAAAGGAAGAGTTTCAGAAACTTGATTCTGTATTTGTTTGCACCTGATGTCTGTTAAGGCTAAATAAAAAAATGAATGAAAGATAGATAAAACCACATATTGCAAGGCTCAAGGAAATGGCTGTTGTGTTAGATGAGATCTACCATGGGAAGATATTATGCCTTGTCTGTCTGCTCATGGTTTCGCCCCTTCTCCTGAAATGTTTCATGCTGGCTTGCTTTCCAGAAGTGTGACTAGATTAGATGGCCGCATAATTCTTTGTTTTTTAAATGCTATTTGTCTGCATGTAAAGTGCATATACTGTCACTGACTGAGAATTTGCAAGTTAAGAGTAGAGATGGGTAACACATCTCAAGATGTGTTTTTTTTAATGTAAGAACAGCTTGTAATAGAGAGAACCTAAAGGTAGGCTCCTGCTAGTTGATTATTAAAAATTCACTTTTTGCTATTTTACTAGAACTAAGCAAGCGCAACATCTGGCTCCTATTTTCACATTGGCTTCTGGTAGCATTCTATTATATATTCAGATAGGGATTTGAATAGGATTGGGTTCCAAATCACTTAGGCAGCTTTGGCAGTCTAAGCCTTGAAATCTGCAGTTTCCAGGGGTTTTTTAGGAGTAGGTAAAAATGGTTGGGGATGGTGGAAGGTTTCTAAAAGTGTATGTAACTCATTTTTTGCCTTTTAGTTCCACGTTATTTTATCTTTTCATGTTTTTGTTTGATGTAAAATTTTAGAGGGACACAAATTAGTGGGCCAGGAAAACCATAAAGAGGGAAACTTGAAGAAACATTTGTGCATGGAAGTTCTCACTTGTAAGATACTGCTCACAAGTTATGCCTATGAGCCATGAACACAGACTTCCATCTCAGCCTCTGCAACTGACAGGCCCCAATAACTTCTTATATTTTACAAGCATTTTTAGTTATGAAAAGGGTATAACATGTTATGAAAACAATTGGTATTAATGTCTCTATATTAAACATGGGGAAATTAAGATTGGTTTGATGATATGCAGAATGTTGCACAGACGATATTTGTACCTAGGCCTCGTGGATCGATGCTTAATCCTCTTGACTTTAGTGCTTTCCCACCATATAATGCAGTCTGTCTGATCATCAGTTTCTTGATCCTTAAGATAACCTGCTATTACTTGCCAAGATGGATTTAGATCGTGATTTGAATCACTGAGTGGAAAACCTTAATTTAAATAATTGATTTTAATAGATTTTTCCATTTGTACATCTTTTATTTTCTAAGGAAAGGTGAGTTCTAATTTGTTGATTAAAACAGTGAGTGATAAATTGCTTACTTACTAGATAATTAATTTTTACTTATGACCTGTCAAATAGCTGCATTAAAATAGGAGTATAAGCCTAGCTAAGTGGGCTCGGTAGATGATGTTAATGAGGTACATGATGACAAGTCCTGTAGTCAGAAGCCAGGTTTCAAGTCCTGTTAGGATGTAGCCAATTTATTGAACCCAAATAGCACAGGAACTGGGTTTCCTATTGAACTTAGCCCTTAGTATAGTGCATTTATCTTCTCCATCTCCTTATTTATAAAGTTTGATCTCAATTTTGATGATTTTCACCTGATTCTTTCTCTAAATAGAAAAACACGAGCTCTGTAACTCAAAATTCTTGATAATGCCTGCCTGCCTCATGGATTCAGTGTACCTAGTTTTTATCATAATGTTTTATGTGATTACGATAGGATTGGGCCTTACTGTATTTTGTATTAAATTCAGATTTAATTTTAAACAGACTTATGAAGAAGAAAATATTTAAATAATACAGTAAAATAAGAGGGTTTAAAAAAATCGATTTTTACCATAGTGTCTGTTAAGCCCAGCAAGATCATTCACATACCTTGGTCAAAATCCCCAGCCTCGGTTGCAACCAACATCCAATGCCTCTGAGGAAGTGAAAAAACTCCCTAGCACCTGGTCCCATAGAGCAACCAGCAAAGCTCAGAATCATGAAAAAGCCAGGTGCCCTCTGCTCTCCAGTGCAACTTTGGAGTCAGAAACGATTTTGAACATTTCACATCCTAACTGGAGAGCCAGAACTTCCCCTTCTGTCAACCTATCCCCTCCATAAATGTGTCCTAGCTTTTCAATCCTGTTTTATAACTGAACCAGTTGTGGAACTCTGCTTTATTCTCCCATTTCTACCTGCTTTGGGCTACAGAGATCTTCTCATGATCTCCAGATGATCATATGTGAGTAGAGATTCCCGACCTTCCAGTTTTTGCTCTACATGCCACACTCCAAGCTACTCCTAGATCATTAGGTAATCCTAGATCATTCATTGGGTAATCATCCAATCTCCAGTGAAGGAGATTCTACATCTTTAGTCTTCTACTGCCTCACTGTTTTAATGGTCAAAATGTTTTTCCTGATATGGTTTAAACCTACTTCGCAATTTTAAGTCATTGCTATGCCTCCTACCCTGCAGTGAAGGAGAGAAGGTGTTCCATGTCTTTTGGATGGCATTCCTTCAGATACTTGAAGACTGATACCATGCCTCCTTTTCAATGCCTTTTCTGCAAGCTATTCTGAACGTACCTATTTCTCCTGTAAAATTAAGTACACTTAAAGGGTGTGAGAAGATGGGAAGAGTCAATGTGTGTAAAATACATGTGCTCTTATACCATTTTTAAAGCAAACACAAATCAACTGACAAAAATGCTGGCACCAAAAGTATTGTGGGTTGTTTTTTTTTTTGGTTGGCAAAAGGTGTCAGAGACGGAATGAAGAAAATAAATGAAAGAGAATTAATACACATAGATATGTGTCTGTAAAGGTGTCTGTTATATAAGGTGTCTGTTAGGGACTGACATGAAAATTATGGTGTTTGCAGAGGAGCCCTTGAGTCTCAACAGCCTAGGAGCGGGGTCAGGGCCAGAGAGAGTGGCCAAAGACCTGGGGTCACAGCTGGAGTCTGAGGGGGCCAAGGAGCCTGTGAGCTCAGGAGGGGTGACAGCTGGGGCCAGTAGCTCAGGAGGGGCACATGTCAGCAGGGCCAGGGGCCTTGTAGCCTGAGAGAGAAGGGAATGAGTATCATCTGCAAGGCATGGGTGTGGTGTAAGGAGCAGTCAGAGCCATGTAATGAACCCTTAAAGCAATGAGCAGTGACATCAGTGCTCATGAGGAGATCTGATGTGGGAAGCCCGGAAAAAGCATCCCTTTTCTGGAAGTAGCATTTCATTAAGTGCAGCAGTCGAGGTGATAGGGAGTTCACCCGTAGAAAACCAAGGAGGCAAGGGCGGAGGAGGTCTCCAGGGGTATCATGGCCGCCGCTTGAGATGAATGCTGCTACACTGGGGGAAAGAGAGGGTAAACAGAAACCAGAAATGTAGCTGTAAATCCCAGGTTGCATTACCATCACTTACTCATCCTCTGGTTTCCTCTGTTGCTAACTTCACAGAGTGGGGAAGAAGGGAGGGGGCGTGGAAGAAGGGAGGGGAAGAGTGAACAGCTGCAGTGCTTAACCCATAGGCTTTAGAGGCGTGTGCAAGTAGGGACTCCAGACGGACCCTTTGCTGACCAGTCAGTGAGCTTACAGAACTCATGACATATGTGAAGCTCCCAGCAGGGGACATGACATGCCAAGGAACTCTTACTGCACATGCACTATACCACTGAAGGGGGTGTGGCTGCACCCCACCCATTGCCTTGATTTAGGATCCACCCATATGACCCTAGCATGGGCAGCCTTGCTATTACCTTGGCATTGCCTGGTTTGAATTTAACCACGTTATGTATGAAATGAGTACATTTTCCCATCTGGTTTCCTGTCACATTGTCCTTTTCTAATTGGTTGAAGGTAAATATGCTTTGGCTTAGGGAAAACTTGTTTAAATGTTACTGGGTAAAACACAGCATTCTGAATTGTGTTGAATATTCCATCAGTGTAAAGTGTGGACCCATTTGAATCCAAGAGAGGTGTGTTTTTTAAAATCAAATGCTTAGTTTTTGTACAGACTTGTCTTCTTACTCAATTGGTTGTGCACAGCAAAATCTCAGTTTGGCTTTCTTTAACTCTGAAGCATCAAAGAGAGTTGTTGAAGTGATTTGTCTGTTGATTGCTCATCTGGAACTCTATGGTGAGCCAGCTCCAATTTATAGCGTGTTATGTGTTACTTAATGTGAATAATAATATCTGCTGCTAAATGAGATATGATGAAGTGTATATGAGATCATGCATCAGAGTAATTGCAGCAACCTGAGCAGCTGATGATGATGAAGCTTCAGTTATAGCCAAGTTGTTGCAAAGTTCTGATTTCTGGAAATTTCCTCTTTTTCTGTGCCCCCACCTCCTCCTGGCAGACAAAATATCATAGTAGATGGAACTTTGGGGCATATCAATTATGGACAGTTCTGGTATTATTAAAAATGACCAGCTCTTCAACTCATCTCTCCAAGGAACTGATTATCTCATATACTGCAATTACCACCTTCTAAATATACTTGATCCCTCAATTCTTTATTCTATCTAAAGAATGAACTGCAGTTTTATAATGTAATCTATGGTCTTTTTTCACATCCCAATAATTAGCATGATAATCCTGCAAATACAATATAATGGGAAAGTGATAGTCATTTCCGGTACTGAAGAAAAAAGGTTTGGAAGAGGCTGGATGTACTGAATTATTGATTGCTTTGTTCCTATGGGTTTTTTCATACAGCAGCCAAACAGTTAGCATTACAACATTGGACTCTTATGTCTTTCTCTCTTTTTTTTTAAAGATGCCTTCTAATAGCCCCTTTAACATTCTCTCCTGTTTAGCCTTATACAAAATGGGGATGATAATTTCCCTACTTCACACAGTTGTGTGAAGTGTTTTTAGAACACTCTTAGAGCAGCTTTCATGGTGGCTTCTAAGGCCCAATCCATATGTGCAGGCACATGCGGCTTATGGCACCGCAGACGTCTTTGTGGTACCACAAGCCACACATCTGGCACTTTAAAATGTGCCCTGCATTGCAACTTTGCCGTGCAGGGGCAAAATTTGCTACCAGGAAATCCCAGTAGCAAAAAAACTCAACAACAAACAAACAAAAAATGCTCCTGGAGCGTGTGCCAGAATGCATGGAAGCTCAGTCCCCCGGGGACATGCTCTGCTAGTTCAGTGGTTTTCAACCTTTTTTTGTACCAGGACCCATTTGTAATTATTGGCCAGTCCTGACCCAGTGCCCCTCACTGCTCACCTGCTGGCCCCCACTGCCAGGCCCCAGCCCTGCAGTATGTGGAATAAGGGGGGGGGGGGGTGTGGGACATGGTGGGGAGGAAGCCAGGGGTCCAAGCAGGTCCTTGCAGGCTGGAACCTGTCTGCAAGAGGAAAGCCAAGGTTTCCCATGTTTTTCTCCTTTAAAGAAGAATCAATTTTTAGTTTGTTTGTGACCCTTTTATATATTCTTGCAACCCACTTTTGAGATGTGACCCATGGGTTGAGAAATGCTGTTCTAGTTGTCCAGTATTTGTCCCTCAGCTTCTCCAGCACATCTGGAGCTGGGAGGGGTGGGGAAATGGCAGTTTCCTTGAAGTCAGGCATTTAGTCTTTCACCAGTGCTCATGTGCAGCAACAAAAGCAGCACACATTTGTGCTGCTACTTTGTTCCCTGCTGCAGGTGCATGCTCCTGAGTGTGGGGACATGCTCTAAGAGCGTAAAGCAGTCTGATGTCAAGTGCAATGTATGCATCACTGCCCACAGCCAGATACATTCAGAACTGTTCAACTCATAGGCTTTATATCAAGGACAGAGGATAAAGATTCTTCTCTAGTAAAGGAGGTAGGAGACATTGAGTTTTTCGACTTGGAGGATCTGAGTTGTGGCTGCAGTTACTATTTCTATTGCAGAAGCTCAAGGAACTTCTTATAGTTGTTGCTGTGTGAGCAAATAGCACAAAGATAGTCCCCTTCTCAGAGCTATCTAAATCTATGATTTTAGCTAATACATAATGGCTGCATAAACTGACTAATGTTGGGAGGGTGACTGAGAAGATCAGGTGAAAGTAATGTATGTTAGTAGTCTGTGGTTTTGCAGTCTAGACTCACAGCTGGTTGCCATTCTAACTAGATTTTTGTCGCTTCTGTAATTATAGCTGTAGTATGCACCATAGTGACACATGGCACATAAGCTGGTTGTATATTTCTGCTCTTATTTTACTGTTGCATTTTGTACTATTATTCTTTTCAGCTACTTGTTGATTGGCATCATTTGAAGATAAGCACATACACAAAGACTACCTCTGCAGGATGCTGTTTTATCTTAGTGATCAAAATTTGGGCCCATCTACTACACAGTGTCATCTTGGGAGAAACCCAGCTTTAAAGGATCCAAAATCCATTTATTATTGTTGCTTAGAGGCATTGGAGGGGTTTCGTTCCATTCCCTATTTTTGGTGGTGTATGACATTTTGGATAGATTTTTTTTTGCTTGGATACATCTTATTCTGCTTAAAACCCTGTCCCTTTATGCCAGATGTAACTTGTAAATTGTTATCCAGGTATAAAGATAACAGTGTTATTGCTGTTGAAAATCTTTTCTTTTTCACCAGGGACTTAATAAGCATCTATGTTACAGCAGCAACAGAATCAGCAACACCAGTGGTGAAGGCTCTGTGGGGGCAAAGTGAGACTAATCCCTGCGTCCCTCCCCTTGGTGCTAACCATTCCAAACAGAGAAGACCCTCTCTATCCTTCTCAGCGTGTCAAAATCGGCAGCTAGCTGCTAATTGTCTTTACAGTGATTCACACACCATCTGCCATTGCCAGAACTCTTTCTGTCTTTCTGTCTTTCTGTGGTTGGCTTTAGAAAGTGTGCAGTTCTCATGTCAATGACACAACTCAACACAACACGGTAATACAGTGACACTGCCACATGCGGAAAATTAACCAAGAGAGAGTTTACATGTCGTTTCCTTATTTTTCTCCTTTGAAAGGAAGACATGCTAAAAACAAAAGCTGCTTCCACTTTATTTCATTCAGGGTCCATTTCTCCCTTTCCCCCACTGTAGAAAATGTTTGTGGGACAAAGCTATCAAAAATAATAAGTAGTGCAGGGGATTATTATGTACATGTGTTACTGTGGCCCAAGAACAAGCATGAATAAGCATGACTGTCCTACACAATGGATCATTGGATGCCAGTGAAGCATCAGAAGCAACATATGCTTATGGCCACATGGGGAAAAGGCAGGCATTGGTGTTGCCATAACTAACCTAACAATTTCATCAGAGAGCTGGTGCCATGGCTGTCATGGACAGGGGAGCAAAATGAGATTACTCCCCTCCACTCATTACCTTTATGATTGGAATGGGGAACTGTAGCAAACCTTTATTCTCTCCAGAGGGATTGTGTTGCCTGGTTCCAAGAATGAGTGGACATTTCTTCTGAATTATTCCTTCCTTGCTTTCTTATTAGTTCTTGTTGGTTTTTCTATTTACCTTTCCTTAAGACTCCCTGTATTATCATCATTATTATGGCTAATATGATCAGTAACTAAGCATTTATCAGCATTTCTGAACCCACTGGACACTCTTCATCCCACAGAGCTGCTTTTAAAATGACACTTTTCTAGCAGTGAGGTTGTGCCGTCTGGATCCAGCATCTTCTCAGCTCCACTTTACTGTGCAAATCTTTTTCTAAACATGCATGTCTCCTGTATGTGGGCATACATGATCATTAATATTTTAACTTACAGGAGAGAAGATGAAAAAATATGAACCCACTGAGACCATCCAGAGGATACAAACCGTGACATTTTCTGTGAGCAGAGGCATGACTGCACCAGTGGAGGCCACCATACCATGTACCTCATTCAGTGCTGCCTGGCCTGCATACCAGTGAATAAATTAAGTTATAAAGTAAACTAGCAGAGGTGACTGAAATGTGGGCCTTTTCAGTTCCCCAGGCAAGCTCTTTTCCAGCTGAGCTAAGGAGCAGCTCATTTAGCTTGGACCGGCAGAGATGCTTTTATACATTTCCCACAATTCCTTCCAGACTATTATAAAACTAATCTCTTCCATTGCTGCAGGATTTTCAGTGCAGCATCCCCCCCTTAAAGCAACAAAGAAGTTCTGGGGAGGGCCGGGGGTTTGATTTCTGGAGTCTAAAAAAAAAAAAAAATCGGATCATTTTATGTGATCTCATTTGCTTGTATTTGGTGATTAGAGCAGGACTTCAATCAGTTGGAGGATTCCCTAAGGCAAGGTCGTGTCCCACCAGTGTAAATGGCATGCCCCACCTGACACTGGGGCGACTGGAGAATTGAGCTGAGTGAGGCTGCAGTATGGTGCAGCAGATGAGCACCAGCAGTTGCCATGGAGATCTCTCATACAGCTGAAACTCAAAGAAAGGGCGCTTGCTGAAGCACATGAGCTTAACAGAAAATGAGCGGAGAACAAGCAGAATGTAGAGCAAGCCCTCAGCTAGTCATCCCAGATGGAGTTTTAATTTCTTCCCCCATCCTAGCCTTCCTCCTCCCCTCTGCTCACTCCTTGAAGAAAATAAAAACACAAACTACTGACCTGTCAATACACAGTCTAAGTACATCCCTCCAAAGGAAAGAGACTTGCATTAATGGTGTTATAATAGGGAGGGGTGGGGGCAGGGGGTAGCAGAAGGAGCGTGCGGCCTTTATGAAGGAATATGTGCCTCTTGCCACTGGGGTTTTGTGGATGTCGTGGGATTTGTCTGCAACATATGCGCTGCTGTTAATGATTGAAAAATTACCACAACAATTAGTCATGGATCGCTGAAGGCAAGGCCCCCAAACACTGTGGACAATATGATTAAATCCATGTATGTGACAATTAACTCTCCAGCAGGTTTATCCACCAAGGGAAAGGGAGGAGGATGGACAAAAAGTGACAGGAAAGAATAATGCAGCAGAATGGATCCGATACAGCTGGCACTATCAATTTTAATCTGACACTGAATTAATCACACTCAGATTAATCCTGTTCTTATTGCACTGTTTCTGTTGCCCACTTATTTATATTCGCTTTCCTTTGTGAACAACATGGAGGCATGACTGATTTAATTCAAGCCCATTCCATGTTTTTAAATTTAAAAGGCAAATCCCTCAGTTATGTCATGTTCTAGGTGGGCCAAGGAGCAATTACCTCATAAAAACCAAGCAGACTCCAGATGCACCATGTTGTGAATCCCCTTGTGTATCACAGCTGAGTAAACTTCAATAAATATTTGTCTGCCCAGTATTCTGCCTAAGTAGAGAGAAGATCCAGTTATTACTGTGTCTTCATCCATATGTGTATTACTGTGAAATATATATGCATTCTTTATAGTTCTGTTTCTTGAATGCATGTATTGATATTATGGAAACTGTAGTGGGTTTGTTCTTAGGTTTTATATTTGCAGACAAAAGCAATCTTCTATATAATGCTTTGAGTTTGGGACACTAAGTACAATAAGTTAGGGGCTTAAGATAACTACTGGCCCTCTGGGCTGAGTTTCATGCCAGTGTCAGAAAACACAAATAATTTGACTTTAGGAAAAGTGGGACAAATGAGACAGTGTTTAAAGAGGAAGAAACATTTAATTTGCCCGGCTGACACAAACTGCTATGTAGATGCACTGTTCAAATCAGGTAAAAGTCTAATTAAGCATTTTTACATTATTTTTATAAGCATAAGTCTAGACTCTCAGCTCATGTAAATTAGCATAATCTCATAGATAGCTATCAAGTCATTCAAATTTATATCATCTGAGGATCCAGCCCATATTATTTACTGGAAGAACATTTGTTAAAAGTATATAACCTGCATTTGCCAACCTTTTTTAAACAAACAGTTTGATCACAACAGCTCTGCTGGGACAACCTAGCAGGCAAGAAGCCTTAATAGGTTTGGCCACCAACTCTGTAACTTTTCATTTGTGATTGTGCGGAAGCTCCCTTCTCTTTTCGCAACAGTCTCATCATATCTTTGTATAAAGTTATTCTGTACTACTCTTTTACAGAAGGGCTTTCAGTTTTAATTTTCTGTAAGAACTCTTCTTCAATGTGCCCTCCCAAATTTATATATAGATTCTTTTTTAAAAGATTCTCCATGGTACCATTATGATTTATAATAAAGGCAACTATGCATACTCAGATTGTCAGCTTGAATGTCATATATGACCAAGTATTCAAATTAATAATGAAAAGATTGTAAATGGATAACTGCATTCCTAAAAATATTCTTTATAAGGCACAAGTCTGTTTCCACTAAGGTAGATGGCAAAACTTGCCTACAACTGATATTAGTCCCATATTTTGTGAAAACTTGAGAACAAGTGCAGCAGTTGTTTTTGCAAACTTTGAATGCGAAAGTCTCCAGGAAAGAATAAAATTAATTCTTGTGCTAAACCCCATGTGGAGAAAAACTTAGAAATGTCCTATGAAATCAATGGATCAATTCATTTGTAGAGACAGGAAGTTGTCACTGGATAGATGCTTGTCTGTTATGAATGTCAGACCTAGAAATAGCCCCCAGACACTCATCTAGGGTCCAAATGCTTCAGACTCACTCCTTAAGATGTGATTAACCAGTTAATCATTCTTAAGGGTAATATTTGTCAGGGACCTCAGAAGTTTGCATCAGGTTCTGGATTCAAGCCCACTATTTGCTGATAATACCCGCTAACTTTTCATCAGACATCTATATCTGTAGCCAAGTTTAAAATAAACAAGCCAAAATTGAAGATTTATTTTACTAGAAGAGTCAAAGTGAGCCAAATTGAAGTAGCATAAATACTGCTGTTTAACGATGTTATTATTTCTTTATGTTAATACAAAGTGCCTGTGTATGTATTCTTGGTTTACTTTTGGTTAATTCTTTTTTGTTGTTACTTTAATTTAAAATTTCCAGAATAGTAACTCTCATAAATATTTTGATGAGAGAAAGCTGAAGAGCAGATCCCCAAACACAAGCTCTGCTTGATAAGACAGATGCCTGGATCAGGATGACAGGCCTGGTCTGACATTTGTTAGAGAGACAGAAATGTCTGTTAAAGCCAATAGGAGGTATTTTTGTTTCATCTTATTATTACTGTTAGGATGTGGATCAGTTGCAGGACCTCGCTGTACAGATATGTAGTCTCACTGACTCCAAGGACAGTACAAACAGTGAAACAATTTAACATGGACATTCATGTTTTAATTGTAAACAGCTCTTTTTCCAAGAGTTTTTATCTCATTTCTAGGAGGTTGAACAATTTGCAGGGATTTAGGGACACTACCTCTAAAGGGGACCACACTCCTTTTTAAGAAGAGAGAGGTACCATTTTTAATCAACAATTTCATACTCCACTGATGATGTTGCTGACCTGTTGAATGATACCAGAGAGATTTAAGTGGCAAATCCTTAGCTGCAGAGTTTAATGAAGATATGCTGCTTTATGCCAGCTGTAGGCCTGGCTTTTCAAGATGGGAGAGCAGGTTCTGGATGAGATACCTGGGGCTTGCTTGTGTTTCTAATGGGACTCCTCTTTCTTTTGTTTAACTAAGAGGCTTCTAAAGAAAACTGGTATCAAAGCTGTTGATTTCTCATTCATTGAACCAGTTGTGGTAATGTGTGGCTCTTCCCTCTTTTTCATTCTTCCAGAGCTCCAGATATAGGAAGCAGTTGTAGGTATTGGTTTGATTTTATTTGAAGAGCCAGGTTTTGCCGTCAAACTGATGTAAAAAAATTTTCAGGTTATAGTAATAGAATGTACTAATGCTATTTTTCTTTTTTCTGTTGCTCTACTGATTTTTGCATGTGAATAGGCAGCTAATGTAGCTGAAAGCCCTGTACGTTCATCAGATGTGATTTGTGACATCTTTTGTGGGGGGGGGTTTAATCCTGTATTTCATTGGATACCCCATGCACCTGTTTTAAAAAAATTGACTGTTGAAAAGTGGGGTGCCTGTCTCAAACAGGGAAATGTGGGGAGCAGAAGGTCTGATTCAATGGGAGTCAAGTTACCTGGCCCCTCTTCTTGATCTGGATGGGCAGTCAGAGGTGCCTGCTCAACTAGCTGTGTGGCTAGATAGTCACCTGGCCGGGGTCGTTTGACCCCAGTACTCTTTCCTGCCCATGGCAGGGGGTTGGACTTGATGATCTGCTCAGGTCCCTTCTGACCCTACCAACTATGAAACTACCTGGCTTAAGAAGAGGGTTTGGGCAGTTCAGGCCCCTCTGCTGACTCACTTGGCAGCATACCATACTTACCAGTATTTTCAAGAAAATATCTTTTCCCTCTTCATTCTGCTTTTCAAAAACAAGGTACATGTCTTGTTCAGGGCATTTGATATGGGAGAAAATGGGATGCTACAAACACATTGCAAATCTTTGATTTCCAGGATTTGGGTTGCCACTAGACACACAACAGGCTGTGACAGGATTTGTAGGAGCTGCATATATTGAACTTACATAAAGCTAGCCAAGTTTGTATTGCTCTGAATGTCTTACTTTAAGTAAATAAAAAAGTTATTTCCCCCCCAAATATAGCCTGATAGGGGTCTCAGCAGAGATCAGTCAGTTTTCATTAGTATTCATTAGTAGATTATTACTACTATTGCTGTTTATTTTTTATGTTATTGTTCTGCCTAGGAACCCTAATCATAGATCAGCACCCAACTCTATGAAATGTTGTCTGAACACAGAACTTCTGTCAGCATCCTTTAAATCTGTAATGCACGCTCATTTCTGTAGTTATTCCCTACTCTTGGGTCTAAAAATAACTGACCATTGAAGCTTTGCTAAAAGGCACTGGCCCCATCAATTTAGTTTATAGCTAATTAAGACTACTAATCTTACAGTCATTATTATAGGATTTCAACCATTCTTTACCCTGCAATCAATTTAATATTCTTTGTAGATGAATTTGTTGCTATATTTCATATCACTCACGTGGTGAATCCAGTTTGGCCATCAGGCCCAGAAATACCAGTCCTTAGAACTTATTAAATTAAAAGTATTTTAAAAGTGCTTTAAATGTGTGGTGCATATTCTCAAGCTGACATGCAAACACAAGGCCTTCAGGCCAGAAGTAACATCTTTGTCCAGTTGATTAACTAGCAAAACACCTCTTAAAGAGTTTCAGACAGTAGCTGGTGAAGCTTTCTTTTCAAAATCTGAATACACCACCTGCCTTTCAGAGCCCAGGGGAATCACAAGAGTGTACGTGTGCTTGAATGCACCACATGGTAGCATCCCCACATTGCCAGGCTGATCTGCTAATAACCAAGGGAAAGAGAGAATTGATGCCAGGGGTGAGGGGAAGTGCTGCAACATGGCTAAGTGCTAAGCAGTACTTACCTATTTATTAGACAGTTAATGCTGCCTGTGGTGTTACCAGTAGAGAATAAAAGAATTGGGACATATTGCAGACTGTTAATTGGACTTATAGCCTCACATCATTATTACAAGCAGATTTCCTTTAAAAAAAATTCTCAGAAGGACCAAAAGCTGTGATCCTTTAACCATTTCCTGAAAAAATATATTTTATTTTAACATTAATATAAAAATGTCTTGATTGTGGAAAGGGAAATAGAAGCCCATTCCCCAACAAGCTGTTAATGGATGCTAGTGCCAGTAGCTGTTTTTGAAAACTCTAGCGAGCCTTCGGTATTATAGTGTGGAAGCTGAATATTTTCTCTCCACAGAGAAATCTTTGTTTGGTGTGCCTAAGTCTATGGGAGAATGGAAAAAGTGAGAGAGGAAATTTTATTCAAAAGATTTTTATTTTCATAAGGAAGTATCTCTGTCTTCTCTTTGTTTCTACGTAGACAAACATATTTGAAATGTGTGTAGATGCACTGGTAAGATCAATGGACAGTCTTAGAAATATTAGTGTGCTAAACTTCTTAGTCAAGCTTTATGCCCTGTTTATCATTTTGCATCTTTGATTTCCTAATCTGCATTCTGTCCACTCATTTTATTTCTGCTGGGATCGTGTCTAAGCACCTGTCCCTCTGAGCACAGCAAACACCCTTGCCCCTATTTATTTATTTATTTATTTGTTGGCTTCTCTGTTTTATAAGAAGCTTCTTTTCTTAAAAACAGAGGGTTTTTTCCCACCCATTGGAGAATTTCCCCCACAAGATTACATTACTTGAGACCAAAGAGAGGTAAAGAGAAGTAATGTTTACTCATCAGTCAGTGAAAGGTTTTTAGTCTCAAATGCCATGGCTCATCTTGCTTGACAAGAAGATGCAAATGTGCAAAGGGGATTAAAATAAAAATTCATAGATGTAAGGACAGATCCTAAGCTGCTTCAGACTGTTATGACCCCAGCTGATATCTTGCACCAGATGATTGATTATCTGTCCTGTCATCTCTCTCAGTCTTTCTCTGTGTGCATGTGTGCACATAAAGGCATGCACATGCAATCAAATTCTGGTGACAGTTAATTTAAAAAAAGAATAGATTGCACAGTTTTGATGGAACCATTATTGCTGTTTTGCGTTATTGCTGTTTATATATGTAGTATAATAAGCATGCATGGCATTCTGAAAACATAAGAGAACATGGTCCTTGTTCTCAGTTTAGGGACTTCGTGTGGTTAGTTTTGTCCAGAAGGATTCTTGTTTCCATATGGAGTCTTGTGGATTCAGTAAGACTCTGCTTGGGTGGATCAATGGTGAATTCAGGATTACTTATTTTTATTAAAAAATAAATAAATATCTAAGGCAGTAGATGTTCTCACAAACACTAACAATAAAATTAGTGTTTTGAGAACATTAAAATGATTGTTACCTCAAGAGCATAGCTGACCAGATACTCATATATAAAAATGCCTGTATTCATGGCATAAACCAGCAATGCTTTCTATATAGTGTAATCCTTTGGAGAGTCCTTAGAATGTCACCAAATTTGGGCTGCTTGTACGCGTCCAGAAAAACGCACATGTGGTATGTGGTGCCTCAGACATGTCTGCAGCACTGCAGACCTCATGCGCTACACATGCAGACATTTGCCACACTGCTAATTTGCAGCACAGTGGGTTTTTTTGATACTGGGAACCTGTGCCTGAAGAAAGTGAGGCAGCACACGTGGCGGCATTATGCACCACCCAAAACCATAGTCCGACCAGCCAGAGCTATGCTCCAGTTGCTGGCCAGGCTCTGCATGTTCAGATCACTGCCACTGGAGGCCTCCAGTGGTAAGGCTGCTGGGGTCAGCTCAGGTCCCCCAGGTAAGGCTGCTTATCAGGTCAGGTCAGGCTGCTTATCGGGTCCCCAGGTAAGGCTGCTGGAGTCAGCTCAGATGCTAGCCCCAGTCTTCCCTATCCCACCCAAGGCAACCTGCCATTCACCAGAGTGAGCATGCACAGGTATTCCCGGGAACAAGTGGCAGCAGCACAACTATGTGCCACTGCTATTTGTCCCCGGGGAAATATATGTGTGCGCTCATCTGGATACGTCCCTTTAGTCTAAAGCAGGGTTGAAACTGTCACAGAGAATGCCTTGCCTCCAGCCCCTTCCAATTTATAAGGGGTGTTACTCACTTTGAGCACCTGTGCTGATCATGTCTATGGCTGTGTCACATGGAAAATGGTGGGATTTTTTTAAATCCTTGTAAATGATAGGATTTTAATTTGAAAATTAAAATTAGGGCCTCAAAGTCATTAGAAATTTTACTAAATGTCTTGGATTCTCTCTCCATCTATCTGCCTATTGTTGGTAAGCTGTCATAAGACTTCTCTTGGGAGATTAGTTTAACCAAGGATAGTCAAAACTCCAAAGTTTTATTAACAATCTTATGGAATTAGTTCTGTCATTATTGAGGCAAAAAGTTTTTTTTTAAACAGAGTAGACTTTTAAAAATTTTACCTTCTTTCCCTAAAAATAAATCCTTTCTTTCTCTGCATTTTTTTTTACTTATATTCACTTGTATTCTTCCTAAAGAAATCTGTCCTCTCTCAGCATCCAGTTCATACCCAGCCTATGAGCTTTCACCAAACATTGTTTGGTCTCACTTCCTTTTTCTCCTTTTCTACTATGTTGCTTAAGATAATTCCAGCAGGAATAGGACATTACATTATTTACTGTTTATAAAGTCTGCCCCTTAGTCCTATGAATTTTTTCTGCCCTGTGAATCCATCCAGTCCACACCAGTGAAAGCACAATGACAGATATTTCCACTGTGATGGCCAACTGTTAGACAACTAAAGCAATAATATTTCACTAGCTCTTACTTCGTTTAAAACTTCATATAGTGTTGGGATAAGTAAAATAGTTTATGTCCCTTTTTGTGTCTGTCTCTTTTGTGGGTTGGAACCATGTCTGAAACCCACTAGCATACCTAGGGGTAGGGAAGTGGGGCACCAGCTTTGGGTGCTGATTTAGACTGGCAGCCCCTGGAAAGCCCTTGCTGCAGGATTGCTACAGTTGGTGCATGAGTCTGTCCCCCAGGTGAAGTGGCCTGGGCCACTTTATAACATTAGCAGCTATAACAGTAGCAGCTGCCATCCGTGTGTGGAGAGCCTGGGATCTGACAGGTAAGATTCCACCCTTCCCCAACTCTGCTGTCCAGTGGTTGGCATATTATCCCCCTCCCTTCCCCACACGCTTCCCAAGCTAAATGAGATTGCTTACACCTCTTTTGAAACCAGGTCAGAGGAAACCTCTTTTCAAGCCAGGTTCCTTGATATAACTTTGCTAGGATTCCATCACTGAAAGGACAGACCCCGCCAAAACCTCTTCTCTCCCTTCCTCAACCTGCTGTTCCTTGTCCCACTCTGCCAGAACTCATGTGGATGTCTTCCATCGATTCTTGCTCTGCTTTTCCTCCATTGGTGAAGCAGAATTTCCTTTTGGTCCAGTGTAAGGTCTTTTGGCTTTCCCCAGAGCTTTACTAATATATAGTGTGGAGGCAGGTGGAAGACAGTGAGATGAAACTTTTGGCTCCGTTCAGTGATATCATAACACAACAACCTGTATTATGTAGTCTCATAACTAATAATTGCAAATGGGAAATATTTTTCTTTATTGCACTTAGAAACAAATGCAGGCATATATTGGGTTGATGTTTGTAATGGATCTTGTCTGAACCCAAGGATAAATATCTCTTTCCACTAAAATAAAGACAGTATGAATGACCTTGAAAGTAATTTGTGTGTAATTTCATTCTCATCTTATTCATCAATTTAACATGGTAGCATTGGGCTATTGCAGTGCGGACTAAGAGATAGGATAAGATTCCAACTGTGCAGGCAGAAAGTGTCCAAATTTGAATTTCAATTAATTCATGTACAACTTGAAATAAAAATGCCATGTTTGGGGGAAGAATATTGTTGTTTATGCAGTTATGCTAGAAGACTGCAGAATAAATGATTGGCTTGTTCTACAACATTGTATTAAAATCAAAAGTGATTGCATTATTAGCTGACAGGTCACGCTTGGCCTGTATTCTGTAGGCCGAGAGTATGCAAAACTGCTTTACAGATTGCTAGACTCTCCGTTATGAGTCTCATCTTTCTTATCATATTCAGGTAGCTGTTACAACATTCCCTGCCCAGTGGTAATTCATTGAGCTATCAGATACAAATATTTGTTCAGTCTGAGGGGGAGAAAAAAGGTCAGACCACAAGGGAGCATATTCTGCAATCTGAATTTCTGAGTAAATTACTGTTGTACTTTTGTTTATAAAGGGGTTATAGTTTGATCTATATTGATTAGTTTCTCCCTGTGTGTACTTTTGGTTGCTAAGAAACAAGTCTGCTTTGTTTCTTCTGTAGGACATTGGTGATATTGGGAGGCCAACATAGAAGACCCCAGGTCCTTCAGGTGTGTTTTGTTCCCTGCTTCTTGTCAAACAGTCACAGACATCCCAATCACATGCACACAGTGCATTCAGCAGGTGAAAGCATCAACTGGCAGGATGCTTGAGTGGAGCTTGTGAAGAATATTTTTATCAAAATGTTTTTTCAACAAAAAATGCTGTTTGGTCAATGCTAGTTAGTAAAACGTATCGACTTTGACCAAATTCCTTTTAAAAAATGAAAGGAAGTATTTCAAGAGTGTCCCATTTTGAGGAAAGAGCAATTCTGGTTTTTATTTTAGGAGCCATTGTTTTATACATATATACAAATAAAAAAGGAACAATCAGACACAGTTCTTTTTTCAAACTTTTGCTTTATAGGAGGTTGTTGTTGTTCTTTGCACTTCATTTCACAAGAACTGGCATTTGCAGGATTTCTAGTGAAACGGAAAATCCATGTTCCATCCTGCCCCCTCAAGAAATATCCTTTTCCTGAGCATTGTTTCCAAAAATGAATGTTCTTATCACATGAAAGGTGAAGCAAGGGGACATAGTTTGGGAATGACACGTATGTGCAGAGCCATGTCAAAAGGGGAAAGTGGGGAGGGGTGTCTTGCTGAAACATGTAGCAGCTGTTACTTTCTGCCAGTTACACATAGGGAAGCCTGGAGTGCTATAAATGTAGCAAAATGGTTGTCCCTTTGCTTTATTTGTGGCATGCTAGGGTTTCACGCCTTGTGGTTGTGTCAGGGTTGACTGTAGTTTTACTGATAAGTTAAACAAGGATTTGTATAAAATGATTTGGATAGGAATGATCTTGTCTGTGGCAAGGTGTTGGACTAGATGATTGTCAGAGGTTCTTTCTATGAATTGTTAGAACATAATAACTGCTTCACATTCCCAATCAGTGACTCCCCTTTTGACACGTTTCCCTTTTTTGAAATGGATTCAAATGTATGGATGTCCATACCCATTTGTGTGATACTTCTCTCAAGTGATGGGGATGCACTGGGACACAGGTAGCTTTAAACAGCCATTTCAGTTCTCAGATTTTGAGATGTTCTGGGGCCAACATAGCTCTAAAAGTCAGTTAACTTTGGGGTCTGTTTTACCATCTGGCTTACTGTAAGGCCAAGAATTCTATACTGCCTCTGTTCTAAGAAAGTTCCGTTCTGGAGTTACTCCTCCACTCCTGCACAGCCTTTGCACTTCACTTGCAGGGTACAGAGAGGTTTTGCAGGGTAGGGGGTGTTGAAGTAAGAGGGGAAAATTATGTTAAACCAGATCAGCTTCCATTATCAAAAAGTAGAGGATGATTTGAATCATTGGACATATTGCAAGGAAATGAATTTGGGAAGATTTGCACCAGTCAGATCAAGAGTTGAAGTTGCTGAAGAAAAGAATGGAAGAGTGAAATGCAGATGTCAGAAGACTTTAGTCTGCAGTAGAGCCTCTTGTATGATGTGACTGATGGGAAAATGCAGCCTATGATGGTTGTTGAAGAATATCAAAGCTATTTTAAAACTTCAAGTATTGGAGAGTAGGAACTGCTTTTCCAGATTAGGTCATTGATCTATATAGTTTGGCGTCCTTGCTCTGAATGTGTCAGAAAGCTGTTTAATTTACTTGTTTGTCTAAGGTTATGTTTCATAATTATAATCATCTTATACTCTGAGTGGATATTCCATAGATTAAGCCATACAAAAATATATACGTGGCATGCCCAGTCTTAGCCTACTTCCTCCATTGACTGTAAGTAATGTTTTATTGTTTGTAGGACCTGGAAGACTCATAAAATCTTTTCTTACTCATATCTCAGTATATTTGTTTAAAAATCTTCCCCATTCTACAGATAGGAACCTCAGATTGTTCATTTCTCAGAGTTGGAAATCCCCCCTTTCCCCCTTTAGTTTGTTGTTCTACTTGTATCTATATTATGAGATAGGCAGAAAGGAAAGATTGATCACTTTCATTATACCTTCAATCAACTCCTATATATCACTTCCCCTTTCTAGGTGAAATAACAGTTGTTTTTACTAATGTTTGTCATAAATTCAGTTCTTGCCCACGCCTCTTATTATTCTGTTTGCTCTTCCATGGGCTAAAAATGCCAAAAAGAGTTTAGCTGAGTAGTAGAGATATTTCTTTCCTCTGGGAAAGTGCGCAAAAAGTTTATTTCTAAAATTTTCACAATTCTTATAGGGAAGAAAGAAATGGTTTATTCGTTTCAGGTTTGTCTTTCAAATGTCCTTTGAGGACAGCATGTTCTAAAATCCATGGACACAGCTGGTAGTTTGAAACTTGATCAAAAGATTTACCTGTTGTAAATGGATTGCCCTCCATGCAGTGTGTTTTTAACCCTGCAGGAATTTAGGACACTAAATACTGACAATGCTGAACAAATATCAGCTTAATATTTTTATGTGAACATCCACTTTGCACTAAGTACTTACCAAACCATCTAGATGGGCAGTCTGGTGCCCTCATAGGTTCATAATCTAAGAATGGGCAGATAAGTACTAAACTAAAAGGAGAGAGAACTCTTACTGAAATCTTTGAAGGATTAACAGCATATGTTTACTGAACATTTTAAGTTGTGGTGGAAATGTGCAAAAACAACAGTATGTTAGTGAGAGAGTCCTGTGGACATATGGTTTCAAGGGCAAGATCACTAAAATGTTGTTTGAGGTATAAAATAGTTCTTCCTGGGTGCATCTACATGTGCAATTAATTCAACGCAATAAACTGTGGAGCTATTTGAGCCGGAGAAAGCTGTTCCTGGGTATAGCATCTACATGTTAGCTGGGGTGGATCAGCCCCAGGCTGACAAGGGGCATGGGGAGTCATTCCTAGGCTCCAGGTGGTGGCATTGAGCTGCTTAGTGGTTGGCTGGGGTATGAAGTTGCTGAGAGTGCAGAGCTGTGTGGCAAGCAGCCCCCACACTTTAGCACCCTCGTGCCCCAGCCAGCCCCTGTCACTGTCTACATTTGTGTTTTGGCAGTAAATGACTCTACTGTAACATAGTACTGTCCTCAACAATACTACTTTATGGTGGAGTTAGTTAATCTACTGTGCCCTAATACCAGCACACATGTAGATAGTGACACTTTTCTGCAGAGCTAATTAGCCTATTCCACAATAAAGTGCACTTGTAGATGTACCCCCTGATTTTAGCGTGTTGTCAGAATGTCCCATTGAAACAATATAGCATAATCCCAAACTTCAGGTGGTGTTTTTAGTGCTGTTTTCCTCACACTTATATAAATTTGTAATGAGCAGCAAGAGAAAAGAGAAAGAAAGAGGATACATTTGCATTATGTATTTATATTATGATAGTGGCTTGAGGTCATGTTTGAAAAGAGGACTCTACTGCATTAGGCAAGGTACAAAATTTGAAATGGTGTCTGCCCCAAAGAGTTTGCGTTCTAAATTGCTAAGTCAGACAAAGAGTGGGGAGGGGAAACAAATGTACAGAAAAGTTAATTTCTAGTTCAGTGCCCTGTTCTATGGATCACACTGAGCACATGAGGATAATATGCATTTTAAAGGTTTATTGTTCATAAGTGGTGAAGCCTCTACTAAATCATTTATTTTCCCCAAAAGCCAGTTTATTAGTTGGGAAGGGACTAGGTAAGGACTGTAGGGGAGTCAGTCACCTTCTCTTTGCCATCACTGCTGGGGATTTTAATTATCCCCTCTTAGGATGTGGACAGACATAACCTTAAGTCATTTTAAATACTCTTTAACTGCAAGTGTCTGGATATAAAAGCCAGTCTAGAAGGTTTTAATCTTTGTGGGTATAGGTTGTAGCCACATTGGTCTAAGTTAAGGACATAGGCAGAGAAGGTTCTTTGAGTAAATCCAATATCTTTTATTAGGCCAACTGCAGCCTGACGAAAAGTGTTTGTACCCGAAGCTTGCAAAGAAGAATTTTTCCAACTTTTTTCATTGGTCTAATAAAATATATCAGATTTACCCAAAGGGCTTTGTCTGCCATAATCCTCCTGGAACATTTCAAAAGTACATTGGGAAACTCAGATATTATTTTGAAATGGTCCTCCTTGGACTGGCTCAGTGCAAGCTTTCTTTGACAAGTGTCTGATCAGTCCTCCAGCATCTCACGCTGTACCACTCCTCCTCCCTTCCCACCCCTACCCCCTCAACCCTTGCATGGCAACTGGGTACTCTGGTGTGCAACTTTACTGCCCCAATCTGTATTTCCTGTATTTGACCCTTTCTTTGCCTTCCAAGACTGATTGGGCTTGAGGGAGTGGTGAGGTGTAGATGGGGCACACCAGGGTGTACCCAGGGTGCTGAGTGATCTGGGGTGGGCTGCCTAATGTCTATGCAGTTTTAAACAGTACTTTTCCCCCCAGCTGCTTGTCAATTTCATTCCTTTGGTAGCAGTTGAACAGGCTTTGGGGCATCCCATGCTAATTTGGCCTAGGGGATGGCTAGATGGGTATTGGGAGACACCCCTGCTTCTGCAGTTCTGGGTAGCTGCCCACGGTTCTGCAGCTTTTAAACAGCACTTTTCCCAAAGCCACTGCTCAATTTCATTCCGTTCCTGGCAGCTGACACTGAGATCTTGTGCAGCACCCTGAAAACCCAGAACCCCTCTGGCAATCTGGACACCCTAACTGCTGGGATGCCCCTAAGTCTGATTGGTTGCCATAAATGGGATGAAACTGATAAGCAGCTCAGTGGAAAATACTGTTTAAAAGTGGTAGAGATTGCACAGTTCCCAGGAATCCAGAAGCAGGGGTCCAGGCATCCTTCCACCTAACTACCCTTAGAAAAATTTCTTTTAAGGCAGTAGTATCCTGAGCAAGAGACCTTGAGCAGCCCTATGGAGCACCCAGCCTTCTGGAAAGGGGGAGAAGCAGGGGTTCAGGCAGGATCCCCCAACCAACTGGCCACCCCTTCACCCTGAAATCAGTTTGTGATATACAAACCCTAGTACCTTGTAAGGAATTGAAGTCAATTGCTAAATGACTTATGGGAAAGTGCTCTGTAAAAGCTGCAAAAGCTCTGATATCCCCTGAGCATCCAGGTCTCAAGAACCCAGAAGCAGGGGTTGTAGGCAGTCCCTCTATCCCCCAAGTCAGAGCACCACCATGTAGATTTTGACAAAGTACAAGAGTATTTTTTAGTGAACTCAACATTTGTGAGGAGAGGGATCAGAAAATTGCAATTGTAGGCAATTGACATCATCTTTCCTTTCCTTGGTGTTCAGCCAATTGCAGTTTTCCTCCTCTCCTCAGGGAATATTGGGGAAACTAAGGGTGCTTACACACATGTGGAGAGCCTGCTCTGACATGCTAGAAATCCTGTGTATTGGAGCAGTTTGCAGGAGCGTGTAAATTGATGTGCTCTGGTGGCTTTGTGTGACACGTGTATTAGTGGCATCTCTACTCTGAGCAAATGGCGGTGGTGCGCTTTAAAATAAAATGCGTTGGCTATGCTTTACTTCAGTACGTCCCGCCACCATTTTCTCAGCATGGGGATTTGCTGCACCACTGATACACGATATGCAGGTGCTTTTAATTAGTGCAGCTTGCTGATTAAAAGCACCAGGTGCTGTATTGAGGCACATGTAAAAATGCCCTAAGGCATTTGCCACTGGGTGACGGGCTGGTCTGGATATGCACTACCACCCTCTGCTGTCATTGACAACATTGCAGTGCCTAAAAGCTGGCTGTTCTACTTAGAACCCTTAGTAGTGTGTGCGCAGACACCTCTAAACTGGGACACTTATGCAGTGGTTCCCAATCAGCGACATTTTTGGGACGGTTCAAGTATTACGTGTCTTCACTGCCTTACAAATTTGTTAATGCTGCAGATTTCCCTGAGCATAGTTGTGGAAAATTATTTTGAACAAGAGCTGTATTTTTAATTTTTACAAGTCACTGTATGATCATCCTTGTCTTTTTTTATCTCTATACATTGATATGTGCCAATGTGAAATGACAGCTGCCTGAAGCCAGATTTCTGGAATTACTTTCTAGATTTCTTATTAGCTCTTTATCCTCTGCATACATTTCCAAAGCCTCTGGCCTTGCACCAGAAATTCTCTTAGTGTCTCTAGTCTAGTATTGGCCTTAATTTGAGGAGTGAGATTTAAAAAGTAGAAGTTTTAATGTTAGGATTTGTAATAACAGTTAGGCTTCTTTTAAAATGTTTCCATTATTCAGAACATTTAGATATTCAGCTTTTGTGTATCTTTAGTACCACTCCCTTCTTTTCAGTGTCCCTGACTTTACTCTTCTGATCTTTTATGAGGGTTGTTCCTGTTCTTTTGTGTCAGAGTTGAGAAGAATGATCTTCCGCAGTGCTATAATTCATGTCAGCTCTTTCCAGTCCTGTGTCTTAATGAACAGTTCAGTTTCTTGCCTTTACTCTTCTTCCTCTGCTGTTTTACTGCTATGCTAGAGCTTTTCTTGTGTGAACGTGGCAGTGCATAGGAAAAAGAGAAAAGTAAGCTGGATTTTATTGTTCTTTCCTAAAAAATTCTTTGCAAGTGTCCCTATACTTTCTTTCTCCATCATTCCATTTGAGCAGAAATGGATGTTTCCCTGAAACCCCAGACCTATACAGTTATTTTAGTCATTTGTGTATCTGTATTATAATATTAATACATTCAGTCCCTTCTACAGTCATTTTAATCATTTATATGCTTGCTTCATAACAACAGGGGATCACATTCTAAGAAGGCCTGCATTCCCTTAACAGTCACTGGGTGCATCTATGCATGTGCTTCAATGCGCAGTAGCTTAGTTTACTGCTCTTTAAAGTGTCATGTAAAAAACATGCACTTACTTTGATGCACAGTAAACTAAGCTACTGTACATTTAGTGTCACTTAAGAACCATGTGCACTCATTACTGAACATGAAGGTGGCCTACTGCTCATTTATTTGGTACCTCACATTGGAGGTACTAAATTTAATGCGCATTTGAAAAAGCACCTTTATGCACATGTAGATGCACCCACTGAGCCTGGAAGTGATTGGTGCTCAGTAGTCCTCCAGGATTGGTTCATCAGTTAGAATTGGTTACCATATGTTATGTATGTATGGAGCACTATGTAAAAAAGAAAAGCTAGACTGTGCCAACCCAATGAATTGTATCTACCTCAGCAAGTTGCTCCCTTGCTTATAAAGGGTCATTTGCAGAGGAAGATGCCACTCAAAGAGGGAAAGGATGGATAGAATCTTACTCTAAAGCAAATATCCACAGTGTAAATTAACCTATACCCATGAATGCTAGAGGTGAGTTTAGAACTAGGTAGTGTCTGACTCCTGTATTTCTTTCTATAGACCACACTTTCTGTGTGACATACCAGTCCTGTTTTCCCCATTCATAATAGTAGAAAATAGACCTCTTTAATGCCAGGGCTTGATAAAGTACTGCTACTAGGAGCATTTCCTTGTAAGCCTTCTGTGTTAAGTAGCTATTTGAATGCTAGCAGCAGCAAGTCGGGATCCTATAGAGACAGTCTCTGTTAAAGAGGTCGAAGAGCCGCATCATCTTTAGTCATTGCTGTGCAGTGCCGAGTACTGTGTGTGGAATACAATGTTGAAAATGGTACCCTGGAGGAGGCAGGTTCTAACTTCCGTGTGTGGAGTTGTGTTTCTCTGCCATTACTCTTTCCTTTTTCTCAGTGTTGACCCAGTTTATTAGCGTTGATTTTATTAGTGCATCTGCTTCATTTTTTGTAATTATTAAATGCTTTAGGGGCTTTGTAATTTGATTATTTCAGTGCCTTTGTTGCTACGACTGAAGCCTGAATGAGTGTAGCCTGAAAACATAGTTTATTCTAACCTGATAAATCTTGTATACATAAACCAATCTATGTTAATACTTTTTTGCAACCTTGTGCCTATGTAATTTGTTTGGTAGCTAAAGGTTGTTTGTTTTTTTCTGATTTTTTCTGAGTCCTGGAGATGGTGTGATTTTATATGCCACTTTAAAATCTTTAAAAAATTGTCTACATTTTGGCTCTTCTATTATATGAAGAATGACGTGCGCCTTTCAACTTCATAATAGAACAGCAGATTCATCAAAAAGTCCAGTAATTATGAAAATTACCCTTCAGTTGTCTTGTTATGGAAACATAACTTAAAGGTGAAATGCCATAATTAATTTTCAAACTGGTCAATTTAATTTTTAAAGAAAAAGAAAATATAGCTTACAGCAGCAGATCTGATTCTGGGTCAGCCTGCCAATTTCGCTAGTTTTACAGTAACCTTTTCACATATTTTAACACTTTTTTTCCCCCTTCCCCTCCTCCATTTTGTTTTAGAAAAGTCCTTAAAAGTGGTTGTAAATTAACAAAATGATAACAAAAAAATATTTTTCCTAGCACTTCAGCAGTCATATAAAAAGAAGAGGTGTTTGTAACAATAATAAGTAAATCCATTTAAGATACAAGTAAGCAATACTTTCTAATTTCTGGACATTTCAGGGAGGTATATTATGCAATGCATCGTTTAACATTTTTTGTCCCTCAAGTCTATGCCTTCCTTTTCCTAGTGGGTGTGTGGAGGCAGTTTGGCCACTCAGGTTCTTCAGAGGCAGCCTTTTACCTATGTGCTGTGGCTCAAGGGCCTGTGTGATGAGCTGCAGGCTAGAAGAGTGCATTTCAAATCTTGGTGTGGGCCTCTGAGCTCTTCAGTCAGAAACAGCAACCTTTGTAGGGTTGAGAACTTTTGACTATCCTATGGCACAGAGCACAGTTTGCAGAGTTAGAAAGTAGAATGCTGAGTTGTGGGCTCTTCAACTACAGCTTAAAAATGTAGGCTCAAAAATTTGACAGAACAAGGAGCAATTGTCTCAAGTTGCAGCAAGAGAAGATTAGGTTAGATGTTAGGAAAAACTCTCAGTAGTGGGGTAGTAAAGCACTAGAACAGATTACCCAGGGAGGTTGTGGAATCTCTCCTTATCCTTTTAAGACCTGGATAGACAAAGCCTTGGCTGAGATGATGTAGTTGGGCAGGGGTGGGCAAAATACACCTATGGGACAAACTGCTGCTAAGCGCAGAGGAAAAGCAGCCCCTCCTCCTTGCTGCTGCTACTTCCAGGTGCAGCCTTCTGGATCCCGTGTGGGGCAATGGTGGCAGCACAGAGCAGATGCAGGGCAGCCTTGCGCATCTGCACATGGAAGCACTGGCACCTGCACCTGGAAGCACTGGCAGCAGGAGGGGCCGCTTTTGCCCCACGTTGAGCAGTGGGTTCTCTCCTGCGCTGCCACTGCTGAGCCTGGGCCCCAGCTCCTGCTCTGAGCTCACCTGTCTGGGCTGAGCAGCCACAGCAGCAGTGGTGGTGGCCAGGCAGAAAGTGTTGCTCAGAGCAAGGGAAAGTGGTCCCTCCCCATCCTGCTGCTGAGCACATTTTGATGAAGCTGCCCAGAGCCTGCGTCTCACCAGGCTGCCCTGTGTCTCTGTCACTGCCACCTCTGGGCTGCCCAGTGCAACAGCAGTGACAGTGCAGAGCAGCCATTGGACAGTCCAGAGGTGATGGTGATAGAGACACACAGAGCAGCTCAGTGCAGCACACACTTCAGACAGCTGCGCCAAAAACAGCCTGGCAGTGGTGAGAGGGAGGGGCCACTTTCCCTAGCGCCAAGCAACACTTTCTGCCTGGCCACTGCTGCTGCTGCTCAGCCTGGATAGGCGAGCCTGGACATAACGTGGGGTGCGTGGGGTCAGGGCTGCACGCACTGGTCCCCACTGTTACCATGGGGCTGGAGCCTGCAGTGGCAGCTGAAAGGAGCTGCCTTAGCCCCATTGCATGCCCAGGGGTAGCATGAGAGATGCACCACAGCTGGGCAGTACAGAGCAGGTGTGGGGCATGCTGAAGCTGTGCATTGTTGGTGGTGGGGAAATACCTCAGGGCACACAGGCTCCAGGATATTTTGAGGCAGGAGCGGGTGCTGACTGGCTCAGGGGGCTCACCCATGTACGCTCCACATACCATCAAACCCTGCCCCACAAACCCCACAGCCACATCCTCCCCCACACACAATCACATACCTCACAAGCATGGCACCCACCCACACTCACTCACACATGGCTCTGGTGGGATCCCCACTCACTGCTACATGCACACACCACACACGCATCCACCCACTTCCCCTCCATACACCCCACAAATCCCATACCCACCCACTCACCCATCCCCAGAACATTCCCATACCCCCCAGACCCTTTCACATCCCACACAATATAGAGACTCATTTTGAGCTATTATCAATCACTTATAGCACAAATGCACACAAATCAGGATACAAATATATATTTTTAATTAAATTAAAATATATTATTATGGAAATTTGATTTTTAGTATATAATTAGTTTTTTCCCCAGTTCTAAGATGGCAAACCCTCTTCCCAAAAGAAGTACTTCCAGGGGCAAGGGATGGGACTTCTGGTGGCAAAGGTCAGAGGTTAGGGGCAGGACTTCTGGTCCCAAGATGGTGACTAGGGGGTGGCGCACTTGTCAAGGGGTGGGGATACCCTTGCAGCCCTCAACAGCTCACTAAATCTAGTTAAGTGGCCTTCATGCCAAAATAATTGCCCACTCCTGTAGTTGGGGATGGTCTTGTTTTGAGGAGGTGGTTGGATTAGGTGGCTTCCTAAATCCCTTCCAAACCGAATTTTCCTTGATTCTATGATTCTTTTGCATCGTTTGTCATTTCCCTTTTATTTACCCTTTCTTTGGGTGTTTCTTTCATCTCTGACCCTTCCTTCTCCTTTCCCCACATGATCTCTATGCCTGTCCTGAACTGGAGCTGGCCTTCTGCATGATATAACTGGGTGAAAACAAACCCAAGGTTTCCTCACACTTCATTTTTTGTATAATCCGGATTTACAGACTTCACTGTCTTTCATTTTCTTTTCTTTATTTAAATTCTAGCCCTGGAGGAATAAAGTGATACTGTTTACACAGGGTTTGAAACTTTGGCAGTTACGTTCTGTAATTTAAACAGATTTGGAAATCTTAGCACCTTTTTATTTGTTCTGCTGATGTGTCACAATTTTGTGATAAATACCAGGCACTGGACAGATAAGACTCTGGGAGAGTAGATGCCCTAGGGGATTAGGAATGGGATTAAGAAACTTTCACCATTGGTCCCTCGTTTGCCTCTGTCCCTGGTTGGCAGTGACCAAGACATATGTATTGTCTGAGAGCTGGTCAGTGGCCTATGTGAAATGATTTGTATTCTCAGGCTACTTTTCATCACTCACCTCATCAGAACAATTTTCAGATGTTGATACCTTTAGCATTTTTAGCAAAGAAGTCAAAATGGAGTGAGCCCTCTTTCATCCCTAGAACCACTATTTCAGAGACAGGGTGAAGACAGTTTATAGGATGTCATGGTTGCACTCTAGCTTTTCCTTCTGTACTTGCTCTCTCAATATGTAGATGATGCTACTAGCCAGGGGTATCAACTAAGCACCTTTTACTAAATATGTTTTTAAATGAGAGCAGTGTGATGGGCCAGTAAGGGGGGGGCGCTCCTGTGCTGGGCCACCTGCCTCATTGCACCCAAACACCTTCCAGGCTCCAAGTGCCTTTCTGCAGGCACCTCTTGTCCAGCTAACCCCCTTCCTGGAACACACCTCCAAGCTTGGGGGTTAGCACAGCTACCATCCAAGGTCTGGACTGATCTTGGCCCTGTGCCCCCTGGGAAACACAGGCCTAGTAGTTGTTGAGAGTACTTGACCCACTGCAAGAACATGGGGTGCTTCCCTCAATCTGAGGCACAAATAGTGGTCTCCCGTATTTAGCCAAACTAAGGGGACCCCAAGGCATAATCTAGACCCTTTCCAATAAGTCTCCCATGCTAGGTACAGAGGAGAACTTTATTGGTTACAAGGAGTAGGTTTGGAATAGGGTACAGGGTAGAGCAATCAGAGAAATCCCTTACAGCAAACAGTAGCATGCTAGCCTTTGATTACACATCTGTGTTACTGCAAGCTATATATCTCGTTAGATCTCAAGTAACTTACTCACAAGTATCATCCAGAGGCAGGTAGAAATTCCCTCTGGAGGCAGGCAGTTCATTGACCATGAGTTTCAAGAAAGAGAGCGAGTTTTAGATGGTCCAGCTTCTCTGAGAGGTTTTCATCATGGCTGCTGCCCCACCTCCTGGGCAGTCCTTAACTTATATAGACCTTATGACTTCATTTACCTGATCCAATGAAAGTCAGCAGCTGTTGGCTGCCAGCCAACCATTTTGAAATGCATCACTGGTTATTGGGTAGACTGGCCCCCTCCCAGTCATGATGACATTGCTTAGAACAATAGGGAGTTTATGCCCCCATCTCGGCATGTGAGGCCAGTCATATAGGCAGAGGGAGCAGGTTTCCCCCTCTCTCAGGAATGTATCCCACTCAGAATACAACTCAGGGTTACCTGAAGCTGATGGGGCCAGGGTGTCTGCCCTCTGCAGTGACGATGGTAACCAAATTGTTAGATTGGTCATCTGACTGATAGCAGAGTTTGGGGAGAGACAGAGATGGCATTCTGCCACAAGCAAAACGTTAAGCCTTTCTGGAAAGTGTGGGGGCCAAGAATAGCCAGATAGGGCTGCACCGTTGGAGTGGAATTAGGCACAGAAGCTTGTTGGTTGAATTTAAAAGAACTTTACTTACAAACTGCAGTACAGGGACTTGTGTTAATGCAAGCAGTGTAGGTGTGCTCTGTACAAGTTGCAAAAAGGAAAAAACTGGGTGGCACACCGATGTTATCCGAGTATGCAGGGCACAGGATACGTCGGGATAAACGGCGACGGGGAGTCGTTGGTGGTTGATCAGGCCTCCGAGTTCGCTCCAAGATGCACGTGGAAGTTTCTTCCAACGTACACGTGGAGTTCTCCAACTTGGGTGGAAACTTGCCCTAACTTTTATATGGCCAGCGAGCCAATTGCCAGCCACCAGGTAGGAATAATTTACGATAAGCCAATTGGTAGCATGCATGCAAACAGTGCAACTGCAAGCTTTGGCAGGGACTGATCATTGCACCAAGGGTTTTCTCCCACTGTATCGGGGAACTTTTGTACCGACTGCTCGCGTTGTGCTGAGAATTCTTCTGTGCTGAGGCACTTCTAATCACTAAGCACAGACAGAAAGGAACAATTAAAAAGCCCTCAATAGAACTTTATCACTGATTATTAAAGTCCACTGCAGCATTTCAGTTCCTTAACTATTTCTTGTCAGATTGCAAGATGTTAGAAAAACACAAAAACCTGGTGTAAGAGGAGTATTGTGAATCCCAAGAACAGGGACTGTCAGAGGAAAACATTCCTATTCAGGACAGCATTGAAATGTGCTTAAAGTTACCCAGTGATTCAGTACAGTCCTAAAAATAAGGATGTACGTAAGCACAAGAGCTGCTTTTTCTTCTCAAGGAAGGATTCCAAGAAAAGAGTATAGGACCTTCTCTGGAGTCGGTAAAGAGCACTGGATTGGGATGTGGGGGGCCTGGGTTCTATTTTCAGGTTTGCCTTTGGTTTATGTACAACATAGGGCAAGTCACTGCCTTCTTGCTTTTGTTTCCTATCCATAAACTGAGAATCATAGTATTTGCCTTCTTTTAAAGCATTTAGAAATCTACCTGTGACAAGCGATATGGAACAATGAGCAGTGTGATGGTGATGATGGTGCCACCATTTATATTATCTATGAATTCATTAGTCCCACATAACTGTAGATAGTGTCTGGGGTCTGCATATTTTTTTTCAGATTTACTCCTAGATCGGTATGTGAAAATGTTTTATTATTTTTAAAGTACAGCCATACAAAAATTAGCTTGGATTAACTTGAGTTTGTTCAATCATGATGTAAGTGCCAAAATCTTAATGAAGGAAAAGATAATGCATAATGACATTTCCAAGAACTACATGATAAGTCCAAAAATTATCCTTTTTTCCATTTAAAGGTAACATCTAGCATACAAATTTGCCAAGGATTCAATATGTAATACTTATGCCAAGCTACGTTCAATAATTGACATGACAAATACTGTTTGTGATGAAACAAAGAAAAGCAGCAGTCAATATACTGCTTTTTCTAAGAGATATTTGTTTGAGGAGAGGGCTGAACATTCTCCTTCCAGGCATCAGGTAGACCTCAGATGCCTTGACTCTTGTGATTCAAGTTCAGTTTGGCATCTAAAAATAGAGAAAAGGCTAGAAAAAATAAGGAAGGCTTCTACAAGAAGGATGCTGTTTGATTTGTACTTGTTGAGAATAATACTTGGCTGTAAAATGTATTCCTTCCAGAATTGTAGAGATAGATGAGAGATCATCCCTCATGTTTTTAGGCCCCCTCTACATATTTGAGGCCCCTGTGCCATACATGAGGTAAAGGCACAGTGGGATCTAACATGTGATCCACACAATCATGCCTCCTGCTATGCCACGCATTAGATCCCATTGTGCCTTATTGCTGGTGTGGGGCATGATCCTGGGCTGCCCTGCACCAGCAAGAAACAAGCTCCTGCACCCCAGTGGTGCGGGGAGCCCCTGAGGCTGGAAGATCACAAGCTACTGCCATCTCCCAGCTCCAGGTGGGCTCCATGCACCCCTGAGGCTGGGAGATTGCAGCTGTAGGGTGCTGCCAGGACCTGGAGTTGGCAGTCAGCTCTGTTCTGGGATTCCTGGCTCTGACTGGGCATGGTGTACCAGGCTGCTGGAAGCCTTGTCAGCTGACAGGGCTCCCAGCTACAGGGGAGACCCTGCTACACATGCAAATTAAAGCTCATTATCAACCAGCAACATTTTGAAGTCTAACTTTAAAGGTAGTTGGAGCTTCTTGTGGTGTTACAGCTACTTTGCATGTGTAGCTAGTCTCAAGGTAATAATTCAGTTAACCAGTTAATCGTACAATACCTGTAATGCAAAGAGAGAGCCTTGCACATTGGATCCTGTGTGCCAAGTGATTGGACTTGGCCTGCAAAGCTGAGGCCTCAGTGGCACAGACCTAGCTTTGTTAAAGCTGCCCACTGCTCCTAAAATGTTGCTGGCCCCTCAATTGCAAGATGACCATGCTGCCTAGGAGTACCATAGGTTGGTGTCAATTATATGATGTGTGCTGAGATTACAGAAAAGTTCGCATGCTTGCCGCTTAGCAGGTACTAGAACACTCTGACTCTCATAGCAATTTTTACAACCGTCATTTTGTACGTTTTCAGTACACATTATATACATTATCGCATAGGAATAAAACTTGTACAGTAGGGGTGTGCAAAATGGGCCCAATTTGGTTCGAATTCAGATTTGGCCTGAACTGGGGACAGTGATTTGACTTGTTGATTCAGATTACTGGCTGATTCGATTTGGCCGAATCCGAATCTGAATATTCAATGCTGATTCAGAGAATCCATGATTCAGACATAGATGCAGCCTTAAATGTTTTTTTCTATGTACCTTGAGGTACCAGGCACAGCTCATGAATGCTGTGATGCTGGGGCAGATGGAGCGTCCCACAGGAGCATGAGGGGAGCCTCACATGCTCAGTGGTGAACCCAGAAGCGGACCAGAAGTACTTCTGATTGACTTCCGGGTCCACCGGGGAGTGCGCGGAGGGACCTTCTGCGCCCTCCTGGCTTGGCAGTTGGCTGTGGGGGGACCCCGGGTGCCCCCTCAAACCCAGGAGGCACCAGTCACTGAGCTGGGGGGGGCAGCGCGCTCTTTGGCAGACTTGGAAGTGCACCAGAAGTGCTTCTGGTCCACTTCCGGGTCTACTGCCAAGCGTACTGGGGAGCCCCCTGCACTTCTGTGGGACACTCCATGGATCCCAGCATCACAGTGTTCATGAGCCATCTGCTATCTAGAGCTTTACAGAAAAAACATTTAAAGCTGTATCTATATTCGAATCACTGAATCTTTCCAAATGGATTTGGAGGGTTCTGCTTCGATTTGAAGAGATTAAGGGGTTCTGATTCAATTCAGAGATAAGTACAGACAATCAAAAAGCCTGAGGCTGAATTGATTCAATCTTTGCAGGTTGGTCTAAGCTTCAGAGATTGAACACAATAAGCAAATGAACCAACATTCACTTGTGATTCAGGAAATGCAGCCATGTGTCTGCAGTGGCTCAAGCCAGAACCTGAGGGGTGCTAAAGCATAGCTCTCTGGCATATAACCAGCATGGACTGTGTTTTCTTCCTCTTCCTGCTGCCCCCAAGGTCTCTGGGATAGTTCACAATCATAGCAACAGGACTCTGCAGGGTTGCTCACCACTTCCTCTTTCTGCTTCCAGGTGCCTCTGGGATTTATAGTTCACAGTCACAGCTAGCACTAAGTAAGCCAGCAGGGCATGGCAGCATTGTACTCAGGGAAAGGTGAGTTTAACCCACTCCCTGGTCCTGGACCCCAGCCAGGCTTTGCCTGAGGGGGAGAGAGGGCAGTGAGCACAGGGGTGGAGCCAGCCCTGTTCTCTGAAGCAGACAGCCCAGCCCAGGGGGACTCTGATTTAACTTGAACCAAGAAGGGGTCTGGGTCAAGTTTCATAAACCTACTTGACCTAAATCAGTTAAGTCTGATAGTACATTCAATCAGGTATACCTTAAGCCAGTTTCAGCCATTCTGAAACCAGTTTAAACTAGTTTATGATCACTTAAACCAATTTGTGTTACTTCTGTCTCTAGCTTTACAGACAAAGAAACTAAAGCACAGAAAAATTAAAGCAAGTCACACAGCTCAGTTTCCTAGCCTAGAACATTACCTCAAGACCTGAGAGGACTGATTCAGAAAGCAGAAAATTGTATGTTCTTAAGCAGCATAATAGAAAAATAGGGATGAATAGGATCTCAGGGCTAGGGACAGGCATTACACATACACCAATTTAAATGATCAGAAACTGGTTTAAACCTGTAACAGAACAGATGTTTGGTGCACATAAACCAGTTTGGGAATGGCTGAAACCAGATTGAGATAAATCTGGTGGAATGTAGTATCAAATTTAGCTGATTTTGGTCAAACAAGTTTATGCAATATCTGTCCCAACCCCTTGCTGGTTTAAGTTAAATCAGAGTCCACCAGCATCCCAGCATATTCTGTGGGCTGGGTGGGGCTCTCTGCTCCACAGCAGAGCTGGCCCCTCTCCTCTGTACCCTGGCTGGAGCTCAGCACAGACTTGCAGGCACAGCAAAGTCTACTGGCTTCCCTCTGCCCTGCTTTTGCCTCCCCCCCCCACTCACTGCTTAAACAGGGATCCCCTCCTCCTCTCTGCCACAGCAGAGACCGTAGCCAGCAT
The DNA here is from genome assembly GCA_030014935.1 of Caiman crocodilus. Classification (NCBI taxonomy): domain Eukaryota; kingdom Metazoa; phylum Chordata; order Crocodylia; family Alligatoridae; genus Caiman; species Caiman crocodilus. Next base: position 117,812,687 of record JAGPOW010000261.1, on the reverse strand, counting down.
GTGGTATGCTAGCTAATGCCGAAAGCTGTCTGTATCAGTGTCTCTCCAGTTGTACTGGGATAGGCAGACAGAACAGTGTTAGGACTTTTGAAGCTAATCAACAGGTCAGCCGGTCAGCTGTTTAACACGTTTGAAGTAATGTTGAGTAAGGCTATAGTTTTGCTAATCAGGTGATAAGAATTGTTATCAGCCCTGCTGGCTGATTTCCTCACCTGTCAGCTTGCTGCAGACTGTATGACGTATCAGGGAGAGAGATTGAAAAGCTCCATATCATCAACAGGTACATGCACTGGACACCCCCCCCCTTGCCTCAGAGTGCTAGCCTGGGTATGGGGGCTGGCAACACTCCCACCCCTTGAGCAGCCAGCGAGGAAAAGCCTGGGAACCATGCAGGCATAACTCCCTAATGAGAGAGTCCTGCTGGGGCCTGACCACACCCCCTCAGCTCAGCTTCCAGCAGAAGGGAAGGGAGGGCTGCTCTAGTACTCTGCAAAGATTGAATCAATTCAGGCTCGGGCTTTTTGACTGTCTTTCCCTAGCCTAGGAGGTCATCTAGCCTAACCCCCTGCTTGAATAAGGATCATCCTTGTTTTAGCTATCCCAAACATTTGTCTGATCTGATCTTTTAAAACTTCCAGAGAGCAGACAGACATAACATTTAGCGTGGTTCCAGTAACAAAGATTCCACAATGTTTTTTGATAATCTCCTTTGATAACCACTCTCATTGGTTGAAGGTTCTTCTTGGTACTCTAACCTAAATCTCCCTTGCTGCAGTTTTAGGTCTGTTACTTCTTGTCCATGGACACATGGGTGCTCTCCTTGTTATAATAGTTCTTTTTGTATGAAAATATGGTTATCAAATCTCCCCTTAGATTTTTTCTCTCTGGACTAAAATAATCCTAATTCTTCTAATGACTCTACATATGAAGATGCTTCTAAGACAAAAAGTAATTTTTGTTGCTCTTCACTGTACTCTTCCCAGTTTGTGCCCATCTTTCTTGAAGTGTGGTGCCTGAAACTTAGCCCAACACTTCAGATAAAGCCTCAGCAGTGCTGGATACCGTGGACGAACACTTCTTGTGAATTGCATACCCTTATTTCATAGTTCATAGACATTAGGGCTGGAAGGGACCTCAGAAGACCATTGAGTCCAGCCCCCTGCTCAAAGGGCAGGATGTCAACAGGTGTCATAGAATCCCAGCAAGATAGACATCCAAATGTCTCTTGAAGGTGTTCAAAGTAGATGCTTGAACCACCTCTGGAGGCAGTCCATTCCAAACCTTGGGGGCTTGGACAGTAAAGAAGTTCTTCCTTATGTCCAGCCTGAAACGGTCACGGAGGAGTTTGTGACTGTTTGATCTTGTCATCCCTTGGGGCACTCTGGTGAACAGATGTTCTCCCAGATCCTGGTGAGAACCCCTTATAAACTTACAGACAGCCACCAGATCACCCCTGAGCCTGCGCTTTTCCAGGCTGAAGAGTCCCATAGTGCTCAGCCTCTCATCGGAAGGTCTGTTTTCCTGACCTCTGATCATGCATGTGGCTCTCTTCTGGACTCTCTCAAGCTTCTCCGCATCCTTTTTGAATTGTGGAGCCTAAAACTGGATACAATACTCCAGCTGCGGCCTCACCAAGGCAGAGTACAATGGGAGAATGATGTCCTGGGATTTGCTTGAGAAGCATCTATGGATGCAAACCAGTGTTTTGCTTGCTTTGCTTGTTGCAGCATTACATTGCAGGCTTATGTTCATCTTGTGGTCAGTCGTGACCCCTGAGTCCCTTTCGTCCGAAGTGCTAGCCAGTGTAGCACTGCCGAGCCTATAAGCATGCTGTAGGTTTTTCCTCCCAAGGTGGAGAACCTTGCATTTTTTGGTGTTAAATGCCATCATGTTCTTAACTGCCTATTTCTAGATCCTGTCGAGGTCAACCTGGATTGCCCTCCTGTCTTCAAGTGTGGACTCTTTACTCCAAAGTTTGGCATTGTTGGCGAACTTGGCCAGCCCACTTCTGATGCCAATGTCCACATCATTAATGAAGATGTTGAACAATATAGGCCCAAGGACAGAGCCTTGAGGGACTCCACTGGTTACAGGGCACAACGACAGTTGACTTCCATCAACCACCACTGTCTGGGTCCTACTGCGGAGCCAATTCCCCAGCCAGCAGATCATGGTGAAGCCAAGGCTGCAGTTGGCCAGTTTTGCCAAGAGGTGATCCTGGGATACCAAACTGAAAGCTTTTTTGAAGTCAAGATATATGATATCAATCTCTTCCCCCATGTCCATGTGATAGATCACCTGGTCATAAAAGGAAGTAAGATTGGTCAAGCCAGACCTACCCTTGACAAACCCATGCTGGCTATCTCTCAGGATTTTGCCAGACAGTCTGTTGAGAGTGGTCTCTTTGATAATGTTTTCTAGGATCTTCCCCAGGATAGAGGTCAGCCTGATGGGCCTGTACTTTGCTGGATCCACTTTCCTCCCCTTCTTGAAGATAGGCACCACGTTGGCCGCCTTCCAATTTTTAGGCACTTCACTGGGGCACCAGGAGTTCTGGAAGATCCATGCCAGAGGCTCAGATGTGATGATCGCCAGCTCCTTGAGTACTGTGGGGTGTAAGCTGGAAGGGCTGGCTGACTTGAAGGTGTCCAGCCTCTCAAGGTATTTTTTCACAAGGTCAGCATTGATGGAGGGTAAGGAACCGCCCTCACCTGGGCCTCCCTGTCCCATAATGGGCAAGGGTGTCCCTTGGGACTAGTGAAGGACCGACACAAAATACCCATTTAACCAATTGGCTTTTTCCTGGGTGTTGATTGTCTGTTATCCCATCTGGTTTAGCAGGGGTCCAGTGTTGCCCTTGCTTTTCCTCTGGCTCCCCACATATCTAAAAAAGGACCTTTTATTGTCTTTGATACTTGTAGCCAGTTGGAGTTCAGTCGCAGCCTTGGCTTTCCTGGTTTGGTCTCTGCAGTTCTGGACCAGTGCAGAATATTCTTCACTGGAGGTGGATCCCATCTTCCATTCTTTTTAGGCCTTCTTTCTTTTTAGATGCAGGAGGTCCACTAGTTCCCTGCAGAGCCAATGGGGATGCTGTACCCTTTTGCTGCCTTTCCTCCAAGATGGGATAGACTTTGCTTGTGCATCCAGGATTGCTCCCTTGAGGAGCAACCACTCAGCCTGAACTCCCTTCCCCTTTGGGTCAT
>JAGPOW010000261.1:117738998-117770404 GCA_030014935.1 Caiman crocodilus | reverse complement strand
ACACACACACACACTGTCCCCCGTGTCATGAGTTTTGCTTGTCAGCAGGCTGAGGTGCAGTTTCTCAGAAACCTCTCCAACTATCTCCTTGACAGCTGTCTGGCTTCATGGCCCCAGCAGGGGCTACCATGCCTGCAGTTTTCACCCTGCTGTGCCTTAACACACGTGACATGAGTTTTGCTTGTCGGCAGCTTGAGGTGCAGTTTCCCAGAAACCCGTCCACTTATCTCTTGAAACTTGGCATGCTTCATGGCCTCAGCAGGGGGTTACCATTCCTGCAAGTTTCATCTGAATCAGGCAAGAAATGACAAAGTTATAGGCAGTTTCATGCTCCCCCAGTATGGTCTATGGGCGAAACGTCAAAAGGACATCAAAACAGCAAAACAGTTTTGATTAAATGAAATGGAACAGTGGTTTCGAAATTATATGAAACTCAAAATGAAACACTGTCCCACTGAAACATCAAAATGGAAGTCAAAATGTAACCGTGCTGTTTAGCACAGCCCTACTGCATAGTACCCTGAGATTACTGTGCAGTAGCATCGAGTCACGATTTCTGCCACATGACACTACTAGACAGAAGTCTTGGGCTACAGTGTAGTCAGCGTCTCATGTAGAAGTGGCCAGTTTGTTCTATATATATATACGTAGGTATAAAAGTGCTGCTTGGAAGTATGTTTATGGAGTACCGATGCTGAAACTTGCAATTTAAAAAAATGTGATATGCATCTATTCTGGATGACCTAACTCTATGGGTACTATAGGCAAATTACTACAGGCATTTTTATTTCAAGATCAGTGTTTTCAAATTTGCCCCTCACTTCCATGCACTCAGGGAGAGCAGGGTCTGACAGGAAGGGTGGGAGGGGCTGCAGATAGAAGAAGTTGGGGGCTAAGGGTTGACTAATCCTCCAAATTTATTTTTCCTGATGTAGCAGTTGGAGGGGGACAAGCTCAAAGACAGCTTCCAATAATTAGACTCTATACCTGGAGAATTTTTAACAATTTATAAAATGATTTCCCAATAATTAGATTTGTATTCAAGTCAATATGATAACACAAGAAGTAACTGACATAACATGCAGCAAAGATTGAAGTGAAATATTAGGGAAGTTAACTGTGAGAAAAGTGGAATTTTTATTCTGGTGACCTAGGGATGCTGTAGAATCTCCTTCTCTGGAGGTTTTGAAGAACAGGGCGGGGGACAAACAACTGTCAGGGATGCTCTAAGTATACTCTTTCCTACCTTAGTGCAGGGGAATGGACTAGGTGACCTCTCAAGTTCCCCTTCAGGCTGACATTTCTTGTAATATTTATGATATTGTATTTAAACTGTCTTACTTTCAAAGGCTTGAATGTGCACTTGAGTCTGTATCCTCAGAAGGACAGAGTACTTACAATGCTGACTCGGAGGATTAGTCTTTATAAAGTGGATTAATCTCCCACTGCAGCTTACGCTGAAGAACAATGGAACATAGTTGATGACACAAATAAAGCACAGATCAATCCTGCTGAGGACTCAGTATTTGAAGTAACACATAGCTGTTTCGAGTTAATTAAAAGAGTTGAAACAATGACTATGTGCCTCTCTTAACTCTTGTGATGTAGTATTTTATAAATTTAGGACTTTTTGTTGCTCCTTTCTCTGCACATCCTAAGACAGCACACCTGTGGTCAGAAGCAGTTGCCTTAATTATGGGAGTGATCCTTTGAGCTCCTTGCTGGAATTTCCTCCAAGAGAAGTGATCAAGAAATGTTTTTCTATACCCAGCTGCCTACATGACTTTAGACAAGTTGTTTAGGCCAAGGTTTTAAAAAATAAGAATCTAAATTCATATTTAGGCACTTGGTTTTTTTTGAAAATACTGAACTTCAATGGGAGCTGCTTATTTGAGCTCTAGGCGGATGGTACCTAAAGATAAGTTTTGACTTCTAGCGTTAGGCACCTGTTTTGAAAATGTTGCACGTTTATATCTTTGTGGCTCTGTTTTCTCTCTGTCAATAGCATGGAAAAGGATATTTTAGTTTCTGTGTCATCAACATCTGAGAAGATGGAGATCTGCAGATAGCACTGCAGAAGTACCATGAATCATTAAATAGGAAGATGATTATGTATTAGTGATACAGTAGAAAACCTAGCATGTCTGGGAATAATGGCCTTCGGTAAGTGCCGATTTGAGAATTATCTGGTTAGAAGTGTTGCTTTTAATGTAGGCAGTGCTTTAAATCCCCTTGCTCTGCCCACAAACACAGTTGGTCTGTGTTTGTCTCCAGGTCACCTTCAAAAGGACTATTTAAAAGCCTTCAAATGTTAACAATGATGTTGATCCTACATCAGCTTGGCCTGTGCTAAAATACATCAGAGTGAAACTTCATGTTTATATGTTTTGTTAAACTTACTAGAATACACTGTTAAGTGTTTAACCCTTATAAGGACACTAAGGGCACATCCAGATGAACACAGATATGCAGTATGTGGCACTGCAGACCCATCTGCGGCCCCATGCAGCATGTGCAGGCATTCTCTGCACTGCTATTTTGCTGTGTGGAGGGTTTTCTTGGCCCCGGGGGATCCTGGGGTTAAAAATACCCACACCAAAAGAAGTAGGACAGTACACATGGTGGCAGCATGTGCCACCTAAAACAGGAACATGGACGCATGCTTTAACCCCTCCCGGCCCCCTGCTTTTGCCATGGGCCACTTCAGGCATTCTGGAATTAAAAGTTGAATGTCTGTTCACTTGCTTATCAGTTCAATCCACACAATTTAGACTAAGCTATCAAGATTGAATCAGTTCAGTCTTGGGCTTATCTGTACTTAACCAATGAGGTCTTGTCACTGACTTTGATGGGAGTAGGATCAATTTCTTTATCATCATTCAACAATTACTTGCTGGTTTTTGTTTTATGCTCCTTCCTGCCTTCTTGGGGAAGAGATGGGCTTTTAGTCATTAATTTTTCACAGTCCATGCTTAGGCTCTTGGATTTCTACCTACCCCCACTCCCCAGCTTTCTATTTTTGCTTATGAATTTAGTTATTTATTTATTGCAGCTGGCGTTCAGGATAAAATTGGCTGGGCATTTGGTTTGGGATTAGAAAGACTGGCCATGATCCTATATGACATCCCTGACATTCGCCTGTTCTGGAGCGAAGACGACCGCTTCTTGAAACAGTTTTGTATACCTCACATTGACCAAAACATAAAATTTCAGGTAAGAATTTTTTTTTTTAAATATTTGTTTTCCCCTCCATAAACCAGGGTTTGAATATTTCCAGAAGTGAAAGGACCTGAAGTCACCAACATTGTGTTCCTCAGTAAAATGAGATTTCAGATCATAACAAAATTTTAGCTCTGGAAACATCACAGCAGTACCATAGATTTGTGTCAGTGAGATAAAGTTTTGCTATGCTGTTGATAGGAAATCATCCCTACTCAAAACAGAGTTTGAGCATGTGCTTAATTTGAGCTGTTGTCCTTAGGACAGATGGACCTAAGTATATACTTTAACACTGTATTGTTTCGAAAGTACCAGGGCATGTCTACATGTGCACTTTAATGCACACTAGCCTATTTTATTGTGCATTAAAGCAGCTTGTAGAAAACCATATTATTACATTAATGTGTAATAAAATAGGCTACTGCACATTGAGCATCACGTAAAAAGCATGTGCTTATGCTACAGTGCATAAGGGTAGCCTAAAGCACATTAATTTAGTACCTCACATTGGAAGTTCTAAATGTAATGCGCATTAGGAAAAGCACATTAATGTGCATGTGGATGTGCCCCCAGAGACGCTGGGTCTCCAAATACTACTTAGAATGTAAAAATCTTTGCTTGAAGTTACAACCATAAAACCATCATTGGCTTTAATAGATATAATGTGGCCCAATGGCCCCAACACACTAAGAAACTATGTCTTGATATTGTCTTCATTTAAATGGATATTGCTTTTAATGGCAGAAAGCACAAATTTCTTTTGACAACCAACATCTAAGCAGCATTTTCCTCCAGTCCTTTGTGCAGAGGTTGTGCCAGCTCTACTTTTGTAGTTCTTTTGTAACTCCCCTGTTGAGGCCATCTAATAATTTTTACAGCTAGTAGACAACTGCGCTCATTCTAGTGATGGAGCAGCTAAGCATGAATTGATTAAAAGGAAATGCTTTATTCAGAAGAATATCAAGTAATCTTTCATTGTGTTTTTCTAGAAGAATTACTGTAAACTTAAAGTAGTGATGGAAATATTACACATTTTCTTTGTAGGAGGAATTGGTTGATATTGTGGCAGTAATTTATGGCTATAGGAGGGGAGGACTTTACTGCTACTTTTACCATTCAGCTCATTTCCTTTATGAACTAACCTGACTTGCTAAGATTTGAAAGTAAATAGAACATTAAAAATATGGTAAATCCAGATAATCCCTGAAAATATTCCATGTTAAATCAATAACAATAGGAAAGCTGCTGTTTAGCTTCTTGGTGTTTCTGGTACTTCTTTGTTTATGGAATCAAGATTTTGTTTGTAATATTTATTTGGGGACAGAAAAGAAGGAAAATCAAATTGGAAAGATTTTAGGAAAAAAGTGGTGTTTAGACTGTGAACACCACTTATTACAGAAAAGCTTTCACAAAAATCTTTGATTGTAGTCAGGATTTGAGCTATTAATTTGCTTGAAAATTGGAGTTAAGGACTTAAACTGGAATCAGTGTCAGTTGAGAGACTTCAGCACAGTCCTGTTGAGCTCACAGGATCCTAACAGGTTACTCAGGTGGGTAGGTGGATTCTGTCCTAGCTGAGCATCATCATATTCAGCTTCAGTGTTGAAGAATAATAGCTATCCAACTCAGAGGTGCTAAAAGTGTGTTATGGTGACCAGGTCCTTGACTAGGAGGAAAGGATAAGCTTCCCAAGCAAACTGGAGTCAAAGAAAGGTGTTTTTAGAAATCACTCTTACCTGCTTGTCCAAGTTTAGTTATGAGTCGGACAGAATGCCACGGCTTCAGACCATTTTGATGCATAGAGACTATCTTCCTACAATTGGAGACAACAGCTTGACCAACTGTCTAGTATTTCTCTTTTTCAACCAGCATCGTTTTGTTCTTGTGTAGGCTCATCTTGAACCAGCTGCTTTCATCCAGGCCCTAATTCCCTGTAGCCATTCCAATGTTTTAGAAGTGGCTGTTTTTATATCAGTAGAAAATGGGTTATATAGTTGAGTGTCATCAACATACAGCTGGAAATTAAGTCCATGACTTCTCTCTGTCTCTTCTAGTGGACTGCTAGGCCCCTAACAGGCAGTATTTCCATCAAGCAACAGGTAATGTTGCCTAATGGAAATTGTCACACCATGTGACCTGCTTCACATTCACCGGTCAAGCTATCCAGAGGGATAAATGATTCCCTCAGAGTTTGCTCTGCCAGCACTCACCAGAAAGGGGAGCTAGAGAGCTACTGCCAGGGGCTGTCAGTCCTCCTTCCACATCTTCAGCTGTGTTGCTAATGAGACGTGATCTGTGAGCTCCCCCTGGGTGATGGCGCTTCTTCCCTAAAGCTTGCACAGAACAGGGGACAGTTGTGAAAAGGACGGGTTGGATGGAGGGGTTAGAAGTGATGGGGCTCAAACTCTCTTGGATCACCTTATAAGGTGCTTTGGTGTTTGTGTTTTTTCTCTCTCCTCATCTTGTCAGCACTGACAGCTTCCCAAACAAATTCCCTTTTCCTCTCAGATTATTATAATGTAAGTAAAGCATGATATATTGAATGTCTTCAATACACTTTTTTTCTCACAAAGAAGAGGTTCAAATGGCTCCTTAAAGAAACAGCTTTGAAGGCTGGTTGAGGAAAGGGAGAAGGGGAGTGGATCATGACATCTGCTAAGGCACCCTCAGGTGGCAGAGGTCAGCATGAGTCACAGAAAGCGCAGACAGATGTGACAATTTTTGCCTGATCTGGCAACAGAAAGCAGCCTGTAGCTGTGACCAAACACAAGTGCAGAGCTTCAGACTGCTTCAGAAATAGCCAATTGGACAAACATCTGAACTCTCATTGCATGAGGGGTCAGATGAAGATGATTCAAAGAAGAGTGTCTTCAGTAACTTCAGTCTGCCAGCCTGTCACTGTTTTCAGAATGGGAGGGAGGAAAGGGAATGGGAGGAGTTCAGTCTCAGGTTTTTTTCAGCCCCTGCTGGAGGGTGGGGCAGGTATATTGAAGCCCCTGCTGAGTTGGGGGGATTCCAATTAACCCATCCCACCCTCCAATGCCAGCTGGGGAACCCACAAAATGAGCTCTGTCTGCTCTCTTTCCCATACTCCCATTCTGAAAACAGTGACAGACTTGGAGGGAGGAGGGGCCGTTGCTAGGGGAAACTGTCTGCAGGCTCCCAGCCAGCAGCTACATTCTCCTCCCCCCGGAATCAACAGTGAACTTCTGTTTGGTCTGGAGGGTTGTCATTGTAACTCGGAAAACACTTCCTGCAAAGCAGCCTGAGTTATAGTGGGGAGCTGCACCTCTGTCTGCACCCAGAGAGTCCCACTGCAGGAAGTGTGGGGACAGAGAACAGCCTGCCCTAGCAACAAAAAAGTTTTGCGTTTTTCAAGCAACATCTTTGTGGCTGGTTGGCCATTTTTATCATGTGATAATTACTTTGTATGTGTAGCATGTCTAAATTTATTTTGCAGTTAATCTGTTAATTTAACAATAAATGTAATGTGTCAGGCCCTAGAGATAGTGAGGAGAAGCCAGGTTTTTAAGGGGATATCCAGGGGTCAAAAAAACCCATGGCACAAAAAAGTGGAGTGGTACATGTGGCAGCGGCACGTGCCACCCTAAGCCGGAGCCTGGCCAGACTCCGAGTGGCAGGATTGCCACTGCTACTATCCTGGGAAGCCTCCAGGACTCCAGGTAAAGCTGCTGGGGCCACCCCAGTGCTGGCCCCAGCCTCCCCTATCCTACCCAGCATAACTTGTCATACGCTAGAGCACGTGTGGCACAGATGTTCCCTGGGGACAACTAGCATCAGCACAAGGTGTGCTGCTGCTAGTTGTCTCCAGGGAACCAAACATCCATGCACATCTGGATGTGGCTGCAGAGTCTGATTATGGATATCCAACTCATGTCTATGTCCATGAGAAGTCAATGTTTAGTGTGGTTTGCTAATGTCATGTGTGATTGAAACTTGGTAGTTACAATTTTCACAATTGTTTCAGTAAGGGATGGGAAGTAGCAAGGTTTTCAGGGTCAGGTGTAGTTTCTTGAGGACAGGGTGAACTCTTGCATGTTTTGAAGGTGTGGGTTTCTCTGAAGGAGACCCTGACTACTTTCACTGATAATAGGCATGAGATATGCCTCAGCCAGGAACAGAAAAGATCTATTTTACAGGCTGTAGTGCTCATGTTTTTTCAGGACTTCTAGAGCTTCAGCAAGCTTGTGTTCAGTTTAGCTCAAGTCAGCACCACACTTGTGCAGATATTACAATAACCAAAATGAAGTGTCTTCAGACTTTGTAATTCCCTCAGAAGCATTTTACTTTTCTTTAATCAGTTTTAACAGTAGATGTTCTTGTACCATTAAACACAGACTTTCAAAATAAAAAAAATACTTCTCTTATATCAAGCCTTTTTCTCTCAAATATCTTAAAGCCAGAAAAAATAAAATTTCTCTCCTCTTGACATAGGCAAAAATGGTCTCTATAGTAACAATCAATTTTCTTTCCTCTATGTGAAATCATAAAAAAAAATAGAAAGAACTTTTACTATATTAGGCAGTCTTGCCAATTTCTCTGTCATGGCTCTTATGATTCCACTGATATGTTATCCTATCCATTCTGTGGGAGACAATTTTGCAGCCCAACAAAACTTTAAGCAAACATTCTCATGCTAGTCTGGGAATTTTTTCATTTGCTCAGTTTTATACCACCACTTCAGATTTTTCCTCCATGGACATCCTTAAAGTATTTCTTCACCATTCTAATATTTATAGGGCCAAACCGTATTTCACCTTTATGTGCCTGAGCACTATTTATGCATCTACAAGCAGCTCTCATCTCCAGGGCAAGCCCCCAAAATGACATTTCTCTGGCTACATTTGGATACACAACTGTCATGTAGGTGTATAAATCTGAAATAGGATTGGGTTCATCTTCTATTCTGTTTCCCTAAATCAACAGTAAGCAAATTTACTCATATCCAGGATAGGGACAAAAGTAAACTAGGATCAGTTTCAAAGTGGAAGGGGGTGTTGCTGCTCCTGACCTGTGCTGCCATTGTTCCATTCTAACAGTTAAATGTGTACAAGCCTGCAGCTGTACAGATGTGACAAACCCACTTCAACTTTAACCCTACATCATCCACGGTTGAAGATGAAGCTGTTTTACGCACATTTTTGCTGTAGAAACATGCACATGTTACAGTGGGAGTGCAACAGCCACTGCAGCCCTGATCAGTACCTCCCTTTTTAAAGGTGATCCAAGCATAGTTGTTTATATGCCCTTAGTTCTGGCGTTATAAGTTAGTCCTCCAAGATGTTATCTGGTATCTCTGAGGAGAGTGCATATTTCTGAATGTTGATATTGTTATGTTTGCAATCAGTTTTAGCCTTATCTCTAATATCACTGTTTTCTTGTTTTGTTTTCCAATCCCAATATTCCTGAAAGCTAACATATGCTAACCAAGGTCAGCAACCTAAACTTCAGCTTATGGTGGTTTCCCTCTCCTTTTTTAAATTGGAATTGGAATTTCCTTAGTCCCGGTATGGCATGGTGGAACTGAGAGAATGTACAAACGCAGCACTCTTTTCTTCCTCCCTTCCTTGAGGACTGCAAATCCTGAGGCCCTGCCATGAGAGTCCTAACTCTGAAGATTCCACAATCCAGCACTGAGAATCTTGTGAGGATCTAGTCAGCAACTTTCCTAACTCTTTGCCCACCCCATTGGGGATTTCACCGGTTGTTTCCCCCAACCTTACCATGCTTCTTTCCCATAGATTTAAGTTTCTCAGTTACAAATCATCCAAAATATCTGGCTTTTACCAAACTAAAATATAGATAATAAAGTTAATAAATAAAGTAACTTGATTTTGGGGTATACTTGGAGATCCCCCCTCTAAAGCTAAATAAATGATTTAAAAATAAACTCCACCAAAATCTAAACTAAGCTAAAGTCTGCACTACAAATTTGATTGTTTGGGCTGGTTGCTGATGTGCGGCTTCATCAGCGGTGGTGATTTGTTTCCACAAGCTCACTGTGAGGCTTCTGGAAACCTCAAAAAAAGGGGAGGTTCCTTTCTCCTGCTCTCTTTCTGCATATTTCTTAAACCACAGGAGACATGTTGAAGTGTGCACATATGTACGTTGCATGCATGTACATTCATGAAGAGGACAAGGAACATGAGAAAGGAGCAACAGAGTTGAGAGGACAGATGCACCTAGTAAAAAATTAATTTTAACTGTCTCCCTTTCTCCATTCTAAAGGTCAGCTCTGGTAAATGCATTACTAAACGTTTCTCACTCTGGGGACCAGTGCTTCTTTTCATGTGCTTTTATACAAGCAGGTTGTCTGTTCCATCTTCAGCTTTGGTGCAATAATTGTCTCTAGTCTTCAGTTTATATTTTCAATTCTTCCTCTGCATTCAAAACAGTTAGAGGGAGGCTTATTCATTTTTAATAATGAAAATTGGTGTCTAGCTTTCATATTGGACTGACAATGTTGCCTTTTAAAGGGTGAATAGCTTTTGTAGAAAAGTAACGTTTTGGTCCTGCACACTAGATCTAGGTGAATGGAAGTCTGAAAAGCTCTCTTTTCTCTTTGTCACCTTCTTTCTGTCATTTTCCTAGTAAATGACAAAAACAATAGACTACTTGAACTTTGGTAAGCCCCTCTACTCCTACATTGACATAACTAATGAGCCACTTGTCTGATTCACATCAGATTTGTAGCCTGGCTTCAAAGCTGACTACTAACCTTGAGTCCTATCTGATTTTCCTGACTGAGATAATGGAAATGACAATAATCTGTGTGAAAATCCATTGCATTATGCACAGCGTATGTGAACAGAAGTGAGCTAAACCAGAAATTCTTTGTTGGGTTTCTTGTCAGATTCTCAGCTTTGTGCCACCCAAGAGGCTTGGACAAGCCTTTGCACTTTTGGTACTTGACCACATCAAACCTCTTTGGGTTTCCCCCTGTCACTATTTATAACCTGAAAATTATGCAGTGCCATTTCTGTTTTTCCTTCTGTTCATTAAAAATGTTCTTCAAATAGACAAGATCATTGCGTTAGAAAGCAATATCCTTTAATAATATCTGGGTTAAATACACTCTTGTTCAAAGATGGAATTTAATTTGAGCTTATTCTCAAGACTTAAGGAATATGTTTCTTGCATTTTAACTGCATTTAAAATTACCAGACATGGACTCTGTTCATCCTAGTTTTCCAGTGTGCAAGCATTAGTATGTCAAGAAGTGGTTGGAAAAGCTGACAGCGCTTACACGACTGCGCCCATCTAGCACAGCAGCCTGAGAGTGCTTTTCCCCTTAGATGAGATTACTGTGATGATTTGGATTAACTAAATGGCTCAACCTATAACCTGACAAGTTGCAGCAGTATGGGGCATTGCAGGAAAGTTATTTCCCTGCAATTACTCACATGGAAGGAGGACCTTGGATGTAAAGGACAGGAAAAATTGAGCGTCTGAAGAAAAAGGTGTCAATAAAAATCAGTGACTTGAATCTAAATATCCTGGTTTGATCTAGTTTCCCATGTGGTATCTCCATTCATCAGAGTTCCTCACGTTCTTGCAAATGCAGATAGAGTTTGTTTCCTGCAGTGCACTTGGCTAACATTCTTCGTATGAAAAAGATGTCTCTGTGTTGACAGCTCTCAGGAAGAAGAACAAAAATGAAATGACAATTGGATAAAGAAGGGGCTCAGAGTTCATATAAAATACTGCATGCCTGTAGGTGTTGATTTAAGATGAATAGGTTTGCTTGGCAGGACAGTTTTCTAGGATCATACTTCACTGCTACAATGAGCAGCCTGTTGTTTCACTTGCCTAGGCTACCCATTTATGATGTTTCTGTGATTCAGCAGAGACTAAGGGCCCTAACTGAGATTGAGGTCCTCATTGTGCCCAGGTCCTGTGGATACAAGCACTCAGTAGGAGGAGGTCTCTATTTTGAGAAACTGACAAAAATTAAGATAAAATATTATATTATTATCCCCATATTACAGAAGGAAGGATATAGAACACCATTAGTAAAAGTCTTTAGAGAGAGAGCTCCCAGGTACCTGGGAAGAGGCTCTTAGGGTATAAGTAGAAAATTTCCTGTAAGAGAGGCAGTACAGGGAGGCTCTGGGATCCCCAGGATGAAATCCAGAGAAAGTCACTGGGTCTGAGTTCCCCCGTGAATCCCAGTCATGGGGTTAGTAAAGCTAAGGAGTGAAGCATTCTGAGCCCTGTGGGATTGAGACTGTTGATCTTCACATAGGACACAGTACCACTGAGTCACTAGTCTTTTTGTTCCGTGAAAGGAGTGAGCTTATGGGGGAACCTGCTGAAGTCACAAACAAGCCTCAAGAACAGTAATCAGTGAATACAGAAAAGGAAATCCAAGGCTGGCCAACTTCCCTAAAGGAGAATGCCCATGGGGAAAGATGGGACCAGCTTCCCCTCTAGTCCCATTTGTCTTCATTGAATGTTTTGTGTGTGAATAAAGAATAGCAGGATCAGGCCCATAATCTTTTTATTAGAGCTCAATTTACCCAGTCACGTACCTACCACCATGTTCACTCCATGCTTGAGGTTTCTTGCTCCTCACACAATTATGCAGTGTAGCTTTTTAATCTCTTATTATACCACTGTGTAGTCATCAATTTTCTGAGACAGGCGAAGTATTCCTGGGTACGTAGGAAAGGTGGCTGCTGGGAGATGAAAGACCTGTTTTGATAATCTAGGAGACCCCCAAAAATAGAACAAAATGACAGGCTTGAGAGAAAACATTTGGAAAATTAAAGCGCTTCTGCTTGTACATTGCAATCTGTGTCTCAGATGAAGAATAATGTAATGTGCGAGCCAGCCATGTCTACCTGTTTGATCTAATTAAACAGTATACATAGGTTAGGTCTCCTGATCCACTATTAATATGCAGCTCAGTATAATTGGTATATTCATCTCTTCATCAGTGATCAGCTTTATTTCCCAATAAAGGGGTAAACAGGTTCACTGGCTGTTACATTTTCAGATATTTTTCACCATGATGTGGTAAGTTTGTGTTTAAAGGGTTATTCATTTATTATGTTTACTTTCTAATAGTGCATCTATTAAAGGAAATATACAACCATTAGTATGTAAATTGAACTTGGATATCTGAACAAATGAGGTACAGTCTGAAATGCAATTTATTGGCTAACTAGTTTTATTGTAATGGAGGATGTATACAGTTCATGTGTTTGTAGAAACATGGAGAATATGTGATGGTGTAGTATAAAAAAATACTGGCATGGTTTTAGAAGGGTTGTATTCCTTATGTGTGAATAAGGCAGACCACATGAAATAAACATGAATAAAACCTTTATACTACCTCACATTTTCACATGTTGCAATCTGTACACTCGTTAGGAAGAGTGTGAAGCTCTTTTCTGCTGACAAGCCAGGCTGACAGAACCAAGAATAGTTTCCTTTCTATTACCTTAGAAAAAGGAAACTCCACAATAGGTCCCATTATTAAACTCAGAAACCTGTTGGTTATCAATGCGTCTACTGTCATGATGTCACATCTTGAATCATGGCTGCAATATTTAACATGATGCTGAGCTCTCTGGCCCTAGTCCAGCAAATCCCTTTAAGTGTGTGCTTATCCTTTAAGCTTGTGAGTAGTCTTATTGAAGTCAATGGGATTGCTCATATGTTTAAATCTAGGCATGTTCTCAAAGTGAAAATCCCAAAATATAAGGGAAAAGGTATAAAATGCATTCTTTACTCCAGAATTAAAAAATGCTCAGCCCTAATTTTGTTTTGTATTTTTTATAATAGAGAATCTAAATCAAAATGAGCTGGGACCAAATATATACTAGCAAAGCAAGCGTGATTTTCCAATAGTAATTACTATTGGCAAATTATTTGCTATGGCAACTCTGCCATCATATGATACAGAAGTGAAACGCTCAGAAGCTCTTAGCACACATTGCATTTAAGGTGTGATTAATATGTTAATCATGCCATAAATAATAATGCTGCATGTACAACTGATTTACAGTGCCATAAAGTGGTAAACCAGTCACAAAAGATATTCCATAAAGTATGTGGAACATTTTTGTGGCTAGTGTATCTGGCATCATAATTTGAACATTTAGCATGCCCATGTTGATGCTGACAATCAGCCGATTATCAGCTTTAGCATTTGAACAGGATTTGGCATTGGGACCAGGATAGCCTGGGGGTCCTAGCAGGGAGCCTGTGGGTTTGCCAGTGCCAGGCAGGGAGATTCAGTCTACTCCCCCTGTCCAGCACTTGCAAACCCTTGCTCTGGTCTCCATGCACTGGTGTATTTGGATATGCCTCACATAGTGTGGCATCTCAGATTAGATCCTATCACACCATTAAGTGAAAGCCTGACAGCCACCAGACATACCTCCAGATACAGTAGCACAAGATAATACCCACTGGAAAGTACACAGCCTTTCAATTAAGTGAACTTTGCAATTGCCCTCAATGCTCATGTTTCTTGTGCATGTGATTAGTTCTTTATTCTCACCAAATGTGGTGTAGAAGGCATAATAAACCAGGACTGAGTTTATTATGCCTCCCCACAGCTAGTGACTATCGTTTTTCTATGAATAAATTATGTCTAGCCCTGAGCAAACATGCTAGTAGGTATAGCAGAAGATGTCAGGAACCTGAAAATATCCATTCCTGGAATACCTACACATATTTTAATAGGCAGTGGTTTGAAGCACATGAATAAGAGACAGGGTAGTGCTGGTTGCATGACTTACTGGTCCAATATGTGTGTACTGGGGCAGTGTCAGATGGAGCCATTGCCCTCGAAACCACTCTACTGGATAGTCCTGGTAGAGGAGTACAAGGGTGGGAACAGTGAGGTAAATTTTCTCATGTA
The DNA here is from genome assembly GCA_030014935.1 of Caiman crocodilus. Lineage (NCBI taxonomy): Eukaryota > Metazoa > Chordata > Crocodylia > Alligatoridae > Caiman > Caiman crocodilus. Next base: position 117,756,291 of record JAGPOW010000261.1, on the reverse strand, counting down.
TGTTTGTCCACAGTCAAAGGAAGCTTGACCTTCCAAAAAGGTGAAATGTCGAGTTGGCTATTTATTCATCTTCTACTCATTGCTTGAGGTAACATCCTACATGTACAAAGTATGAGAGATCACAAAACACTTTTTTCTGCTATCCACCATCATTTCATTCTTCTTCATTTCAACTTTTTCTCTAGCCTTGACAAATGGAATTTTATTATGCTCATGTCCATTCAGGTTGCTTCTGCAGTTATTATTTATGTACTGAACATGCCATTCTCCTCTATGTATTCTTCTATCACCTTTGCTTTCTGAATTACATCAAACCTAAGCTTTTTGCCTTCATTTTCAAGGTCCTCCATATGCCTCTCCCCACCCTACCTATTTCTCTTATTCCTTATTGAACAATCTACTCCCAGCTTCAACTGCCAATAATTCAAGCCTTCTTTGCCCACTTGTTAATTTTTCAACCAAGCACCTTTGTGCTTTTTTCTATGCTGTCTTTCATGCTTGGGAGGAGTTCTCTGTAGATATCCACAAGTCCAATTCATTGTTTACCTTTAAATCCTCCTTGAAAACTCATATTTCCTCCTATGCTTACAAAATCATGAGCAGTTAGACTTCTGGTGAGCTATCATTAGTGCCTGTCATACTGACCAATATTCTCTCACTTCTTCCTTGTATTCCCCTATCAGTCTGTCTGTTGTTTCTCATTTTTTGCCTAGATAGATGGAAGAGGGAACATTTTTTTTAGTCTACAGTTTTACAGTTTCTAGCATAATAATTGAGGCTCTTCGGTGGTGGTATATTAGTGCTAATTCTACTAATAATGGTATTCTTTCCTGAGATGCAGGGTCCTACAGTCCATCTGCTGTAGGGGTGAAGTTTTGGGCTGATCACTCAAGTCTTCTGTCACTCTGCGAAACTCCAGCCTAATGAATACCTTGGGCTACTGTTTTACCCGTCAGGGAATTTACGGTAACTAAAGCAAGTAACAGACAGACTTTGCAGAAGTGCTTATAAACCACATGAACTTCAATGATAAACACCATACAGAAAGAGAGACAGATTTATAGAAGAGTAACAAATACCTGAATGCATATTTCTACCTCTGTTTTCTCATGCATACTAAGAGTCCTTTAGGTTTTAATCAATGTCTCTTCAAGGAAACCAGGATTCTCCTGTACCCTGTTTCTTCCCATCTTGTCTTTCTAGTACTGACCTGTTTTTCCACTTGCTGGAGATTCTCCATTTTAACAGCATAATTAAATGCTCTTGTCTATTCCTGTCTTTCCTGTGGAGTTTTTTCACTCTCTAATACTTTGTATTTATTACCAGGATGAGGAATCCTTAAAAAGTTAGTCTTTGGTTAGTAGTCTTCCCTTGGTCTTGGAAAACTAATACCATCTCTTGAAAGCTGCATCTGTTTGGATAAGTATCAGTGATTAAACTGTCTCTATTCATTGTCAGCCTTCCTTCAGGTGTCAACATGCAACAAAAGGCAGAGTAGGCATATACCTTGTAGATTAAATCAAAGATGCATAAGCTTTCCTAAACTCAAGATCATGTCATCAGATAGCAGAACAGGACAAGGTTTCTGTACAGAAAAAAAACTTCTTATACCTTCTCTGACCCCTTTAAAAAAAATTAGGGTTACATTTACCTGATATGGGTGCTAAGACTACAGAGCAACTGATGGGAAAGACCTGTAAATGGGTGTAAGTATAGTAGGTCCATGTAACTGCATACAGATTGAGGGGATTGCTCCAGTCTTTCCTTGTGCATTATGACCCTTACTAATGCAGGACTTTTGACTTCACTTTTTCTGTGTATCTACAGCCCCCCATGTTTGAAGTAATAAAAGCTGCGAGTCTTTAAAGCTATATATAGCACCATAGGTCAGTGGCTGGCAACCCTTTTAGGCTGTGGGCCAGTATAGTGAAATCCTCTGCTAGTAGTGGGAGTGGTGCCTACCTTGTGGCCACTCTAATCCTCTTCCTTACACCCTGGTATCCTTGGGTGCCCCCCTGTCCTTGCATACCATGCTTTTAGTGTCACTGTTATACTCTGGAAGGTTACTTCTGTCAGTCCACCAATCTTGCAATAAACTGGGCATCTCTCTGAGGCATCTTCAGTGGCCTCTTCTCTGCCCCCCAACTTTAGCTGTGAGGCCTGGGAGTAGCTATAACCAACAACATAAATCCAGTCAAATGAATTCAGTTGTACTTAGGGTCCTTTCTCCAGGCCTCTCCTCCAGCTTGTAGCAGTCATGCTGGCTTCTCCCAGCTGGGGCTTTTCTGGGCCTGCTCACCGTCCTCAGTCTCCAATGCAGCTTCTTCATTCAGTGCAGGGAGCTCCATTAATGAGCGTGGCTTTGGCCAGTCTTAACTCCCAGCACTGCTTCCCTCAACTCCCAGCAAGAAGCTCCTGCCTCTAACCCTGTCCAGGTCAGACTGCCTGCTGCTTCATGTGTAGCTCCTGGCTCCTCCTCTTCCTGAGCTGAGGGCAGTTCAGCAGGCCATTATCTACTTAGCTGCCAATTGTTCCTTATCTAGGGCTTTGCAGCTTTCTATCTCTACTGCCTAGCCTTACTCTTAGTAATAGGGCTTGGCCCCTGTTACAGCCAGAAAGACCCACTTTGGGTCAGAGCGGGCAGCCAGGCACTAGGACTAGCTGCCATCACTGCTTCTCCCACTGGTAGCATGGATAGAGCTGGCTGCTATCTCTTCTCCCCATGGTGTCATGAAAAGAGCTACCTCCACTACTGCTTCTTCACATGGAGGCATAGGGAAAGCTTCTACCATTCTCATGCCACTGTGTGGAGAAGTGGCAAAGTGATCATTGCTGACTAGCCAAAGCCTCATGTCTGCCAGCTGGATCAAATAGCAATATGGGCCAGCCTGCGGGGGCCCTACATTGCTAACCCCTGCCCTAGGCTCATCCCTTCAGGTTCTTAATGAAGACTTTGGAACAATCAAAGGAAAAATTGACCTGAAAGTACGGGTCAGTATGTTCATTGAGGGAAGACTCCTAGAATGCAGATATGATACACAAATTTGGTATGTACTTCAGTACCAATTTAAAGAGTTCTAGTAACTGGGGACTTAAAATTAGGAACTCCATTTCAAGGCATTTTTATACACAAAGGGGGCAGGGTCTGTGTGTGTGTGAAAAGGAAGCCATGTAACCTTAATAGAACTCCCTCCAGATCAGAACATCAAATAACAAGGGAATTGTTAGTGCTGATGCAATCTATAAATTTGTTTTCTGCAGTATAGCATTGCTACTAGTGGGGGGTTTTTTAAGGTGAAAGCAAATGTACCCCAACTACAGTATGTCTAGTATGCCTTAAAGAGTCACTTAGCTAGCAAGCTAAATGCACTCTAAAAAGCATATATACTGCAATTCTGTCTGATCTCTAAACCACAGACATTCATAGTTTGACTAGTTGAGACTCTTTAAAACGAATAGCTCGCAAATGAATAATTCTGCTGCTGAATACATCAGCCCCTGTCTTTATTACATCCCAAATGATGAAGCATAATGGTTATACAAAGTGCCTAAATAAGCCATGGTGCAATTTCTGTTGGTGATATATAAGCTAAAAATTCATTTTAAATTAATATCAGATGAAGGGATAAACCTTGAGATTTAAAATAACAATAGATTTAGGACTGATTGCAAGAGGTTCAAGTACCCACCATACTGACTGCAATGGGAGTCCTCAGGTGTTTATCATTTCTTAGAAATTGCATCATTACTCTCTACAAAGACACAGGTACGTGGAAAAATCTCTTCTTGGTGCCGGGGGCCTGTTGCATTTTGTGGCACTGTGTAATGGGATTGATTTTGGTGTAGTGCACAGAGCTCATACTGTGCATCTAACACAGCACCTGGGTTCTTTTCCAAGCTTTACCGCTGACTTGCTTGAATGACTTTGGCCACATCACTTCACTTCTGCTGGTTATAACTGTTTCGTTCTACCTTGCACTGCCCAGGACTATTTGTCACTGTCTTACTGTCATTTCTTATGTGAGATTGTAGTAGGCAACCATCAGTCTTTATGGATTGTGGTGTACATGTGAGAGGTCACGAGGACCTTTGACATGTATGCCTAGACAGGAGTTTGGAGGATGCCCAGACCTTCTATCCCCACTTTTGACCATTGAGACAAAATCTGAAAGGCCAGCCTGAGTCCAAACATTGTGTGCCTTGATGGCTGTAGTTACATGCGAATCCAGGAATCAAAACCAGATCTCCTGCATGGCAGACAAAGATTCTACCACTGTACCACAACCTCATCAAAACAGGGACTTTTTGCTAAGGGCTTGCAGAATGTCTGATTGGAATCCCAAGGTGCTGCTATAACAATAACATTGTGTATTTACGAGCCTGGCAGACTGAAAAGAAGGATTTTATATATGGAGATTTTGTATGTGTGAGTGGGCATAACACGCTCAATTTGTGAAGTAACACACGTACACAAATTGTTAGTTGTGTGTGTCTGTGCATATGGGGTGTGAAATAGATACTAATTATAAAATGAAAATTACAGAGATTGAGATTTTGGAAATAGCATGAAATATGCTGTAGTTGGGTGTTGTGGATTATGTTAAAGATGGATTTACCTAATAGCTATTTTAACGTTTGTGCAGGTATTTGGCACAAAAGAATACATCTTGCAAAAAGCTTTTGATAGAGTGCTCTAAAACGCCTCCCTAAAACCCCTGCAATCTTCATCTGCATTATGATTAGCCACAGCAGCTCAGTTGTAGAAGATATTGCTGGAAAATGAGTTGGGGGATATATTTGGGTGTGACTGTGTACATCTACATGATGCATCTACATGCATCTACATGAGCACCTTAAGATATATATGGTGTTAATAAAAACCTGGTTTTCAGCTACTCTTTCTCTGATCAGAATACGAATTAGGCTACAGAGAAAAGCCAACAACAGAAGGCACAGTGGGGGGATGAGGGGAGGAAAGAACCATATTAGCATTATGATACCCTTCTCCTATTTCCTTTGTCATGCATGACACTCTGGCAAGTGATTCTTAACAGTAACTGTGTAGAATGAAATGTAAAAAGGAATAAATCTTTAGGGTCACGTAAACTGCGGAAGCATTTTTTTGCTTTTTCAGAAAAAAAGAATGAGTGTTCTCTTAGGGATTATTTCCTTCATCTTGTACTTTCACACGTGTTACAATCCAATTGCCACCTTTCCTTGCAAACTAATTGCATTCTCTTAAAACAGCAATATTGAACCCATTTCCCTACTCTTGATTTGGAAAGTAGAGCAGAAAAAAACTGGCTGTGATGTGTAGAGATTCTGTTTAGTATTGAGAGGAAGGGCAGCTGGCATTTAACATTTTAAACTTTTATTAGAATTTTTTTCCATTGACTATAAAAGGTTTTTATGTGGCTAATGCACTTTTTTTGTCTTGATCAGGTCTTGGTTTAACAGAAAGTTGTAGGTTTCTGGTATACAAGCATAACTAAAAGAAAAAATATTAGCTCTTCTTTACTGTCTCTGAGGCCAGATGTTGTTGTTGCAGTACCCAGGAATTTAATTAGTAGTTTACAACTTAGGTGGGCTTTTTAACCCCTCTTAAGATAAACTGTGTAAGAATTCAGTGTTTAGCGAGAATGTCAGCGTGACTGCTCTGGAGTGTGCAGTCCTGGAGTTAGCCAACAAATCCCTGCAGCCTGAGAGATGATAGTTTTTCTCCAGAATGGAGGGGGGAAGCATTACATACTACTAGCACTGAGTTTGCATTAGTATTTCAGGGCCGTCACTAATCTTCCCTGATAACTTGCCATATATGGCATTTGGTATCTTTGAAATGATTTTGTGCGGAATATAGAATATGGTGTCATAAAAGCTATAACATTTCCCAAGCTATATACATTAGCACATATGTCTGTGAATCTTCCAGGGAGGGGGACATTTCTTTTCTATTGACTCTTAAGGCTCATTCCACTAGAGCTATTGCAACGGCAGCAGCATTAAGTGAAACAGCATCTGTCAAGGAAATATGTTGCGCCATCACTTGGAAATCTCTTTGCTGTTTTAAAGGAAAAAAGAGTTATATTTGGGTCACTGGGATAGATGGGTTTCTACAAGTGCTGTATTTGGCCACAAGTCTCTTAGTGCAGCAATTTCTGTGTAGCTGGATGTGCTCGGTACATTTGTTTAAGTCTCACCTGGGGGTTCTGGAGATTCTGGTACTTGGATAACAACTTTCAAAATCGGCAGAACTTAATGAGCAGGAAAGGAAACACAATAAATGTTTCATTACATGGTATTTTCCTTCTAAGGCAAAATGAAATGTTGGATGCAATTTACTTGTGTTTGTTGCGCTTTATATTTCCGAGAAATACAACTTCATATTGCTGAAACCTATTTCCAGATACTATCATTTTTATTTATCTATAAATCTCTTATGTGGCTTTTTGATGTGTACAATATTTTATCCACTGAGCTATTTATCTCCATGTTCTTTTCGAGTACAAACAAAAAAAATTACAAACCAAAACAACAAAAACCTGAGAATCTGATGTCTGAAACTGAAAAATCCTGAGTGTTTGCGGTTATCATTAACTTTGGCAGGAATTGCAGGCACTCAGTACCTAAGATCAAGCCCTGAATATTTGTTGATAAATTCAGTTTCTGCTGACTACATCAGCCTGTTGCCAGTTCCCTCCAGGCATAGTAAATAGCTGTTTGTCAAACTCAAGTTGGGGAATTTAGGACATTAATTTTTGCTACACTGAATTTTTTTCTGTGGGTTGAGTCTCCCCCTCTTCCTGACTTCTTCTACCCACAGACAGTAGCACCTGTGCAGTTGTGCTTGGGAGGGGAGAGAAAAGAACAGAATATGGAAGGCCTGTGTACAAGACAAACTTAGCTGCTGGTTAGTATGCCCGTGGAGAGGGGCAGAACATGTATGGGAAAGCTTGACTAGCAGCTGTGAACAGTTATGCTTACTCTCCATGATGTGGCAGGAAAAAGATTCTATTCTATTATTTCAGGCCTGGCAGAATCATTACACAGATCCTATTTACTTGGTGTTGTTTAGGGACCAGATTTTTTTCCCCTTAAATATTGACTTCTGAGAAAAGACAAGCCATTTCATAGTTTCCTCAAACTTGCCAAGCTTGTCAAAATGTAGCAAATCCAGAATTGTTTATATTTATCTTCCCAAACTGGGGGTTTCCAAGTTTTTTGGGGGAGTGGACCATGTCATAATAAAGGAATTATTTTGTGCATATCTCCCATCCTTGTCACTGTTAGGGAGGGCCACCTCCTCACCCCTTTACTGTTACATATGATCGTGGTAGTAGTTACAGACTCTGCATAAAAGCGGCAGTAATGCTAGGAAACTGTTTCTGTATTTGTAGTTGTCTTTTAATGCTGATATTTACCTGTCTCAAGCAGAGAGGCAGCACTAGGTAATCAGCTAGCTAGCTCAGTATAATCTTAGTAGGGGTTCAGCAGTCTGCAGTTTGAGAACTACTGGACTTGGATGCATTCTCTTAAACTCCTTTTTCTATCTACTCACACACAGATTCACAGACGTTTAGGTTGGAAGGGACCTCATGAGATCATTGGGTCCTCAGTACAATTCATTTTACCATAGTAGCCCTTGTGCGCCAAATGCTGTCTTCACTCCAGGGTTTTCCAGGAGGGATTTCCAGATCCAAGAAGGTTTCTAAAGCTGCTTGTACATGCCATAGGGGGTTACTTTGGTTTAATTATCCCTCAATTGAAGTGGTGGCTTCAATTCAGGGCAAAGTAAACCCCTCTGGCATGTACACAGGGGTGGGGCCCAATCCTTACCTGCTTCTGGTGGTGGAGGGGGTGGGGAAGGATGAGGTGCTGGTGGGCTGAGCAGTCCCCGAGTTGTGGCGGGGTTGGTGCTTCCCTCTGCGGCAGCAGTGGTACCCACCCACAGGCACTTGGCAGGAAAAAAGATCAGGCTCCCAGCTTCCTTTTTTTCCTTCAGTGGCGCCTGCCTGCATGGGCTGCCTGCACAGCCCCTGAGCTGCATGGAGTCTGGTGCTTCCCTCCATGGCCATAAGGTAGCAAACTAAAACACTTCTGACATGTTTTATTTTGCTGCATCCCAAAGTGATTTAATGTGCAATGCACCACTACCAGTGTAAACAGTCTCACCATTAAAGTGGTGCAAAAGGCCAATTTTGTGGCATGTACAAAGGCCTCAGTGTTCCAACTGAGATGATTTTGGAGCTAATGTCTGTAGATTTCTCAGTTACTCTTCTCTGTCCCCTGGCAGGAAAGGTTCATTTCTACCTTACATAGTGCAGAGCACCTCATCCACATTTAACAAATACTAAAAATGTGATGGCTTATTGTAATGTATATGCATTTGTTGTGGTTATTTATTTTAAATAGGATGCAGAGTGGCAAGGCCACAGAATGGGAGGGGAGACCCTGGCCTGGTGGTGATTGGGAGCTGCAGTAAATAGAGGGGTTGGGTAGACATCTACTCCATTGTGGAGGAGCAAAGGAGAGAGAAAATGTACACAATGTGTAGTGCCATATTCTCTTGAGTTTAAACCTTTCTTTAGAAAGTCATTTTCTTCAGATTCTCCTCATCATCTCTGCTTCTTTTTTCTAAACTGCTTTCAATACATACGCATTTTCCTCTACCTGAACTGCTGAAAACTGAGACTTTTACCTGCTCTGTGCAGAGAAGTGTTATTGCCTCTCTGCCTTGTCTCTTTAAATGAAGTATAGACCTACGCCTTTTTGCAGCTTTTTCAAACATGTACGTAACTTGTTGCCCGCTGTTCCCAAGTTTCTTCGTTCATTACTGATTTCCAAGTATGTTTCCATTTGAAATATTTGTTGGTTGAGATTGTTTTTACCTGAGTGCCTTTCCAAATTCAATCCAATTTTGTTACTTTCTAGCTATATTTCTAACCTCTCTGGACACTTTTCTGCCCTCTCTGGTAGTCATGGCTCCTTTTAGCTTACCTTCATGTGTAAATTTCATTAACATGTTGTTGGCCCCATAATCAGAACATTAAAAAGAATGGTAAATTACACTATCTACAACAACAGATTGCATATATTGATTTTTTTTAAAATATCTGCAGCTGAATCATTGTTTAGCATGCCAAAAAAAGTACTTTAACTATCAGTAGGCTGTATGGCTAGTTCAGTGCCTGAGATTGTGTATATTAATAGCAATAATGTCATGGAAGGATAGATTGATGCATAAAAGTGCCCAAGAGGGCTGGAAAATTCCAAGGGGCACAATTCTGGACGCCCAACAAAAAACTTTTCCAACATGATAGAAGCACAAGAAGAATGGTAAGAGACCAATGTGGCTGCATAAGAAGCTCCTAAAATGCCCCAAATACAAAAGGAGAGCATATATAGGCAGTGGAAGAATGGGCAGATCACCAAGGACATGTACCAGGATATAACGAGAACCTGCAGGAACAAAAATCAGGAAGACAAAGATAAAGAACAAGCTGCACCTGGCAAAAGGAGGTTAAGGGCAACAAAAAGACATTCTATAAGTATGTTGGCCAGTGTCACGGCGGAGTCCTACAGGAGGGCCGTGATCTCCTGAAGGCCCTCCGTCCGCGCCAAGTCCGGCCCAAGACACCCTCAATTCTCGCCCACCACGACTTTGATGACACTAGGTTTAGGATGGGAGGCTGCCTTATTACCGCCTCGGGCACGGTGTACCAGGACTTTCGTCCCTGTGATCTCCCAGACCCACCAGGATGTTCCCCATATACTGGGTGCACCCAGGCACCCTGGCCTTAGGGCCAAACGTGGCTCCTACCACTCCTGATACCACGTCCCAAGCCTCACTGCTGTCCTGGATGTTGGCGTGTCAATTGTCAGTCTAGCCCTTCCTCTCTAGGGCCCCTCTATATATTCGCCCGCTCTCCGGGCCTTACCATTAAGCTCGCCCACTCTCGGGCCTCTCTAGAATATCGTCCGTCCCCGGGACCCCAGTCTTTTAGGCTTTCTGCACGGTTCTGCCCCCGTTTAGCCAGGTGTTGTGTGCTGCTGTCTCCTTGGAGACCTTCGCAGCCTCTTGCCATTCTCTGGAGGCGTTGTGCTGCTAACCGTCTTCTTGGGGGTCCACCGCAGCACCCTGCCCCTTGGCTGAGGTCTGCCTCCGTGCTAGCCTGCAACTGGGCTTCTCAAACAATGTTGTCTCTCTCTAGGGCTTCCCAAACAATGTTGCCCCTCTCTAGGGCTCACCGTTCCCCCCCCAGGGCTTCCCAATAATGCTGCCCCTCATGGGCACCTTAAAAATATTGCCCCATGCTTAGGGCTTCTCAAAAATGTTGCCCCTCGTCTGGGCTTCTCAAGTGGCGCTCCCCTCTCTAGGGCTTGCCGTGCCCCCTGCTAGGGCCTGGGGTCTCCTCTCCCCGTATAACAATATCGCCGCGCCCTCTCTGGCACAAAATTACGCCCTCCTGGGCGCCAGGATCCCCACACTGCTGGGGTCCCTGCTGAGGCCTCCTCCAACCCCTACAACCTCGCCCAAGCCACCGGTGTAATTCACTACTAACAGAACGTAACACAAGCCTCTTGGCTGTAACCAAACATCAGGCACCTGGCCATAACAATGTAAGCCTCCTGGCTACCGCTCCACATCATTGCTGCAGCCTCTGGAGCCCTCGTGAGCTACACTCTCATTCTGTTTCCCCAGAGCTTCTGCCCCTCCAGCCGCTGGCAGAGAACACCCAGCCTGGCTCTGCTTCTGGGCTTGATAGGGCCAAGCTCTGCCCCCTTAGGTCAGCTGACACCTATTAGTTGCCTCAGCAGCTGTCAGCTGTGCTCATTATCACACTGCTGGGGCTTTTTCCCCAGCAGTTTTCCTCTCAAGGAGCGGTGCAGCGAGTTGCGCCGCAGCAGCCAGTAAAGAAGGACAAGGAAGCTGTGGGTCCTCTGTTAACAAGCCAGGGAGAACTCCCAGCCAAAGATCCAAAGCAGGTGGAGCTACTCAACAGCTACTTTGCCTCAGTCTTCACAAAAAAATTAAGCTGACAGACGCCTAATAGGGATTATCTGGATAAGGAAGGGGGCAAGCTAAGGGAGGAGATAACGAAAGAGTTGGTCAGAGAGTTTTTGTTGGGTATGAATTAATTCAAGTCATCAGGGCTGGATAAACTTCATCCCAGGATCCATAAGAAACTGGAAGAGGAAATCTTAGAGCCCTTGGCAATGATCTTCATGAAGCCATGAGAGACAGACCAGATACCAGGGGGCTGAAAAATGGCCAGTGTAGTGTCCCTCTTTAAAAAAGGGAAGAAGAGGACTACAGGACTTACAGACACAGTAGCCTCACCTGAATACTTAGGAAGTTACTGGAGTCTATCCTAAGGAAGGCCATTTGCAAGCATCTAGATGAGGAAAGGGTGATTGCAAAGAGCCATCATGGATTTATGAATAACAAATCATGTCAAACAATTGATCTTGATCTTTTTCTTTGACAAAGTAATTACTTTGGGGGAGGGTGTGTGTGAAGGAAATGCTGTGGATATAGTGCATCTGGAGGCTTTTGACAAGGTCCCACACAACCTTCTCATAAACAAATTGGAGAAATGTGGGCTGGATAAAACTACTATAAGGTGGACAGAAAACTGGCACATTAGCTGCAAGCAAAGGGTAATTATTAATGAGTCTAGGACAGAATCACAAGAGGCTTCAAGCTGAGTCCCACAGGAGTCTGTCCTGGGTCTGGTGCTGTTTTGAGATGCTTCAATAGAAACATTAGGTGTCAGGACACAGGAGGTGATAGTGCCTCTCTACTTTGCACTGGATAGGCCTCATCTGGAGTATGGTAGGCAGTTCTGGGTTCCACATTTTAAAAAGAATGTGGAGAAGCTAGATAGGGTTCAGAGGTGAGCAATAAAGATGATCAGAGGCAAGTCAAGTCAAGTCATATGAGGAGAGGCTGAAGGAGCTAGATATGTTCAGCTTGCAGAAATGGTGCTTAAGAAGGGACATGATAGGAGTTTTCAAACATTTGAAAGGCTGCCATGAAAGAGGAAAAACACCTTTTCTCTCATTGCAAAGGAAGATGTGGATTAGTGGCTTGAAGTTGCAGGAAAGTAAATTTAGATTAGATATCCAGAAAAACTCCTTCACTGTTAGAACAGTGAGGCAATAGAATAGATTGCCTTTTTTTAGGCAATCTATTCTACACCAGAGGTGTTCAAGAAGACGGTGGGCAGCCACTGGTCAGGGATGATCTAGACATAGATATTAAGGCTGTGTGAAGCTTCAGTCCCTGATTCAATTCAGAGGAGATTAGGCCCAATGTGGTGGCCAAATCTCCAAATCCAAATCAAATCAGGTGACCCTTTAATCTCTCCGAATAGATCGGAACCCTCCAAATCAATTCAGAGAGGTTTGGAAAGATTTGATGATTCGGACAGACACAGCTTTAAATGTTTTTTCTACATACCTGAAGGTATCAGGTAGCTCGTGAATGCTGGGATGCTGGGGCAGATGGAGCATCTCACAGGAGTGCTGGGGGGTCCTCAGCATGCTCAGCAGTGAACCTGGAAGTAGACCAGAAGCATTTACACTCCACTTCTGGGTTCACCAGGGAGTATGCAGGGCACCCTCCCTCCACCCCCCAGCTCAGTAGCTGGTGCCTCCTGGGTCTGGGGGAGCACCCCAGGTCTCTCTGTGGCCAACTGCCAGACAGGGTGGGCACGGGGGCGTCTCTCCTGTGTGCTTGGCAGCAGACCCAGAAATGGACCAGAACTACTTCCAGCCCACTTCCAGGTTTGCCACCAAGCACACAGGGGGTCCCCACATGCTCCTGTGGGATGCTCTATCTGCCCCCCATCACAGCATTCACGAGTTGCACCTGGGACCTTGAGGTATGTAGAAAAAACATTTAAAGCTGTGTCTATGGCTGAATCGCTGATTTATTATTATTTAGTATTTCTGGACTTTTCCTAGTCCCACATATTTAACTGTAAATTATCCATTCACTTGAATTTTGTCAGAGTGAACAAAGCTCATCATTCTTCTTGCTGCTGCTTGCTAAAGTTCAGGCAGAGTGGAACTAATCTATACAACTTTGAACTTCCCTTCAGTAGTTGCCTTTGTTAATCCTTCAGTGTGGGCTGTGCAACTGAGGGGTTAACCTGCAGGCTAGGGTCTGCCACCCATGTACCACTCCTGCTGCTGTGGCCAGGATGGCTGGGCTGTGGATGGGACTGTGTAGCTTGGGGGGGGAGGGTCCCACAACCCACATAGCGTGCAGCCACTGGTCACTCTATCACTGTTTAGAGGGGGTCTTCTTTAGTGTTTCTTTTTTTTTTTTTTAATCCTGGCAAAAGAGCAAATATCTCTGTGTTTTACCCTGGCTATGAGTACGTCAGTAACCAGGAACCTTAACAGGAGGCAGTGACCTACACAGGATAACAAATGAACAAACACTTCCCTCCCTTCAGAAACGACCTTGTAGCTGGCAGTTTCCTATTTAGCCTTTATCTCACGGCAGTGACTGCAGTGTGATATGCAGTCAAGCTAAGCTTGTTTTAAACCAGCTAGTTTGAGCACTAGTAACAATGTAGTTAAAGTATCAGGGAGCTCAGCACAGGCTAATTTACCCTGCTTCTCAGTGTAAAGGTTGACTTGTAGCCATGAAATACCATATTTACTTGAATATTAGATGATCCCCTCCAGTAATTAGGTTCTATATACAGGTTTCCCTCACTTTATGTTGTACATGCATTCCTGGAAAACGGCGCATACCTTCAATTCACATAAAGGGAACCCACTTTACAATGTAACAAATAGGGATATATTCCAAGACCTCGACTGTACTGACCCCAGACCCATTTCTACCACTTTTACAAGACAATTTTGGTATTCACCAACAGCAGACAGTACACATAAACACAGGGCACTATCATAATGGGGATGGCAACTACAGAAACATGTGTCACAGACAACGAGCAAGGAGCACAGATCCACACAGGAAACTATATTTTGGTGCTCATCATTCCCACAATGCACCATAAAAAAGAAGCTGACTGGGCTTTTACCACACCAACCGCATGTGAATTTACCTCGCATATAATGATTTTTTTAATATAAAAAGAACCTGTATGGAAAATGGGAAACCTGTGTGGAAAATGGATTTTTCAGGTATAGAATCTAATTACTGAAAATTTGTCTTGAATTTGTTCCCCACCAATGCTACCACAGGAAAAATAAATTTAGGGACTCAGGACCCTTGTACTCTGTTCTCCCTAGCTTTCCCCCATGCCGGCCTTCTCCCCTTATTATAAGACCCTAGTCTCCTTGAGTACATGGAAGTGAGGGGCATATTTGAAAACACTGACTTTCAAATAAACTTAGACTTAGTTAATCCAGAATTGATGCCTTTTACTTTTTTTAAACTGCTGCAAACTTTAGCAGAGATATTCCCTAAATACACTTTTAAGCAGCACTTTGTACCTACCTATATCTAGAACCAACTATGCATGATATTAGTCCAAAGCCAAAGACTTGTGATTCACTATATAATTCATTGAGCTGGGCACCAACCAAGTCAACAGCATTTCAAGCCACGGTGACCCTACAGCTCATCACTGCTCAGTATGTGTGTGTACTCCAGATACCTACCCTCCTATCCCCAAAGGATCTATGTGCTGATTAGCCCCACAGTCATGACTGGAACTGTGTGTTCTTGTTATGAGTCCTGAGATCCTTCAAAAATGTATTTGCAGACAAGGATCAGAGCAACCTAGTCTGGCTGCACTTCATAGAGGGTTGGGCCACACTAATAATATGTGATGGGCTGAGAGAAGGGGTGACAAAGGGATTCTGGGTGAATTGTTTTGGTCCCCATTTCATGATGTTTGCCAGGCATTTAAGGCTGTGATAAAACAGGAGCAATTGGAAATACTACCAAGGTGGTAGGTTCCTGTTGGTATTGAAAGTCTGACATATGCCTTAAAGGCAGAGAAAGGGGTCAGCAGTGTCAAGGTGTAAGGAGTGGCGGAGGGAGACCCAAAGGTCAAAATAATGGCAGTGGTGGCAAGTAAGCATGAGGTGGAAGAAGAGTTGAAGAGCAGAAATGAAGATGTGGAGAAACACAGAGAATGGGCAAAGGTAGAGAAGAAAGGAAGAAAGAAGATGACAGTAGGAGCAGTGGTGGAGGCAGCAATAATGAGAGTGATGGTGCCAACAAGAAGACTGGAGCAGGGGAGAGTGCAGGAGCAGCAGAAGAAAATATGTTGGGTAAGAAGCAGAGGATGGTGGGAGCATAACGGAAGTCTGGCCCACTGGGAGCGGCATGACAGGAAAAAATGGAAGAGACACCAAGAGAAGCTAGAGAGGAGCAGAGGCTGCAGATAAAGGCAACTTTAACTACTGATGGGAGGCAGACGGGATCAATAATCAACAAATATGATTCCCTGGAAAAGGTACTGTTTGAGATTTTGGAGGAGAATCTCACCAGCCTGATTGCTTTCTCAAACTGAAAGACTTGGACATTAACTTACTGACATGGAGAAGGTTATGAGAACTTTTGGAAGAAATATTCAGAGAAATGTGGGAGGGAGGAATTAAGAGGGATAAGGTTCATAGCAGGGGGAACATCAAGAGAAAGAGTGATTATAGTTCACATGCACATGGATTTACTAAGGGCAGAATATATAGAAAGTTAGATAGAAAAGTACCTCCAAAGTCATGTTGGTAGAAAAAGTAAGGGAGAAATATGGTATCTGGATGGGGTCTTAGAAGGCATGGATAGTGTTACAAGCAGATGAGTGGAGCCCAGGTGGGGTGCTGCACTTCTCATCAGTGGTCCAGATTGGGATACGCAGGGGTTTTATAATGCGTCATGGGCAACCAAAATAGTGAGCAAATTGGAAATGTGGGGGATCTGTCCGCACACTGCCCTCTCACAGTGTGTTGCAGATGTGAAGGGATGGCACATAGGGCAGCAACATTCCAGGAGTCCCTAAAATGCAGTATTTGTAACGGAGAGGAACATTTGCATAGTAGGTGCCCCAAAGCCTTTGCAAGTACAGTCTGACCTTCTGAGGAACAGCAAAACCAGAAGAAGGAAAGGAAGGGTTGGACACTGAGGTAGAAGTGGTGGAAGAAACCCCCCACAAGAGGGTGGAACAAAGGAGGGGGGCAAAATTTCTGTGATTGAGGCAGCACTGGAGGAGATAGGAGATGGAATGGTGAAGACCAGGGAGAAGAAACCTGGTAATGAGGGAGGTAAGTTGATGGAAGAGCCAGAGAGCAGTTTCCTGCTGCTAATGTCTCTGGGCTCCAGCCTGAAGTGGAGACCAGAAGGCAGGAACCAGCAGGGAGGTGGGAATATACAAGGTCTTCTAATTGTGCAAGCAATCTGGCACTTTGCAAAGGCTACAGGAATGCAAGTGAGGGAAGGAGAGGAGTTGACCACCCCATGCAGTAGCACAGATGACCTTAAAGGGATAAGAGTGCTCAGCTCATAGTAAGCATGGATGAGCCTTAAAAGGACAGGTGTGTTCATTTTTTAAAATGAGCACAAATGGCATTGACAATTATTTCGTTTAACATCAGAAGCATCTTAACAAGGAAAAATGGGAATAGATTAAACCAGTGTTGAACTAAGTAAGGGCAGATATAATCTGCCTACAATAATGTTGACTGGACCACGGGTATAGATGGCTATACCCTGTACAGGAGGGATCATGTACATAAAAGGGGCAGGGGTGTAGCTCTCTATGTTAAGGAAAGCTACATGTCCCTGCAAGCCGATATTGGCAACCTGGATGGACAACTGGAGACCCTCTGGGTTAAAATCCATGGGGAACATGACACAGGGGACACAATGGGGGGAGTCTACTACAGACCTCCCACCCAAAGTCCTGAGCTTAACCAGGAGTTTTCCCAGGAACTGGCTGAGGCAGCATGTTCCAGGACCATGGGTCACGGGTGACTTCAATTACCCAGACATCTCGTGGGAGGATCACTCAACAAAATCTGAGTAGTCGCAAAGCTTCCTCTTGTACGTGGATGACCTCTACCTGACTCAAGAAGTCTCTGGGCCAACGAGAGGCAAAGCGGTGCTCGACCTGGTACCGGCTAGTGGGGATGACCTGGTCGGTGACCTAGTGATCGAAGGGAAGCTGGGTGACAGCGACCACAATTTGATTGCCTTCACCATCCACCAAAAAGCTGGCAAGTCAGTCAGCAACACGGAAGTCCTTGACTTCAGGAAAGCCGACTTTGACAAGCTCAGGAGGCTTGTCAGTGAGGTCGTAAGGGACCA
>JAGPOW010000261.1:117727829-117738898 GCA_030014935.1 Caiman crocodilus | reverse complement strand
CTGATGGTGTTCAACGCCGATAAATGCAAGGTCCTCCACCTTGGGAAGAAAAACCCACAGCATCCTTATAGGTTCGGCAGTGCTATGTTGGCTAGCACTATGGAAGAAAGAGACTTGGGAGTCATCATTGACCACAAGATGAACATGAGCCTGCAGTGCAATGCTGCGGCTAGTAAAGCGACCAAGACGCTGGCTTGCATCCATAGATGCTTCTCAAGCAAATCCTGGGGTGTCATTCTCCCCTTGTTACTCGGCCTTAGTGAGGCCGCAGCTGGAGTACTGCGTCCAGTTTTGGGCTCCACAATTCAAAAAGGACATGGAGAAGCTTGGGAGCATCCAGAGAAGAGCCACGCGCATGATCAGAGGTCAGGAAAGCAGACCCTATGATGACAGGCTGAGAGCCCTGGGGCTCTTTAGCCTGGAAAAGCACAGGCTCAGGGGTGATCTGATGGCCACCTATAAGTTTATTAGGGGTGACCACCAGTATCTGGGGGAACGTTTGTTCACCAGAGCGCCCCAAGGGATGACGACTAGGTCGACTGATAATAAACTACTACAAGACCATTTCAGGCTGGACATAAAGAAGAATTTCCTTACTGTTCGAGCCCCCAAGGTCTAGAACAGCCTGCCACTGGAGGTGGTTCAAGCGCCTACATTGAACACCTTCAAGAGCAAACTTGATGCTTATCTTGCTGGGATCCTATGATCCCAGCTGACTTCCTGCCCTTTGGGCAGGGGGCTGTACTTGATGATATTTTGAGGTCCCTTCCAGCCCTAATGTCTATGAAACCTATGGAATGTGGTATACTAGAGTAGGGGGATTATAAATACTTTGAGAATAGGTGGAGATGGGCATCATCCTTGTGGTCAGGAGCAAATGAGAACAAAGCGGTGGGGGTAGAAATATTATTCAGGAACCCAGAGCTGAGAGGAAAGCAGGTAGGAGTCATGAGTGGCAGATTGCATGAGTGGCAGATTGAATGATAATATCAGGCAGAGGAACAGAAATAGAAATTTTCCGTGCATATGCACCAGTGAAGAGGGAAGGAACTGCTTAAAAGGTTAGCAGTGTATATGGTTGGAGGAAGACCACACATAATAGTGGGAGATTTCAATTGTATAATCCAAGTGGGTGACAGAACAGGGGAAGGAGGGAATGCAGTTTTAGACAGCTCATCCAGACAAATAGTTAACAAATAGAATAAAAGAAGAGTTGCTATGAGATGAGAGCAGGGGAGAAAGTTTTTTTTTCTAGGACAAACCCCAATAGAAAGAAACAATCAAGAATTGACGTTGTGCTTGTATCCAAAAAAATAGTGGTAAGTAAGAAAAAAAACCATACATGCGGCTTTTAGTGATCACTGGATGCTGAAGATGGAAGCAAGTTTTAGTAAGAACCCCACAGAAGGAAGGGACTGTGGAAGTTAAATGTGCAGCTGCTACAAGATGAAGGGATATGTCAAGTGTACACGAGACAGTAAGAGGGGTGACACACACTGAAGAAATATTTCACAAGTACCAGAGTATGGTGAATGATGGTGAAGAAGAGAACAGGAGAATTCTTCAGGAAGGAAGTCTGAATATGCATGGGGAAAATAATGAAAGAGCTAAGAGAGATGCAAAGTAAGATGCAGAAGCTGCTAAAGTGAGGTGCAGAAGGAAGTTGTGTACAAGAAAAGCTAGAAGAAACAAGGCAAGAGTTAGAAACCTGATTTAAAAAAAATGAAAGAGAAAATGTTCTTTGCACAAGCACACTGGGTGAAAGGAAATGAAGAGTGGTCATAATA
The DNA here is from genome assembly GCA_030014935.1 of Caiman crocodilus. Classification (NCBI taxonomy): domain Eukaryota; kingdom Metazoa; phylum Chordata; order Crocodylia; family Alligatoridae; genus Caiman; species Caiman crocodilus. Next base: position 117,737,111 of record JAGPOW010000261.1, on the reverse strand, counting down.
CTTTTTGGCCTGAATGAAGGCAGCAAAAGGAGAGCTTAAAGTAGTGTGGGAAGAGGGTTGTGCCTGGATGGAAAAGCAGGAGGAAGTGTTGGAGGTGACAAGAAGATTTTATGATGAGGTATACCAGGAGACAGAAACAGACAAGAAGAAAATGAAGGATTTCTTGGAAGAGAGTGAAGAGAAAGTAGAGAAGAAGGAAGCAAAGAAGGTAGAAGAAAAGAGAAGCTTAAGGGAAGAGGAGGAGTGTTAAAAAACCTTTAAAAGAGGGAATTCACCAGGAGCAGATGGGCTGCCTATGGAATTTTATGAAAAGTTGTGGGCATGGGTAGGGAGGGATATAGTGGAAATGTTTAAGGAAATAGCAGAACCAGGAGAGATAGGGAAAGATTTTACAAGAGATGTTATGATCTTACTCTTCAAGAAATGGAAGACGGAACTTTTGAAAAACTGGAGACCAATTATGCTCCTGAATATAAACTGTAAGTTAATGGCCAGTACACTGGCTTTGAGAATGAGGAAAATGTCCAGAAGACCAACCAAATATGTGCAGTACCAGGTAGAAGGATCACAGAAGCCATCAGAGTGATCAGAGATAGTGTCCTACATCCAAGAGAGGAAAGTAAATATGGTTATAGGAAACCTAGATTTAGAAAAAGCATATGACAAAGTGGATCATGATTACATATTTGAGGTGCTAGGAAAAATGAGGTTCTCAGAGAAATGTGTATGCTGGATAACATTATTGTATAGAGAACCACAGAGTCAAGTCTAAATTAATGGGCACCTAAATGGGGCCTTTAAAATCCATAGTGGGGTGAGACAAGGGTGCCCCCTGTCACCAGTACTACTTGTGTGTGGCATGGAACTGTTAGTACAGGGGTTGTCAAATGGGGTACATGTACTGGTCCTAAGGGGTAAGCATAGACAGGTGGGGATGGAGCACCACCATGTCCCAGGAGCAGGGCTAGGGTGGGGTGAGGGCAGTGGTGCCCCTCTGCAGAGCAGGGCAGCTTGCATGCAGCAGCCACCACTGCTATACACCTGCTCATTGAGCTTTTCTGCCCTGCGGAGGGGCACTGCTACTATCACCCCAGCCCGGTGAGCTTTGATGCCCTGCCCTGGCCCTGCTTCTAGGAGGTAGTAGCGCTCCATCCCTGCCCGCCCACACACCATTCCCACCTCCTTGCTCCATGTTGGGCCATGAGCTATCCCCGTCACTTGGTGTTCAGCTTTACACTACCCCTCCCCTCCCCTTCCCCCCCCATGCTTGGCACCTGGCTGCCGGGGATACTCAGACTAAAAAAATAAGAAAAGACAAGGTCATAAGTGTACTAAAGATACTGGGAGGGGTGAGGTAAAATGTGTAATGTACATAGATGATATAAATGTAGTAGTTAAAGATAGACTTTCAATGGAAAGGGTGCTAAAGCATACATCACAGTATGGAAAAGTGATGGGGTGCTAAACTAAATAGATCATAAAGCACGATAATGGGAGTGGAGAACTGGAGGGACTTGGAGAATTTTGGCCTTCAAATAAAAGAGAGAGAAATCAGAGTGCAAGGAATCTGGATGGGTACCAAAGGGAAAGTTAATACAGCATGGAAAAAGGTGATGGCAAGGCTATGGCAAATACTTTGGTTATGGTCCAGGAGGACTCTGTCCTTTGCTGGAAAAGTGATGGTAGGTAAGGCTATTGCCGATTTTTCTGTATATGGGAATTGTATTCTCACTGATGTGGTGGCAGATGGCAAAAGTACAGCAGGAAATATGCGTGTTTCTGAAATGGCAAAACAGAAGGGATAGCTAGAGCTGAACTGTACAAAGCAAGAGAGATGGAGGGATGGGGGCTGCCAGACTTGGGATTGTTCGTCTGTGCAAAATATCTAAGTGCGATATTGCAAGGTGGTGACAGAGGGAGAGTGGAAAGGAGTATGTATAACCCAATTTGACACAGCTTCAGTTTTGAGCAAATAGGGAGTATTTAGACTCTTTGAAGAGTCCATAGGTATGGCAATCATTGATTCATTACATCAGGATGGAAAGATTCATGCAGGGATATAAAATAGAGAAGGTAGGGCTGGAGGTCTTGAAGGGTCATAAGAAATTGATGAAAGCAGTAAGGGGGAGATACAGGATGGTGCCAGTGTGAAACTTCACAGAAGGACAAGTGAAGATGTGCAGAGCGGTGGTGAGTAAACAACTGAAAGGTGAACATGCTGACCTAGCGTGGATTGTAAGAAATATCTTGCTGGTGAGAGAAGTGCAAAACAGATGGGGCTTGACAAGCTCATCAAGGTGCCGAAGGGAGAGGTATGGGGAATAAGAAACAGTAGGACGTGTTTTGGGAATGTACATATGCAAAGTGGGTGTGGGAAAGGCTTCGCTGCTTTCTGAGTGTCACCAAAATAAACTTGTCATTAGTGCAGGAGATGATTACTATATGGATTCATACCAAAGAGACTGGAAGAAACATTATTAAGAACTTTATTATCATGTGTTAAAACTAGTTTATGGAAAGTAAGAAACCTCTGGGTGTTTAAGGTGTTAATTTTCATTGAAAAATAGTGCCTGAAGCTGGGGCTGCATAAACTGAAATTCTACATTAATTGGGACAAGCAAGAGATCAGAGAGGAAGAAGTGTAGAAGTTGAGGACAAGGAACTGGATACACTTGTTTCACTAAACCAACAGAGAGGACTGATGGGAGGGGCAGAGAGTTCCAGGTGGTCAGCAAGGTAAGTTTTTTTTCATGGGGTTCTATATGAAGAAGAAGATTTGTGCAAGGGTTTGTTTTCTGTGGGAAGTTGATGTATGTTGTTTGTGGGTGAAATATATGTAGCTGTATGTTTTTGATACATAGTTTCATAGCTATGACGTCATGGTAAAGCGAGAATGCTCAATATGTGTTGCTTTGTAAGTGTAGGATAAGTATGTTTTTAATAACGCTTGAAAAGAAAAAGTTCCTATCAGCTTGTTTGCCCAATATGGGCCAGGTGTTTTATAGTCATGCTTAGTGTTAGCAGCATTTAATCAATTCCATAGCTGGTTTCCATTGCTGAGCACATGCCGCTTTTGGCCACAGTTTAACGATAGACAGTGTATTTAATAAGGTTTCTGTGTAGGTTAATAAGACAAGGGGCTTTTTTTCCCCCAAGGTGGGGGGGGAGTCATCTTATATTTGAGTAAATATGGTACTTCTTTGTATATTTTCTGGGAGTTGTGGGGGAGGGGAAGGAGTGCCAAAGAGAAAGGTTTGCCAGATCTTAATCAGATGCTGTCTGTAACCCAGTATTATTTAAATTGTGTCGACTGCTACTGATGAACAAGTCTGCCTTTCTGCCAAATGTACAATAAGTATTTGGCAGATTGATCTCAGAAAGAGTGCCTGACATCCCTCCCCTTTCACAGCAGTAAGGCAATATTGGTATTAGCTGTTATAGGTGAAATGAACACCTGTGTATTGTTTGATTGATTCCACATGCCTGTGAATATTGGCATTTGAATCAGTTACAGATTTTACAAGCAAGTGCTGGTTGTGGTTGGCTCTGGTTCTTGTTTGGGTTCACATCTGAAAGCAGAACAGCAGCACCAGACCTTCATATGCATTGTTATGTGTAGACAAGAGATCAAACATTTCCAGTGAGCCAATAGATATGTAAACTACCCAGGATGTGTAAGAAATGTGTTGTGATGGAAGATCGTTCAAAAATGGTGGTGAGGAACAATGGAGACTTCATTTTGACAGGAGAAAAATTAGAAAATGAAAATATTATCGTGACAATCAACTTCCGCTATATCTCATGGGAATCGGAGTCCATGTGTGTCATACTCCCATCTTCTTCTGTAGGCTAGGATCTATAGCTAGACTGTCTCCCTCCCATACTTATCCTTAATTGAGAAATGAATAGACTGGAAAATTAGGGAACATTTCTTTTGATTACATTTGAGTTATCAAGGTTCAGTAAAGAGGTGTTTTTTTAATACTGATTTTTTTTTTTTACATGTGTTTGCTGGCATTCTCATTGGTACCAGATCTACAAATACACACTAGGTTACATCTGAACCATATAGAAGGAAAGCTTTCCCCACACACAAAAACTGCACAAGCCCAGTACGTGAGCTCCAGGGAGCAACCAATGTGCAAAAATCATCCTGACAAGGGGAAGGATTGGCAGGGCATGAGTCATGTCTCTTTGCTTTCCTTCCCAGTCTTGAGCTTGCAGAGTTGGTCACCCCTGCTATGCAGGAGCAAAACTATAGCATTTAAAGGGATGATGGAGTGTGTTTGATCCCTGCTGCATGGTGCGGCACATACAGTGCTACCCTGCCTCTGGAAACACAATCACTTTCAGCATTCCTTTGAGAAAATAAAACCATACACCAGCCCTGGATACCACCTGTCGACATCCATGCCACAAATCTAGGTTGCAGCATGCTCAAGGGTTTATCTGAATGTCTAATGGTATGCTCTGTAAAACAGCTTGGGCTGCGTGCTGCAAGATTATGATCCTGCAAGGTGCAAAAAGGTCTCTACTCTTACTGGAAGTACTAGGGAATAAAAAGAAGACTGGGTCCATGCTATGCATATTTGCCTGTATGATCATTTTTTTTCTATTGGACCTTTTCCTCCTCATTGCTCTGTGTGTGGATTTGCAGAGGTGTAACAGAGCTGCTGAGTGCCTGAGGCAGCAGCAATGCATGGAAGCAACAACAACTTCTGCCTATAGATGCCACTAGCATGGTCGCATGGCTATGGCAGCAGACTTTATTCTTCCCCTTCCCTCACAGGTCAGTACCTGGGGCCATGGGGGATCTAGGATTTTGAAAACAATGGTGTAACTAGTGTGATGCATCAACACATATAACACAATGTATATTTTTCTGCAGTTACAAAGAAACTTGAAGGGTTCCTAATATGCTAGGAGTGTAGGACTAAATTATTCAGTTTAAGATTAAAGCAAAAACAAATATAATTTTACTGGAATGTGTAGTAATTTGCTATATCATCTATTGTAGGTAAAAAAAAACCCCACAATGAACTAGGCAAAAACAATTAAAATATGCTATTTTGTTAGTTTTATAGTCATTAGCATTAAATACTGCTCTCTTTTTCAGATCCATAAAACAACTCTAGCCTTTTTGAGCATATTGACAGTGCCTCCAGTGCTTCATTTAAAGTTTTTTCTACACCTGAGTTAATATTCACATGAGTTCATAGATTCATAGATTGTAGAGTTGGAAGGGACCCAATGGATCATTGTGTCCGACCCCCTGCCCCTGGCAAGAAAGAGGACTGAGGTCAGATGACCCCAGCCAGGTGACTATCTAGCCTCCTCTTGAAGACCTCCAAGTCAGGTGATAATACGACCTTTCTTGGAAGCCCATTCCAGACTCTGGCCACCCTTACTGTAAAAAATTTCTTCCTAATGTCTAACCTGAATTTACTCTCCAATAATTTGCACCCATTATTCCTAGTTACACCCTGGGGCGCTCTGGTAAACAGTGCATCACCAATTCCCTGCTGTCCTCCCGTGATAAATGTACAGGCGGCCACAAGGTCACCCCTCAGCCATCTTTTGTATAGGCTGAAGAGATCCAGATCTCTCAACCTATCCTCGCAGGGTCCTTCACGGAGACCATTAATCATGAGGGTGGCCCTCCTCAGAACCCTTTCGAGATCCTCTATGTCCCTCTTGAAGTTCAGTGTCCAAAACTGGACACAGTACTCCAACTGTGGCCTGGCTAGTGCTGCATAAAGGGGGAACATCACCTCCCTCGATCTGTTGGCCATGCATCTCCTAATACACGACAAGGTGCAATTAGCTTTGTTGATGGCTTCATTGCACTGCTGCCTTATGTTCATTGTGGAGTCAACTATGACTTCAAGATCTCTCTCAGCCTCTAAGCTGGTCAGGAGGACATCCCCCAAACTGTAGGTGTGCTGAGGATCCCTCCTTCCTAGGTGGAGTACCTTACATTTATCTTTGTTGAATTGCTTCCTATTACATTCTGCCCATTGATCTAACCTGTCCAGGTCAGCCTGTAACTGCTCCCTGACCTCCAGTGTGTTAACTTTGCCCCATAATTTGGTATCATCTGTGAATTTGGAGAGGTTGCTCAACACACCCTTGTCCAAATCACTGATGAATGTATTAAATAATATCAGCCCAAGGACTGAATCCTGTGGGACCCAATGCCCACCTCCTTCCAGGTTGAAAATGAGTTAACACTTCTAACAGTCTGCAGGACTGTGAAATAGGAGCTGCATTACTAGGAGCCACTAGCAGACAGCTGAATAGGGAAGATAAAACAGTTTGATCAGTGGAACATCAAGACCATTAAAAAGAAAAGAGGGCCATTAACACCTGTGGAAGGAGAATTTAAAAGTAATCAGGTAGATTACAAGATCCACCCTGTCTGGGACTGCTCCCTCTGGTTGTTCCACTTCAGTTATGCGACAGTAGATCTGGATTTTAAAAAAAAGACATGGAAATGTCCTTGTGAAGGGGGTAGAAACCTGATTGTAACAGAGTGCTATGGCTGGAAATTTGAAACTATGACAACCAAGGAATTCAAAGTGTTGCTTTCTGTAGTGATTCTAATTTGGCTACTCTGAGCCTCAAAGAGAGAGCATAAATTTAACAACATGTATGCTAATACAAAATAATACATTACCTAGCAAGGGGACTACATTTCAAATGCAAATCTGAGTTGTATGCCTGTTGTGTATTTATATTTCCTATGACAACACTGGATTGGCATAACTTCAGCACTGAATATATTGAGAACTATTTAGCTTTTATAGGAATATAAGTTTCATTTCAGTGAGAATATTATGTCACATTAAAACCCTCTGTAGTTTATGTAGGTTTTCCAAGATACAGGCAATGCAGGACTGTTAAAACTGGGGCAACAATAATGCTGATAGCTTTTTTTTTCCTGACTGGAACACTGATAACAATAAAACACAGCTGGCTTTTAAATAGTTTGACTATTGTGGAATTGCTAACCCACTTTTTGGTGTATGTCATTGTTAAACTTGTATTTGTGTCATAGCTGTCAAAATACAAGTTCAGCTTTTTTCTCACCTTATTTATAGTTCATCGTGACTCTTTCATAGTGTCATCCTGTCAGTGCACAGTAGCAGGGAGAGAATTTTAGTTAAACACTGCATCAAGAAGTGTCTCCTGTCCCCTCAATGTGCTTCAGTTTGGTCACTGGCTTTGGGAAAAAGATATTTTCTTAAAGCCAAATGCCTGCAAAAAGCAATGGAATGATACTAGCTTTTTAGACCTATGAGATAGGAGAAAATATTCTTTTCTGGTGACTGGTATGGTTTTAATGTTAGCTTCATTTTTAGAATCAACTGCTCCCCATCTTTAGACAGCCATCCCCTCAAGAGGAAGAAAGTATAGTATCCAGCTCTTTTTGCTTTGTAAATAGAGGGGTTTTTTTGCACTTCCTCTCTTGTGTACTGCCTCAGTAAGCTGCAGCAGTACAGTTAGTGACCAAAGCTCTATGGGCACGAGCAGAGAATCCCTTTGTGATCTGTACTAGTTCTCTTTATCCAAATCCAACACCTGATTATTCCTACAAATCTGGCAATGTAAAGAGAGGCTCTAGTCAAAGCCAATGATTCCTAAAGGGTGTGCCATGGTATGTTAGTGTGCTGCAAGAACAGTGGATGTGTGCTTCAAAAATGATGCATTACCCAGTATCCAGCCCATGGAGCCATGCCATCCAGAAAATGGTGTGAAGCTCCAGAAAATGACTCTAGAGGGGGAGCAGTAGTAATTAGTACTGCCAGTACTCCCTGCCACCAAATTTCTAATCTCTGCACAGTGGATCAGGCACTAGCTGGACCAGGCCCGCACAGTTGGATCAGACCCAAAGACCAGATCCAGCCTGGAGGCCAATCCAGCCTACAAGGCCAAAACTTTGGGCACCACTGTGCAGTCTTATATACGTGCACCATTTTTGAAAGTTCAATGTGTTGCCAGCTTGAATCCAGAAAGAAGGGGGTGTCCCAGTTGTCAAAAAACTGGGAAATCAGCCATTTCTGCTCCTGGGTATCAGAGTAGATCTACAAGCTGCATGTGGAGCATCTGAGACTGGCTGCAGGGCCTGGGACCCACGCCACGTGCAATGCTTTCCCTGGCTGCTGTGGGACCCATACCATGGAAGCCTGTCCTAGGGGATCAGTGCCACACAGTGCCTGCCTCAGCCACTCCAGGATGTGTGCCACACCATATGCAGTGCCTCTTCCAGGACCCATGCCACATGCAGTGCTTGTTCCAGTCAGTCTAGGATCTATGCCACACAAGGCACTTGCTCCAGCCACTCCAGGACCCACGTTGCATGTGGTGCTTACTGTGGCAGTTCCAGGATCTGCATCACATGCAACACCCACTTCAGGGCCTGCACCACCTATTTCAGCGAGTTTGGGATCTTAACCACATGCAGTGCTTCTTTAACCAATCCAGAACCTGCACTGCCTGCAGCACCCACAGGAAGGCACCATGTGCATCACAGGTCTTGGAGCAGCTGCTGTAGGCAGCCACTGCATGTGGCCCATATCACAGATGAGCCTTGAAACAGGTGTCATATCCAGCATAGGTCCCAGGGTAGGTACCACCTGTGCTGGATTCAGCATGTACAGGTGTGAGTGGGGGATGGTGCATGGGCCCAGTCTGGCCTGGGGACTGGCTCCACACCAATCATTTGGCCCATGGTGACAGGTGAGTTTCATAGTTTCATAGTTGGTAGGGTTAGAAGGGACTTGAGCAGATCATCAAGTCTGACCCCCTGCCACGGGCAGGAAAGAATGCCAGGATCAAACGACCCGGGCAAGGTGATTGTCTAGCCTCCTTTTGAAGACCCCCAGGGTAGGAGCGAGCATCACTTCCCTTGGAAGTTAGTTCCAGCTCCTAGCTGCCCTGACAGTGAAGTAGTGCCTCTTGATATCTAGCCTGAATCTACTCTCAGTCAACTTATGGCCGTTGTTCCTTATTACCCCCGATAGTGCTTGGGGGAACAGGGACTCTCCCATTGCCTGCTGGTCCCCCTTGGCAAGTTTATAGGCGGCCACCAGATCCTCTCTCAGCCTTCTTTTGTAGAGGCTGAACAGGTTCAGGTCCTGTAGCCTCTCCTCATAGGGCCTGCCCTGCTGCCCCCAATCATGTGAGTGGCCCTCCTCTGGACCCTCTCAATGCTGTCCACATCCCTCCTGAAGTGCGGCGCCCAGAACTGGATGCAGTACTCCAACTGTGGCCTGACCAATG
>JAGPOW010000261.1:117709917-117727729 GCA_030014935.1 Caiman crocodilus | reverse complement strand
AGTGGCCCTCCTCTGGACCCTCTCAATGCTGTCCACATCCCTCCTGAAGTGCGGCGCCCAGAACTGGATGCAGTACTCCAACTGTGGCCTGACCAATGTTGCATAGAGGGGGAGGGTCACCTCCTTGGATCTGCTTGTGATGCATCTGATGCATGACAAGGTGCAGTTGGCCCTACTGACTGCATCCTCATGTTGGTGTTTATCTTGGAATCGATAAGGACTACAAGGTCCTTTTCTGCCTCTGTGCTGATGAGAAGGGAGTTCCCCAGCCTGTAGGTATGCTGCTGGTTCTTCCTCCCCAGGTGCATCACCTTGCACTTGTCAGTGTTGAAACCCATCCTGTTCTCATCTGCCCACCTCTGTAACCTGTCCAGGTCTAGCTATAGCCTGTCTCTTCCTTCTAATGTGCCCACTTCTCCCCACATCTTAGTGTCATCCGCAAACATGAATAAGGTGCTTTTTACCTCCTTGTCCAAGTCACTGATGAAGATGTTGAACAGTGCGGGCCTGAGGACTGAGCCCAGGGGAACCCCACTGCCCACATCCCTCCAGGTCGAAAATGACCCATCCACCACCATTCTCTGGGTGCAGCCCTCCAGCAGATTTGCGACCCATCTGTCTGTGTAGGCATCAACACCACAGTCACCTCATTTTTTGATGAGAATGGGGTGAGAGACAGTGTCGAAGGCCTTCCTAAAGTCCAGAAAGACCACGTCTACTGTGACACCTGCATCCAAGGATTTTGTGACCTGGTCGTAGAAGGCCACTAGGTTGGTCTGACAGGACCTGCCCCTAATGAACCCATGTTGTTTGCTCCTGAGCATAATTTCTTCTGCTGGACCGAGATAAGACTAATGGACCTATAGTTTCCTGGGTCCTCCTTCCTCCCTTTTTTGAAAATAGGGACCTCATTGGCCCTTTTCCAATCCTCTGGCACCTCTCCAAAGCACCACGAGTGCTTTTAGAGCTGTGCCAGGGGTCCCGCAATGTCCTCTGCCAATTCCCTCAGCACCTTTGAGTGGAGATCATCTGGACCCACCGAAGATGTCCAGTCTCACCAGAAGTTCCCTGACCAGGTCCTCTCTGTCCCTGAGCCCAACTGTGCCCCTCTTGAGTTTGTCTGGGATTCCGGTGGGGCGGGATGTCCCGGTCCCTGCTTAGAAATATGGAGGCAAATAATTTGTTAAAGAGGTCAGTTTTATCATTTGGTACAACCACCAGATTGCCAAGTATGTCCTGCAGGGGTCCCATGTTACCCAGTGCCTTTTTACTCCCTATGTATTTAAAAAAGGACTTACTGTTTGACATCCCTGATGTAAAACCATAGGAATTAGGCATGTATATATCTTTGTGGATATGGCCCTTAGTTATCAAGGTGATAGACATCTCAGATGCATGTAATACATGCAGATAGATATGTTCTGTGGTTTGGCAGAGCAAGAAGTTATAATTAGGATGCCCTTTTGCTCATGTTTTCAAATAAGACAGTAAAAGAATGGGGGAAGAAATGCCTGTAGTTTTAGTATATATTCTTTTTGTTCTTAAACAGAGACATTCAGAACATGATTTATGGCTTATTGTTTTTCTTGTTATCTAACAGTAAATTTTTTATCAGCAGGCATAGACTCACAGTTTCTATTTTGTTATAATAAAGACATTTAATAATTCAATACTCACCTCTAAGTATTTGGCTTTGGATGACTGCATGTCATTTCAGTATTTACAGTATTTGCTAAAATACTACCTGATGGAAATACATTACTGTTAGTTCAAGTCTTGGATTAGCCTTATTTAATTTTCTCCAACTATTGCAAATTGTTGAGGATGTGTACACTATAATATCTAAAACTGGAGGGAAGAAAAGAATCTAAAATAGCATGGTTAAAATACTTATTGTATACAATACTGTGGATTGGGTAAAGTAAATTAGTATAGGGATTGAAGTACATCACAAAAACATAGCTAGCTTGAGTAATATCTGGCAATCTTCAGATAATATTAATCCTGCTATTTTTTGAACCACACAAAAATCTTTTAAAAAATTGACAAGGGGTATGGATAGGGTGACAGTACTTGTCTGTGGCCTTGGACTTTTGGAAAGAAACTGTCAGGAAATCCTGTTGTTTCAAATGAAGGCTCTGTTTTATCAGGTAAGGGTTGGCAAGCAGGGCTCAGAAGCAGCTGGAGCCCATTAACCTCTCAGGAAACAAGACTAGGGCATACAAAAGGAGAAGGAAGTCAGTAGATGGCTGCTGAGACTGGCTGTATTGACAGACAGCTGTACTGAAGGGAGCATGTTGCTTGCAGAAAAGATTTCTGAGACAACTAGTAATTTGTTTTACACTTTGAGGAACAGGAATTTGGGCCTCGCAGTTTGCCTTAAACCCAAAAATGGGAAGGAGCTTTTTGAGTTTTAGGCAGAGAGAAATAGAATCGGTTTGGATAAAAACTGTTTTTTATCTTCTCTCTTCCCTACCTTCAAACATTTGTGCTAAGTACAGACTTTCAAAAAGCCCAAGGCTGAATTGATTCAACCTTTGCAGGTTAGTCTGAGCTGCATAGATTGAAATGATAAGTTAATGAACCGACAATCACTTTTGATTCTGGAAATGCAGCCACATGCCTGCAGTAACCCAGGCCAAAACCCAGGGGATGCTAAAGCACACCTCCATGCTCAGCTGGAGCAGAAAGCTTGGAAAAAGACTAGACTGCCCTTCCTGCGAGATGGGGGGCTTGCAGGGGAAGTGAGAAGCATCCTGGGGTGCTGAGGGACTGTGAGTTAACCTGAATCTGGAGGGGATCTGTGAGTTAACCTGAATCTGGAGGGGATCTGGGACGGAAGTTCAATAAACCAATTAAACCTAAATCAGTTAAATCTGATGCTACATCTGTCCGGGTTTATCTTAAACTGGTTTTGGCCATTTTGAAAGTGGTTTATGTGCACTGAACTTCTGTTGCATTACAGATTTGAATTTATATCACTATCACTTATACTGGTTTATGTGTAATTTCTGGTCCTAGCCTTATTCATATTTTCAAACAGAACAGTTCTGAGATGTGGGATAGTTTGACCAAGGGCTCTTTGCAGGGCAGGTCCACAATTTTTGGGGGCCTCCTGCAAGATATAGTTTTGGCGTCCCCCTGATCCAAAATCAAAATTCAGGTTAATTGCTGTATAAACTCACTGAAATAAAATAGTCAGGGTCAGGCTGCATGCACATGGACTGCACTGCAGGGGGTGTGGGGTGGGGGGTAACACATGCTGGGGATGCCTACGTCCCTGGGGTTGGGGCCCAGGAGGGAGTGGAGCTGGGAACTCCTTATCTGGGAAGGGGCTCTCTGCCTGCATCGAGCCCTTTAAACATAGCGCAAGTAGTGGGTAGCAAACGGGGCATGGCCCCTTGGCTGTAGGCCCCCCTGTGGACGCAGGATAGGATTGGCCGGCCCTGCCTCTTTGCTTCCCTCTCCCTCCATGTGAAAGGCTTTTCAGATCTTCCCTCGTTTTTTTTCCGTTGCTGTTTTCAGCTGGCCTTTAGGGTTTCCACAAAGGTCTGGTCCCAGTTGTTTTCTTCACAGGGCTCTTGGGTGTGTGCAAGTGGTCATGGGCTTAGATGGCCATTTCCCATTTATTTGCAGAATGAAGGGAGAGCCTCTTGTTTTCAGCCATTTCAGGGGTTTGTACTGAGTCGCAACAATTTATGATCTAGCAAAAGAATGGGAATTTGTACAGCATGTTCTCTGGGATATAAGTTAAAGGACCAAAACATTTGAAATCAACAAGGCTTGGTGATGTGTGAGGGAGAAGATAAGTGCTCAGCACTTTTGAAATTCAAGCCACTTATTTAGATGCTTACATTTGCTCTCAAGAACATACTCAAGAGTATCTTGACATATTTTTTTTATATGCTTTTCACTTGTGGGTAGGGGTAATGGTCAAATACATATCATGTAGCTTTAGGGCTAGTACTCTATTGAATACACTTATGGGTCACTTGAGACCAAATTTGATACTAACTTATACCTCAGCAGTGCTGTTGACTGCAGGGAAGTGAAAAAGAGTGACAATAATATGAGAATATTGCCCTTTAATATAACAGAGATTTCTATACCATGCATCTATGAGTGCAAGAATACAGCACACCAAAACATTAATGCAGAGACAGGGAAGCAGCCAGCCCACGGCTGTCTGCTCCTGCATCTCAAGCCACACTGTTCTGGAGCGCAGGGTGTCTCAGTGTGGGGGCTCCACAGCATGCTGAGACAGGGGAGCAGGCACATGCCCTGTATCCACATGCCACTGCCTTTCTAGCTGCGACACAGAGCCATCTCAGTCCGGAGGCTGCCTGCTGGCTAGCTCCACAATGAGGCACCCTGTGCCCCAGCCAGCCCTCCTTGCAGCACATGGAGCAGCAGGACAATATGTCCCACTGCAAAGCATATGGGCAGGTGCATACACTGTGGCACAAAGCAGCACAAATTTGCTTTGCAAACTCACACCCCTGCTCGTGTGGGTGAGGCCCATTAGTTTATTTGTCCTTCTAGTCCCATTTTAAATAATGAATCAGTTACATCTGTGCACCCTATAAATTGATTTCGTGGATTGCTATGTTTAAGGGTAGAAGGATGAGATAATTATATCAAGTTAGAAGGGCAAGGTAGTTATTGAATGTCAGTTTATCCATGATAATCATTTTATGTGAAAAAAACACACCTCTTTCTGCCCTCCCAAACAATTTCTCATATTTCACAGAACAGTTCTGAGCCATGGGAAAGTTTGACAGAAGCCTCCTTCTGCTCCTTCTAGTTTCCCTTTGGTTTAGCTGCCACTTACCATGTGGTAGAGCAGGCGCACAAAACAGTTACCATACATCAGCCAGCGAATGGCAAATCTCTTGTTTTGACTCTGTAATTGTTTCATCTGTCCGCATCCTACTTTTCCTGTACTCTAGGTAATTCAGGGACAGATCCAGATATTGCCTGTATTTACAACCATCAGTACTTTGTCTTTGATTCGTAGTCTGCTTCAGTTCAGCAGTACACAAAAGTATGGTTACTGCCAGGTGGGTTTGCAGTGGTTGACCTTATTCTTATATATGCTCTTTAGTCTAGCTAGGAAAGTCAGGTCTGCTTCTGTATTTTTGGCTCAGTTCTGCTTCCAATGAAATCAATAGCAAAACGTCTATGGAAGTTGGCACCTTTTGGTTTCAGAACATTCATGGATAACCTTCAAGTGTATTTTTTCTGTTTTGCCGTACTTATCAGAGTGAAATAATTAGGAACGTTGCATCTGAAGTAGCTGCTTCTCCAGTCAAACCAAATCTTCTTGTCTAAAATCTTAAGTCACAACTTTGGATCCTTTAATGGTTTGGGTACTAATCCCTAAATACCTTGAAATTACCTCAATTCACTGAGATTCTTTGCTGGAGAATGTAACAGTAAACTATGTGGAGGGAAAAAGATAGCAGGGCTCTTATCATGCTGATACCATTGTGCACTTGAATTCCATATCATTTGTTAACTGCAGAGTGTCGCATTCACAGGTTTGGCTTTGGTGTAGCGGAGCAGTGGTATACCTTTATTCATTAGCTTTTGGGATTTTACAAAGGGCTTCTGCATGCTGCCTGGGTTTTTTTGCAGGTTTTTTGAAATTGGTGTACAGGAGATGAATTCATTTGACAGGTTTATTCATGTAACAAGTTGGATAATCATTTGTAATTCACAGTTTAATTCACTAGGGGGTTATTAATTTAAAACTTGGCCTGTATTCCTTATCAGCTATTCATTGAAGGGTTTACACCTTTCACAATGGGATTTGTGTAAATCAGCACATTGTAAATTTGCCTTTCTAACAGGTTTATTGCTTTATCAGGTATTCACTTAGGATTTCACTATTCTGTCATAAAGCATTTCCAGACACAGAATACATTTTTACTGATATAATCTACTATGTCGACCAAGACATACACATCAGCTGTCATATATGTATTAGAATGAAAACACCTATTTACTCTTGCAGGACCCAAGGATCCAATGCAAATGTACTCAATTTAGATGCAGTCCATTGCTATTAACGATCAGGGAATGAGATATCATATAGTTGAGACAGTTAAGCACCGAGAAAGGAAACTATTTCTGTGTGGTTCAACTTTTCTGTAAACATATATTCTTTAGAAGAGAAAAAAAAATGAGACTGACCCAAAGCCCAGCAATTCTGGCCCTAAAAGTTCAGTTCTAATAAACGTTTGTCTCACTTTCAGAATCATAGGTAGACAATGTCAGGTTTTACAGCCCTGACCAATTAGATCAAGAGACACAGTTTTCCAGACGGAAGCTAAAATGCTACATTTGCCAAAGAACATACAGTAACCATTATGAAAAAGAGTTTCTTTGACAATAACCTGTATTCTTTTTAAATAGGAAATCTTCTGTTTCATCTGAAGCACTAGAGGGATTTAACTGATCCCCCATTTTTTTAGTCTAAACATGCTTCTTGATTTAATCTACAAATATGAAGGTATCAAGAACAGTATATCAGATATATTCAGCATTAAATTGGATATTACAAAATATAAACATAGCTGGTTAAAAAAAAGAAAGCAAAGGGAAAAACTGCCAGGAGAATGCAAATGAGACAAGAGTCTTTGAATTTGTGTATCTTTCAAACTGATTTGAAATGCAATTCTAAACTGAAAATTTCTGTGTTGAAAGGATCTCTTCTTAGTGAACATCCTTGCTCCCTCTATGTCCTCAGGTTCATAAATGTTGATTCCAGTAATCAAAATAAGTTCTTGCTACTCTTTATTCTTGCTGAAGTGCAGAGCCACTGTACCTAGGAAGGAGGCAGTTGAAGTTCGTTCTTGCTCACAAGTAATTATCAATTATCAGAATCAATATTCTGGCTGTGGAGCCAAATCTGACTTTTGGGCACATCTGTGTGTTCAACCTTGTTGAGCAGAAGACAGAGTTGCACAGATACACTCACCATGCTTGCCTTACAGAATATTAGCTACCAGGGATGATGTGCAAAATGGGATGAATGTGCTGACATGGCAGCTTGAAGAAATGTATTTGTTCTTGTAAAATGAGCAAACTTGATGGGAAAGAATTGAGAAAGCACATTTATGGCATGTGGCATACCATTTTTAGGGAGTCATTCAGCACATTCAGAGGTACATTTTGGTTATTTGTCGATTCAATATGTGCTTGTGGTTTTATTGTCTAAAACCAATGCCCAAAGTTCAAAATATGCAGGAATTAAATCATTGAACACTTAAATTAGATATAACTGTAAGTATAAAAGAAAATGTTATGCAAGTCTGTCCAAATCAAACATATAAACAAGACCATGCAGTGTTTTTGTTTTTGTTTGTCTTTCTTAGCCACTCAGCAAATATCCTCCTTTAATAAATGACATCGCCTTTTGGCTGACTTCTGAGAAATACTCTGAAAATGATTTCTGTGAGTTAGTCCGAAACATCGGCGGGGACCTGGTAGAAAAGGTTGATCTCATTGATAAATTCACACATCCAAAGTAAGTAAAGCTCTTGAAATATCTGTTGTCAGAAGTTAAATGTTATGTAAAAACATAAAAATTATTAAAATGGTTGTATACTTAGTATTTATAGCTCCAACATTTTATGTGGTTTCCCCCCCCAAAATAAACATTGTTTATTTAGGAAAAAATAACCTTGTTTTTAAAGCAGTGATTCTTAACCAGGGTGCCTTGAGATCCTTTCATGGGTGCTGCCAGGTGGCATGCAATATTAGCATTGTTAGGTTTGCAAACAGGATTCACAAGGTAAACCCAGAGATTTCAAATAAGAATCCATGGTGTTAAAAATTTGCTGACCTGGTGTGATCTTTTTGAGTTCTTTGGAACAG
This sequence comes from Caiman crocodilus, assembly GCA_030014935.1. Classification (NCBI taxonomy): domain Eukaryota; kingdom Metazoa; phylum Chordata; order Crocodylia; family Alligatoridae; genus Caiman; species Caiman crocodilus. Next base: position 117,719,848 of record JAGPOW010000261.1, on the reverse strand, counting down.
AACAATTGTTCTGTTATTTTTTTGTAGTAAAAAAACCTGAGTGAAAACTAAGTTCTGATATTTTCCGTGGGGTACCTTGAGCCTATTAAAAAGTCCCTCGAGCCTACCTACATCTAAAAAGGTTGAGAACCACGGATTTAAAGTCTTGCCTGAATGTTCCATTTATAGTAATGAGAGTAAATCCAGTGACTGGAGGCAGCATAGTACTGGCTAACCATCACTCTACCCTGTAGATATGCCAATCTACCTCACCCTTGCCTACAACATATTTGCTATTCTAGTCCTGATCTTTTTTGATCTGTAAGTACTATTTATTTAACCTGTTCCTTTCTCCCTTTTTTCTGAGCTAAGCCATGACTGTTTCATGAAAATGGATGTCAGGTGTAATTTTGGACTTATTTGGACACACAAACTATTCTAAAAATTCTAAAATTCACCTGCATCATTAGGACACTTCAGATTTTCAGGCATCAGTGTTTCTTCCTTTTGGGGTAAAATCACTGAGATTGCCTTAGTAGGAAACAAGAACCATCTTTCTAATATAGTCTGCTATCTCCAACACCGAAAAATGCCAGATGTTGCAGATAAAACTATTTTTGAAGCCATGATCTGGGCAGATTTAACTATATTACACCCTTTCCAAAATAAAAGATGAGAGGTAAAATCCCATTAGCTGAAACAGTTGTTTAAACTGGGTTTTAGAAATAGTTTTTCTTATCAGGGTTTCTGTAGTTGTTGCAGGAAGAAAGGGCAGTGAACTTAACTACATGATATTATTTCAAGGGGGAAGGGAAATTTCTGTTTTCAATATGGCTGATAATCAGGCAGGTTTAATCCATCCTGATTAGGATATTATCCATAAATAATTAGCTAGATGGATAGACTATTTGTGGTTTAATAGATTAAATCATATGCAGTTGGTATTTAGCATTTTTCTTAAAGTACACTTGTTGACTATTTTATTTGGGCAAAGCAACAGAATTGCCACTTGAATTTCTGAAACATCTAAAAATCTTTGAATGACTAATTCCTAAGTGCTTCTAACATTTAAGTGATGTCTCTTACTGTGGGAAGGATTTTTATTTAATATCTCTAGACTAAAAACTTAATGTCCAGCAAAGCAATATAGGATATGATCAGATGATGAATGTACCTCACTGTAAAGAGCAACAAGATTATATACTGTGGAGAAATTGGAAAGTGAGTTTATTGCAGTTATGCACAGCCTTTTTTTTTATTGTCACTTGGGCAGCGTTATATTGTCAGTTATCACAAGACAATGCCTAGACATGGAGAACTAGTCACACTGATGCTGCTGAAAATACATTTAATTGCCAGTCTTCATGTCAGTGCTGATACCACAGGCTACACATCAAAATGCTGTTGTATAGAATTGGGACAGTAAACTAGTTCTGGGCTGGACTTTTCCATTCTCTAATTCTGGATCTTTGCTGCCTAGAGAATATTTGTTTCTGTGGTCAGTTTTTGCTTGGTGTAAGGACTGGGTAATAGATACTGTAGCCTAATGACTGGGCCACTTGGGGGAGGACAGAACTTAGGGACCATGCTAACAGACCCAAGGGAAAAATCCAGTCCAAATCAGAGGATGAATCAAGTTTCAGGAATCAAAAGTCTGTGCCAAAATTGGAGTGAACCAGGAGTCAGAGGACACCAAGAGTCAGAGCCAAAAGTCAGAGACCAAGGCAAAAAAACAGTAGTTTAATATGGCCATGATCAGTCTGGGATATAACTTGCACCAAAACAGGTGTGGCCCAGTCATTTCCACACTAGGTTTACACAGCAATTAAGTTGAATTAGCGGTGATAGTTTCTAGGTAAACCGTAAATTTGAATAATTTACAGATACTTAATGTGGGACAGTGGACTTGCCTATCTGCAAAATCTAGGGTTTGGTGCAAGATGAGATGTGTGAGCCATGCCCATTGTCTGTTTCCAGCCTAAGTTCTCAGATCCAAGGGGATTTTCCAAAAAGCCATGTTCCACAAATAAAGCTGGGTAGGCTTAGGAGTCAAAGAACCAAGCCTCCATTGAGGCTTATCACAAGAGACTTTCAGAAAGAACTACTGACTGACCTGCAGGCTGCTGCCATCTGCAGTCACCTCAGTGTATACTATATAAACACATGTAAATCAGGACAAAGGTATTTGAATTTCCTGCCTTGCCTTAAACCCTTCATGCAATATGCTCCCTCTCTGCAGGTGCCATGGCATAGTCCTGGCTCTCCTGATTTCACAGCCAGTACTCTCAGTCAAATGGTGCCCAAAATTCTGGCTTGCATAGGGAAAGAGAACTTTAAAGTAGTAGGACTCTGTATCATGTCAAGGGTGAAGTTTCCTTAATAGAGTCCCTTTATGAATACTGCTCCCACCTTTTCTTGTTTGATTGGATTAGGACCTTCTCTGACTGGAAATATGGGAGCAGGAGTCCATTTCTTAGCACTTGGAGGAGAAGAGGACGATTAGGAACAGTCAGCATGCATTCACCAAGGGCAATTCATGCCTGACCAACCTGAGTGCCTTCTATGATGAGATAACTGGCTCTATAGATACAGGGAAAGCCGTGGGCATAATATACCTTGATTTTTAGCAAAATTCTGATACCATCTCACACTGCGTTCTTGCAAGCTAGCTGAGTAAGTATGGGTTAGATGAATGGACTGTAAGGTGGATATAAAGCTTGCTGGGTAGTCAGGCTCAACTAGTAATCAAAGGCTCAATGTCTAGTTGGCAGCTGGTACCAAGTAGAGCGCCCCAAGGGTTGGATCTGGAACTGGTTTTGTTCAGTATCTTTATTAAATATCTGGAAGATGAGATGGATTGCACCCACAGCAAGTTTGCAGATAACACCAAGCTGAGGGATGTAGTAGATATGCTGGAGGGTAGGGCTGGGATTCAGACTGACCTAGACAAATTGGAGAATTTGGGCCAAAAGAAATCTTATGAGGTTCAACAAGGACAAGTGCAAAGTCCTGCACTTAGGATGGAAGAATCTCATGCACCAGTACAGGCTGGGGGCTGAATGGCTTAGCAGCAGCTCTGTAGAAAAGGACCTGGGGGTTACAGTGCATAATAAGCTGAATATGAGCTAACAGTGTGCCGTTGTTGCCATAACAGCATACTGGTCTGCCTTACAAGGAGTGTTGCCAGCAAATCAAGGGAAGTAATAACCTTGCTCTATTCTGCCCTGGTGAGGCCACATCTGGAGTACCATGTCCAGTTTTGGGCCCCCAATATAGAAAAGATGTGGACAAGTTGGAGAGAGTCCAGCAGAGAGCAACAAAAATGGTGTAGGGACCAGGGCACATGACTTATGAGGAGATGGTGAGGGGACTGGGTTTACTTAGTCTGTAGATAAGAAGAGTGAGAGGGGATTTAATAGCAGCCTTTAACTACCTGAAGTGGGGTTTGAAAGAGGATGGAACTGAACTGTTCTCAATGGTGGCAGATGACAGAAAAAGGAATAATGGTGTCAAGTTGCAGCAAGGGAGGTTTAAGTTGTATATTAGGAAAAACCTTCTCACTAGAAGGGTAGTGAAGCACTGAAACAGGTTAACCAGAGAGGTGGTAGAATTTCCATCCTTGGAGGTTTTTAAGGCCTGGCTTGACAAAGCCTTGCCTGGGGTGATCTAGTTGGGGATGGTCCTGCTTTGAACAGGGGGTTGGACTGGATCCCTTCCAACCCTAACTTTCTATGATTTATTTCCTTGGTTTTCTAGCATTTTTCACTTTGAGGCATTTGATGCGTTCCAGGCATACACCTTGGTACAAATATTTTTTGGTATGATATTTTTTGTTTAATGGTACAACTTATTACATCCCTTCCTATGGAACATGCATTGTGGTTTCTCAGATTTGAGAGGTGAAATGTCATCTTGAGGATCAGTTCAAATCTTTGTGGTTTATCATATTGCTGTGAATGTACCACCTACTTCCCTTTCTAGGGACACTCAGTCCTCATTCATGAAACTTCCAGACATGCCACACTATTAATAAATAAATAAAGTTCTCCTTATCTTTAGGAACAACATAGAAAACATTTCAGAAATGCCACAAATGTTTGTTTGGTAAATTGTGCTGTCCTTTTCACTTGCAAACAAATTAATTCTAAATGCACCATTAAAAATGGCTCCAAATGGGGCAATTTTAAACCTTTTTTTTTAAAGGTAGAGTTCCTTGGATGGTGATTTGTGGATATTTTGTCATTTTTTTACAGCTTATATTGTGCATATGTAAAATAGAACTTACTACTGCTTTACTGACAAAATAACTTCCGTAAGTTGTTCTTGCATGCTGTCCAAAACACTTGCAAGACTGACTCGCTGAAAATAACAGTACTCTACTCTGCCATAACTGTGATATAGTCGGTTTGTTGAGTGATTGGTATAGTAGCAGGTTAGCTGTGTGATGCAGAAAACCTCTGTCTGGCAAGGAAAAAATATAATGTACACAGTTCACACTATGTTATTTTATCGTTAAGGATCAAAAAGTCTTCAGCCATTGTCTTGAATCTGTAGAGGCCTGAATGACTGCTCTGACACACTGGTAGAGAGTATGATTATCAGTCAAGGCCAAAAGGGAAGTCTGCACATTGCTACCATGACCATGAGTGGTATTAAAGTGGGGTTTGAATCTTCCTGAAAGTGTAGTGACTTAGTACATTGACATTTGCAATTTTCACCTCAGAACTATAAACCTGAAATTCAGCTTGTTCCATGATTAAAAAGAAAACAGATTAGATTCATCCAAATAAGATTAAAGTATATGGAGAGAAGGGGAGTGAGTCAATATTTAGCTTTTTGCAGACTTTTTAACTGACTTTCTTACTCTGAGGACTTTAGCACTTAGCAGAAAATGATGTAAAAAATAAAACTTTGTGAGAACACAGTAGAAGAATTTTTGGCTAAGGTCTATTGTAGGTGTTATTTCTGTGTATAATACCCTATCATATATGGAATTCATGTGTATCAGAAACAGTCCAAGACCCTGGTGTAACCTACTCTTGACAGTATCTTTGGGCTGTAAAGGTCACATCAAATTTGCATTGATTTTATTCATGGTATTTAATGAAAAATTAAATACTGTAAGCTTCATGTTATCAAGGCATTGTAAAGATGCAACTAAACCTAAAATCATGGTTTGCTGAATTGCCAAAGAGATAAAGCAAAAATGTGTACAATGTGACCAGTAAGCAAACAAAAGTAAGGATTATGACAGTTATAAAGTTAGCAGCCAAAATATTAGAAGAAACAGATGGGCAAGCTGTTTTCAACCATTTATTTGACAAATTTAAGCCATTTATTGTTTGCAAATAATTTGCAAACATGTTTGGATTTTTACTGATGTGTTGTTCAGATTCATTTGATAAATTGAACAGACTTGTCTAAGGATTGCTTGCAAAAACTACTCACTGTGACATGCTGTCTGCATTCATTACTTGCATTTTGCTTCTGCTTTGTGATTAGCCACTTGAATCATATGGTACTGTTTCTGTTACCTGACTAAATGACCGCTTGCAAATCGCCAAAGACCTTTCAAGATTAGTAGTGTGATGGAGCACCTTTGGGGGTGCTTGAAAGGTCTCTCACAGGCTCTGAAGGGAGCCTGCTTTGGAGGAGCAGCAGGGGAAACCTTCCCAAGGTGCCATCTTAAGGGGAAGGTGTGTGGCAGGGCACTGTTGGTACCTTCCACGTTAAGACCAGAGCCAAGCAGCCAGCAGGTGCTTGATTGTAGTGGCAATTTTAGATCTCTGACCACCCATATAAACATGGCAGTTCACTGCTGGCAGGCCAGACAGCAACATAGCCTGCAAGGCTTCATGCATCATCCTGGAGGTAAGGGCAGGAGCTGTAGGGAATGGTTTGGAGGCTCCTGGTCATGGGCATGACCTAAAACTGCACCCTGCCAGGAGTGATTGGCCTCGTGGGGCTCTCAGTGGTGCGGGAGCCCCTAGGAAATGCCAGGCCAGTTATCAACCCAGTGAAAGGTGGGTAACAGCACCTTAATCCTAGCCATCACCTTCGGGTGGGTCTGGTAACATTGGAGGTAGTTGGGGCCAAGCACGACTACAGCCACCTGAGCCCTGTGGGGTGCAAGACCCCAAGGAAGAAGAGCTGGGGCCAGGCACAGCTATGGCCACCTGGGCCCTGCGGGATGCAAGACCCCTGAGGAGAAATAGTTGGATGCCAGGCATGGCTGCAGCCACCTGAGCCTTGTGGGGTGCAAGACCCTGAGGAGGAAGAGTGGAGGCCAATCATGGCTGTGGCCACCTGATCTCTGTGGGGTGTAGGACCCCAACAAAAGGTAGTTGGGGCCAGGCACAGCTATGGTCACCTGAGCCCACCAGAGAGGGAAGCCCTGTGGCCCCAAGTGGGGGGGGTGTGGAGCCCCAAGTGAGGGGAGCAGAGATGAGTAGCCCCAGTGAGGGGGTGGCCCTAGTTAGGGGGCAGAGATGTGGAGCCCCCGCAAAGAGGGGCAGTGAGAAATGTAGAGCCCCAGTGAGGGGGCAGAGATGAGGAGCCCCAGAGAAGGGGGGAAACCAATGTGTTTATATAGAGAGAGACAGAGTTGCCCCCGGAAGGGACCAGAGCAAGCTTAGACCTGGTTGGGTAATTGGCTGGCCACTACCCTGGTGAGGGTCACGGGAGAGGCCCAAAAGATGGTATGTCTGCCACCCAAGTTATGAACTATGTATGCCTGTGGCCTACGGGGCCCGCTCCAAGAGAAAGCAAGGTGGCATAAGTTGTTGATGCATGAAAGAGATCCTGTGAGAGGGGGTGGAGCGTGAGATGCCCTTGTTAGAGGAGGGCGGTGTGAATGGGAGTGTGTCTGCGGCCTGACAACGAGGCCTAAGCTTGGTCTGTCTGTAGGCCGGAAGCACTGTGTCATCTGGATGCCATTTGCAGGGCTTGCGCTGTGGTGTAGAGGAGGATCAGAGCCACAGATAGCACCCCCTGGCATGGGGGCAAGAATGGGCAGCCTCCTGCCTTAATTAAAATTGTAATTAATTAAGAACAAGGCATGGCAGGAGAGTCAGGTGGGTGGCGTGCCCAAAAGCAAGTGGGGAAACTAACACTGGCAATGTGGGGCTCACCTGCTGGCTGCTTGGCTCCAGTCTTAAAGTGGCAGGCATTAACAGTGCCCTGCCACAGCTGTGCAAACATCTAATGACTATTTTTTTGTAGAAGTATTTGTGACATTTTCAGCCTTGAATGCTCCGGTGAACAAATGTTAGCAAAAACAAAGAGTTGTGGATAGTGAGAATTTTATAGGCCCTTACAGAGGGAATACTATTTCATCTGTTTTTCATATTTTCTGCAGTAACAGTGCAGTAACATCTCTAAGCGCAGTACTTTTTATTTTATTGGATTACTTATCTAATATGTATAGAAGCATGCCAATGGTTAAATAATAAAGCGGTCTCCTTTCAGAAAAGAAATAGGTTTCTTCTTTCAGAGAAAAAATATGTTGGACAAAAGGTCAATTGGAGGAAAGATTTGTGCCCGTCATAAGTAAGCGATTCAGACTGCTGCCTCGATCTTACAGGATTCCTGTAAGAGGAGTCTATTAAATTGTTGAGCTATTAAAATTAGTAATGCATCAATGCACAGATGAAATTCTAGTGAAGAAAATGAGAATACATGTGCCTGAAATAAAACTAAAAATACTAGTCAATAATATTGAAAACCTAGCCACTATTAAGTAAAATATAAAGTCTTTCATATGTATATAATAGAAAACTAAGTTCTCATCTTAAAACCAGAAGATGTGGTATGTGTGAAGCAACCAGTTTAGGAGAAATTACTCCATTTTTAGCATGTACCATTACAGGTAATGATAAGAACAGACTCAGTGAACAGCAAGTAAAAATTCATTTGTTTGAATGAGATATGAGAGTCAGCAATCAAATAAAACAGACATGTCTGAATGTAGGTTTTCAAAAAATGTACCAAAGGAGAGATTTCCCCAAGCTTTTAACAGTCTTAAATATTATTAAATACCTTGATTCCAATATGATGTAGAAGCTTTGAAACTGCAAAATGGCTCTAAAACTGGGGTTGCAGCTTTTGGAGGATCATATCTTAATAACTGAGTCTTCAGATGGTGGCAGCCAGTGGCACAACATTCAGCACAGGGAATGCAATGTGTAAAGATGTGCGTCTAGGAAGGGCATCCCATTACTGGCAAAAGATGCTCTTGGCTTGGCTGATGGCAGGAGTAGAAAAGCGAAATGGGGCAGGTTGGGAGTACAGATAAGCAGCTTGGTCTATAACAGCTACAGCATGCTTCTCTCCAGAATGAGGAACTGAAATGAGAAGTGCTAACACCTGCATACTTCTACCTGGGCACTTTCCAAGGCAGCACACCTGAGTTCTTCTGCTTTCTGCTGTATAAAATGGAATAGAATACAGCAGCCTCATCTGTTTTGAAATTTTTTTGAATATCACTAGATATTTTTCTTCTAGCACAGGATCTGGGCACTGACTTTAGTAGTTCGACACAGAACCTTCTCTTGTGAGAAGAGGTAAGGAATATGATATCAGGAAGACTGGAGCAAGGAAATATACAGCACTGTAATTCAGAAATGCACTGTGTTCTCAGTAGTATTTTAGTAAATTTTTAATCAGAACAACTAAAATACACTGAAAAAAAGCAGCCTTGGGGAGAGGAAGGGGGAAAATTGATTTTGCTGCCTTCCTCATGCAATGGTGCCAAAAATACAGGAACCTGGGAGTGGGAAGAAAAGGTTGCTCCTGCCTTCCAGTGACTTTCCTATGCACTTCTATTCTTTTACAAACAGGACTGTACATTGCTGATGTCTATAAGTGTTAAAATAGGAACAAAGGAAAGCCATTTACTTCTGTGATGTAGTAGGCATATGTTGTAGGTATTTTTTAAAAAATAGTCTAAAGACAAGAATTTTTGAGGGTGATATCTTTTATTGGACCAACTGCATCGTCGGGATAGTGTTACACAAGCTTTCAAATGCAAGGTATTCTTCACCAGGTCTGAGGGAAGAAGCAGGGAGAGTGATAATTAACAACAGCATGTAGGGCTGTGAAACTGGGGGAGAAAGAGATTCCCATGGGTAGCAGAGAAAAAACAGAAGAAATGAAGCTTGGTTAATGGGAGCTCAAGACCTTTGAAAAGAAGGGAGGGTCATTATTACCTAAAGTGTGAAGGAAGAATTTCAGGAATGAGTTACATTATAATATGCCATCAGTTAATATCAGTGTTCAATGCTTTGTTCTTAGGGCCTCACTACACTGTAATTTTGGGCAGCTCCTGGATCTCTACACCTGGACTGTCCTGACATTGAATACTTATACACATACTTTTTTGTCCCACAACTCATCAGAGATCTGCCACTTCAGAGAAGATTGAGTCTGCTATGCATGCAGGCTGATATACACTGCCATTGGCAACACATAGGCAGTACACGTGTACCCCCTGAGACTGGCTGTGCACCCCTTGTGAAAAGGCACCACTGACACTGCTGGCGGCACCTGCAGGCAGTTGCTGCTAGCTATTCCCCTCCCCTTGCCACTGACACCGTCAGCAGCATCTGTGGGGCAGTCTGCAATCGCTGCTGGACATTGCTGCAAGTCGTTGCCGACCACAGGTCGGCGCTTGACATCCCCCCCCCACCAGCAACAGTGCTGTGGCCACCTGCAACAGCTCCCAGCTTGCTGTCACCTGTGGGAGCTCACCAAGCCCCCACTGCCAGCCTCTGAGGGCACGCGGTGCTCATGTGCACTGTGCTTCATTGTATGCAGTTGTATAAGTGGCGAAATGCACATCAGTATACAGGGAATGGTGGCAGTACACTTTTGAACTAAAGCACCTTCTGTGTGTTTTAGTTCAAAAGCACACCACCATCATTTTCTCAGCACTGACACACATTTCGCCACTTAT
>JAGPOW010000261.1:117664283-117706292 GCA_030014935.1 Caiman crocodilus | reverse complement strand
GGGGATACAATTTGCAAGTGAACAGACGTTTCACGTTTGCTTCCAAAAATGTAGACATATGCCTTCAGTGGCTCAGGCTAGAAGCCAGGGGGTGCTAGAGCAGCTCTCCCTTCCCTTCCTCAGCAGCTGGAAGGATGGAGGGAAGCTGACCTGAGGGGGGTTTGGCCAGGCCCCCATTGTGGCCTATAGGGACACCAGCTGGGGTGTGTCTGGAGTGGGGGTAGGAAAGCAGCCCTTGCCAGGCTTATTCCGGAGGCCAGACACACTGGCCAGGGCAGTGCCTCAGGTGATGGAGGTTAGGAGGGGAGGATTAAACTCCCCTGTTTGGGCTTGGGCACAGGGACCTCAGCTAGGGTCTGCCCAGCTTTTCCCCCTGCTTCCTGCTCATATGGTAGAGAGCCTGGCTAGAGCTGGCTGGCATGGCCCTCCTATCTGCCCAGGGCTGTGGCTGTGCCTGGGGTTGGGGCTGCCAGGCTGGAGCTATGGGGCTGAGCTGGGCCCGCCCATGGCTACTGCTGAGGGCAGATGTAGAGGGACTAGCCTGGGCTAGGCTACGGGGGCCGAGTAAATCCCAGTGGGCTGCAGCTCTGGCTGGTGCTGTTGGCTTCAAATATCCAACTCAGGATCCTTAGAATTCTGGTGTATTAGGTGGATTGAAACACTGTAATCATAAACCATCGGGCTGGTCCCCCCTGCCATCCCCCACACACACATGCACACACAGAGTAGCAAGCTACAGAGTCAGGTGTACCTGTCCTACAAGCGCTGGAGTCTGTCATTGAGGCTTCTTTCAGCGTGGTGTTATCTTCCAGAAAGGGGTCACCAGCTGGTCCTTCTGGCTGGACAGGTCTGGTTGAGTTGGAGATCAAGAGGGTGCCCCTGAAGGTCACTTTTCACTGCCTTTTATCTGTCCTTGGCAGATTTTGGTGACTCCCCAGTTTTCAGGTTTGCCCAGTCCAGGGGTCATTGACTCTCATGGGACTTCCCCCCCCTCAGTGGCTACTGGACGGCATCTGTCAGTCCCAGGGGTCGTCTGCATGTACGTGCAGGTTTGGGAGTCCATTGATGAATTTAGAATAGGGCTCTGGGAGCGGTCAATCTGGAGATATTCAGCCCAAAAGATGTTCCCTGGTGTTGAATAACTCAGGCCTGGGCTTCTAGCCCTTGATCAGTGACATTTAGAGATTTCCTGGTTGTTACATTGTCGTCTGTTGAGTTCTTCCATTGGCTGATCTGCAGCTTCCCAGGTGTTAAATGCTGCCTGCTTCCATGTTACACATTCAGTCACATTACACATGGAATCACTGATTCACTCGCTCTTTCAGAGGCCAGCCTGATATAGGGAAGGGCAGTTTGATTCCTGCCCTTAACATTGTTACAATGTATAACTTACTTATGAAACTAAACACATTCAGTTGAAAGTTGAGGAGTATAAAATATAAGCTACAAATGCCATGGCACACACATAGGTAAAAATACCAAAATACTAGGGGAGTTACAAAATGCACACATACAAATTTTAAAACACAATTCCTTATCTTAAAGTGAGAGAGAGGAAGAAAGAAAAGGTAGAAAAAGAGAAACATATGCAGAGAGGAGAGCAAATGCAGGCAAGAGGAAAAGGGGGCTTTCTGCTACAGTGCCATGGGAGCTGTGCTGTGGGATTGCTTCCAGCTCCCTGCACCAGAACGGGCGGAGCTGTCATGGAGCCACAGCTGGCTTGGCCGCCTTCTACCTGCTCTGCCTGCCTGCAGGGGCTGCTCATTGCACTGGGTGGGCAGAGTGGATAGAAGACAGCCAGAGATGAAACCATGCACTAGGCAGAAGCTGCTGGACTGGAGCCCCCTGCCACCCACCCTACCACCTGGAGCATCACAGCGGGCAGGAGTGGGACAAGGAGAATCCACTGGAGGTGATGGGAAGCTGTGTGCTGGCTGGGCTTGGCAGAGCTGTTCTGCTCCCCTCACCTCCAGCTGTGACTCCTGCTCCTGCTGCACCATGCATCACTGCTCCAGGCGGGTGGAAGCTTCCTGCTTGCCCACCCAGAATGGTGCAGCAGGGTCAGGGGTGGCAATGGCAGCAGGAGCTGGAGCAGGCAGCAAGAGCTGGAGGTGAGGGAGCAAGAACAGCCTCGCTGGCCAAGGCCAGCATGCAGCTTGTGCTGTGGCTGCAGCCATTGGGTTCTGCACTGGACAGGGAGAGCAGCAGTGGCTGCCAAGATCAGGGCCTGTCAGCACCTCCAAGCCAGCCCAGGTAGCCCACTGCCTGGCCAGCCCCTATCCATGCTTCTGGGCCCAGCTGTCATAGAGTGGCAGTCAGCTGAGAACAGCCCTGACCCCACGGCCTGGCCTGGGCTGACTCTACCAGGCCTTTCCCAGATGGCTGCTGCTGTATGACATTGCATCCCGGCCTGGGTGTGGGGAACTGGAAACAATCTGGCCTCACACCTCCAGTGGTCCCAGCCTGAGCCACAGCCTGCCGGGAAGTGCCTGGCCCCCACAGCCCAGCCTGGGCTGGCTCCTCCACATACAACCTTAGCAGTGCCTGCAGGCCAGCTTGGCTCAGCTCCAGCCCCAGCTGGGGGTGAGGCAGGAAGATGGCAGGGCCATGCTGGCGGACTACAACCATGCCCCCGCCCCAGCCCTTGCCAATAGAGTGGAGCAGGGACAGTGGATGGTGTGGGAAATGCTTGACTGGGGCTGCTCTGCTCTGCCCTGGCCAGGCAGATTCCAGCTGCCAGTGGAACAGGGGATGGAGGAAGAGATTAAACACTCCCCTCCTCCCCCTTTGCTTCTGGCTCTGGATGGGGCTGCCCATGCTCCCGTTCCCCCACCTCCCCTATTGCTCAAGTGAGGGTGGGAATGCTTAATAGGGCCTGCTACACCCTGGCAAGGCAGACCCAGGCTGTGGTCCCCCCAGTCAGAGAGGCCCCCCCTGCCTGCCATGCCACACTGTCTTCTGGCCATGCCCCTGCCACTGCTGAGGCTTAAGAGCAGAGGGGCAGGGCTCTCTGGAGCAGAGAGCACAGCCAAGCCCAAGGCTGAAGAGCATGCTGGGGGACTCTGATTTAACTTGAACCAGGTAGGGGTCTGGTTTGATAAACCAGTTTGACACAAATCAGTTAAGTCTGATACTACATTCCAACCAGATTTATTTTAAATTTGTTTCAGCCATTTTGAAACTGGTTTATGTGCATTGAACTTCTGTTCTGTTACAAGTTTTAACCAGTTTCTGATCACTTAAACCAGTTTGTGTAATTTCTGTCCCTAGCCATAGAGACTCCCAGGGCTGGAGATTCCAGGGCATTCAGGAATCTGTGTTCCTTTTTGCCAGGGAGCCTGCAAGCATTGGCTGGAGATTCAGCTCTTGGGTTTCTAGGTGTCCTGCTTCTTAGTGAGTATATGCTATGAGTTTTATTTTGGAAAGATCAAACTGATATTCCTGGGGGGATTTCCAGGAAACATAACTGTGACAGGTGTCAGCCCTACTTACTGCAGTACTGGTGTCCACATGCCTGATCTGTGGGTAAACTGGATGGCACCACCTGGCCAAAAGGAGCTCTGCTGGTTGGTTCAGTGCCTGAAGGTTCCAGGCTTAAAGGAAGTCCAGAAGTAGAGCCAAGGGAGGATGGGAGGAGATGGGAGGATTGGCAATGGAGCCAAATGCTGGAAGGGACCTGGTATGTTCATTCAGGGCCAGCATGCCCAGAGGGGCTGCATGTGCGTCTTGACACTCTTGCATTCAGGAAGGACCTGGACACATGCCATATAGTCAGCAGGGAGCTGGTTTCTCTCCCTGGAGGTATAGTGCCTGGAAAAAAAAACCTAGTAGCCTGTACCGCCCAGGCATCACGGGTGATTCAAACAGGCACCAGCTTGATTGCTGCAGCTGGCAGGCCAAGCAGCCCAGACCCAATGTCACTTTCCAGCACCCATGATGACCCCCTCAAAAATATTCGGTCAGCTGGGGCTGGGAGAGGGCAGCCCAGTGGACACTGCTGGAACTTGCCAAGGGGAGAACCTGGCATAGGATCCCCCTTGGCACCACACATTTTGGTCAAGTGTTCACAGACCCAGAGTGTTCTGGAGAGGGATTGGCTGAACCATGAGCACCGTGAAGGTATGGAGAGACATCTCTTGAGGCATTACAGTACCTGGCTGGGCAGAACTTGGACCAGAAACTATGCCCAGCAAGGGGCATCGCTGACTCAGGAATTTGTGGGAGAAGGGTGCACCGATCACCAAAACATCCACACACTGAAGAAAAGCAATTGGTGCGGGGGCATCATTGCCCTGCCCACCACACAATCTGAGCTATTTTAGTTGAATTGATGTTATGTTGTTATTTTGGCAAGCATACAGAGCTGCAGCCAGACCCCCTGCAGTCATCATCATCACCAGGTCTCAGCTCAGGAGGAGAGAGCCCCATCACCAAATCTTAGTATTATCTAGGCTGATCCTAAACACCCAAGCAGAAAGGGGTGTGGTGTAGAGGAGGAGGAGCCCCACAGAAGATGTGCCAGCAGAGTCCCTCTGGGTCCTGTGGGAACCACTGAACATCACCTTTAGAGGTAAAACCCAGTATACCAAGAAGTTGTGGTGGGTGAATAAACCCAGGTACGATAACTCAGGAAGCAAAGCACGTCCATCGGCTAGTGCAGTGGTCATGGTCCTGCCCCCAAAATAAACACCTTCAATTTTACTTTGTACAGGGTAATTTTGAAATTCCTAGGGTTTTTTTTTGCAATTCAGAAAGAATACTTACTCAGAACATCAGAAAATCTTATTTTTTCTACTAGCTCTGCTCCTATTTCTCATCTATGATTCTTTTTGGGATGAAGACACAGATTGTGGAAAGCAAAAGGACCTTAGACCTTTATTACATAACTTGCTGTACTGGAGCATATATCTCTTTGCTGTTGTACCTATATCTGTAAGCACACAGGCATTCAGAATAACATTTGACATTCTATATCCTTTTAAAAGGCCTTTTTCCATATAGATTTTTTTAATATTGAAGCTTCAATTTTTAAATCTCAATGGGATTTGAGTACCTAACTCCCTTGGGTTCCTATAAAAAAATCAAAGCCCTATGTCAGAATGTTTCAAATCTACAAATGTCATAAAATTTTTTCATGAAGTGAGTGGATATAAAAGAAATGGTGTCCTCTGAGAACAATGTGCCTCTACACAATAAAAGCCAAATCAGCATCTGCTTGGCTGTACCTCCATTTGCTGAGAAGTAGAGACTGGATGCAAAAGGAATAGAGAAATACTTCCTCAACTATATTAAGAAAATTAATCCTTGCATATTATGATATAGCATTAATTATCTGATAACATTTTTCATCTGGCCTGTTTCCATTTCTTTTCAAGTCTTCCCTTCTCTCTCTCTTTTCACCTTGCTTTCATCCTTTGTCATTCTTCTTTTTCCTGTTGCCCTGTTGTTTGTCTCTGGTAACAGAATAATTGCTTTTGGAGGTACAGGAATGTAGGAATTTTCACTTTGTGCCTACATGGGGAAAAAGCTATATAAGAATGAATGCTGGTGGGGAATAAGACAGTGTCCAGAGGACTGCTGAAAATCTCTGAACTGGAATTTACACTGTACTCAATGTAGCAGCAGTGCATTTTGGTGCTCTAGCTAACCTTCTGTTAGTGCTAGTTGTGGACAGGCTCATTTTGCTTAATTCTTTTCCAAATGGGGAGAGTGAGTATTTGCATTTTCTACACTAACTTGAATGTTATAGGATTTGTATTCATTTTACTGTAGAAAAGGTTGCAGATGGGGAAAAAGAGAATAGCGAAAAATCTCTAATGTAGGGAAAATAAGATGAAAGTGGTGCTTAAAGAGGACAGGCTGAAAAACTTTAGAAGCTGAAGGTTAAAGAAATAATTTTAATTAAATACAAAATTATTATATACAAAATTATGTAGCTTATATGCCAAATATAAGAAAAGGTTGCAGATGAGGAAAAAGAGAATAGCGAAAAAGCTCTAATGTAGGGAAAATAAGATGAAAGTGGTGCTTAAAGAGGGCAAGCTGAAAAACTTTAGAAGCTGAAGGTTAAGGAAATAATTTTAATTAAATACAAAATTATTATATACAAAATGATGTAGCTTATATGCCAAATAGGGATTTCCTCTTTTGTGCCACTACTTTGGTGGCTCTTCAAGTACACAAAACATTGTCTGTCATCCCCCCACTTCCCTTGTTTGCAGGGAGAAATAGAGGTTCAAATTATAGGAAAAATATGTTTGAATTCCAAGTAGGTTTGAGAACCCTCCCAGATATGTATGAGCTAAGCAAAACCTTAAAACAGCAAGGCTCACCCATTTATGTGTACCAACACAACTTTAAAAATTAGATATAAAAAATTCCCCCTAGATTGAAATTGGATGTATTTCAGTCATCACCAGGAATTGGGGTAGTGATCAAGAGATTAGGCAAACTTAAATAGTTAATGTTAAAAATCTACCATTTTAAAACTACCTAAATACACATTTACATGACAGATCATAATGGCTATTGTAATGGTCTACTGGGTTAATATTCCCTTTCACAATTGGTACATATAACTACAGTTCATATTTAGGCAATAGACTGTAATAGCCCAGAAGGACCCATTGAGGTTCACTGAGGAAATGATTCTATAAAAAAAGGATATATAAAATTGTATGCATGTATACATACAGGGAATCAGAAGCTGCCATACTGGAATAGGCTACAGTACCATCTGATCTCAGCAGTATCAAGTGTCTCAGAAGCTTTATATAACATCAGCATTGTATACTAAATACTGTAGGTTTGTAATTCATGGTGGGCTTTCTTCCTCACCCCAGAATAGCATCACTTTGTGCTTTACACAGCTATTATGATATTCATGTGCATAGAAAAGCGCCTTTTACTTTTTCAGCAAGCTTGTTTGTCTGAAAGATTTAAAATTCTATAGTGGTGATATATATTGCATGAAGTATTTTAATTAGTATTACACTTTTTAGTTTTATCTTGGTCTATTTTAGTTGGAAAAAATAATCCTGTTGACAGCTTTATAACCTTATTTATTGTAAATTAAGGTGGCAACGGAAACATTTTTTTTCAGCAACAGTTGGAAAACATTTCTCATCTCTCCTTTTTCCTTTTCCAAAGACTGGTCTTTTAAACTTTCTATCATGCTCTTCCTCCTCCAAAATGGAGTACTGATGTTACTCCCTATCTGTGTATCTAAAAGTACTTCACAAAGTTGGGCAAACATCAAAATAGGACAACTGACATTCAAGAGACATTTTAAGTCGATTCTTCCACAGTGTCCATTAATTCTTTGTTTCCATTCTTAGATGCCCATTTTAAGACAACAAGGCCCTGCTTTTGACTGGTTTGGAGACCATTTAGCTCCCACTAGTTTCATTGTAAATGGTTGATAGCTCTAAAAAAAAAAAAAAAAAAAGATCCACGATGTCTTAAGAAGGGGTGTGCGAAACGGACCCTGTTCAATTCAGATTCGGCCCAAATTGGGGACAGTGATTCAGTTAATTGATTTTGATCGCCGTCCCTGATTTGATTTAGCCGAATCCGAATCTGAAGATTTGATGCTGATTCAGAGAATCAACGATTTGGACATAGACACAGCTTTAAATGTTTTTTCTACACACCTCGAGGTACCAGGCACGGCTCATGAATGCTGCAATGCTGGGGCAGATGGAGTGTCCCACAGGAGTGCAGGGAGGTCCCCAGCTCAGCAATCGGCTGCAGGGAGGACCCAGGAGGCACCAGTCACTGAGCTGGGAGGGCGGGGGGAGGCCTCCCACACTCTCCCCGGCGGACCTGGAAGTGGATCAAAAGTGCTTCTGGTCCACTTTGGGGTCTGCTGCCGAGCATGTTGGGGAGCCCCCCGTGCTTCTCTGGGACCCTCCATGTGGCCCAGCATCACAGCATTCACGAGCCACCTGCTACCTAGAGGTATGTAGAAAAAATATTTAAAGCTGTGCCTATGTCCGAATTGCCAAATCTCTGAATCAATTCAGAGGGTACTGATTCGATTCGGAGAGATTAAAGGGTCCTCTGATTTGATTCAGATTCAGAGATTTGTCCACTGAATCAGGCCAAATCTCTGCTGAATCGAATCAGGGACCAAAGCTTTGCAAAGTCCCAGTCTTAAGTTGATCCACCAAACATGGAAGTACCAAAGTTAGTAGCACTTAAGACAGTTTTGTTTGTGTGTCTTGTCTAAAGTAAAACAGCAAGTTATCAAAAGTTTGGAATAGAAACTCAGTACTTTTTGCTTCCAGTCCTGTAGATCACAAGTAGGCATACATGCAATGGTAATATTTTTTCCTATCTGAATTTTTTCCATAACAATTATGTCCTTTGGAACATGGTAACAGAAACTCAACATAATTGACCTAAGGATTTACATAACTGATGCCTTGCATATTATTCTCTCATGTTCTTAATATTGCCTGCCCTCTTTAATTCCCCACCCGCCATACATCAAACAAGTTAAAGAAGCTGTTTGTTGTTTCCTTGTTCTATTTCCAAGTAGGTAGCCATGTAACAGCAGTTGTTTTTTCTAATATGCATTGCCTTGCACTTGACTATGGCTGAAAAGGGACTGTTGGCTTGTGCTGTCATAAATATTGTTGTGGCTGCACTAAATCTGAGTGAATGGATGTCTTAGCCCTTTGTCATGCCACAAATACCCAGATTTGTGAGCACAATGATTCTGAATCATGGTCTGTGTTGCTTTTCAAGCTGATGTCTGTTTGCTTACGGAGCAAGAGCATGGGCAGCAGCCAGGTGCTGCCTCTGTTCTCCAGCTGCCCTGGCCAGGTGCTCCTGTGGCTTCAGAAGCCCAATCCTGTCTGCCCGGGGATTGCTGGGGCATGTATTTCTTACTGCTGTGCTCCAGGTTGGGATATGGTTTGCAAGTACAGAGGGAGGAGCTCCCCACGCATTTGCAGTCATGCCCTGGAAAATACTTCTGCAAGGTAATGGTACTAGCAACAGCTGTAGACTACGGTGAAGTAGATCAGATGTGCTTCATCCTGAATATGCCCCAGGATGGCGCATCCCTCTCCAAAACTACCATCTTCTTATGTGGAATTGAGTCTGGTAATTACTTTATTTTATTGGGTGTTGGATTATGTTAGTCCTTTCTTGAAAATACTAAGTAATTTTGTGCCTATATCACTGTTTATTTCTAATTTTTAAAACTGCCTGTGATAGAACTCTGACTTCCAGTGGCAAATCTCTTGCAGTGCATGACTTTAGACAGGTCGCCTAACATCTGTATCCCTTTCATTAGTAAGCCAAATGAGTATGATAGTTCCTTGAGTGAGCATTTACAAAGAGGCAGTCCTTGACTTACAACTTTTTAAGTTACAACCAATGGCACTTAAGATGTTTATAAATTGACACCTTGTTTCGACCTTCCAACATGGGTTTCAACTTTACAGTGCTGGATACATCTGTGTCCAGCTGGTAAGTCTGGTGTGTTGGAAGGGGAGAGGGAAGGGAAGGAGTGTGAAGGGGGGCAGATTAAAGCCCCTTGCGGTAAGGGTGGGGCTGCAGCTGGGGCAAGTTGCTCATCTGGCGGCTCCTGCCTTTTGTCCAGGAGCACATGGTGGGGGCATGTGCCCCTGGATCTGCGCGGGGCAGGTAGGGCCAGGGCTGCACCAGGCTACGCTGGGAGTGCAGGGTCTATGCCCTCCTGCTGCTCGCACAGCCAGGGCAGGGTGGCTGTGGGATGGGGCCACTGTGCAGCTTCCAGGTGAGCGGCACACAGCAGCAGGAGCTGCTCCCCCCTGTCCTGGATGAGCCACAACTCCATCCTGTGCCTACCCAGCCAGGACTGGGCAAGAGGCGGGAGGGCATGGGGGGCATCTGCCCCTGGATCAGTATATCAATTGATAGTTCATTTCTACCTCACATCAGCTGTGCTTCAGGTGGGTGGTGGGCCTATGGGGAGGGCTATGGCCCCCTCATAGCCTTTGCTTCACTGCCTACCCTGCCCTGCTGTCCGCCTCAATCTGGGGGCACCTCCCATGCCCTTGCACCACTCACCCACTAGGGCAGGGTGGATGCGGGACAGAGCCGTGGCTCATCGCAGGGGAGTGGTTCCCAATGCTGCGGACCACTCGTCCAGAGGCAGCACAGTGACCCCATCTTGCGCCCCCCCCGCCATAGTGTGGTGAGTGGCTGGAGGGCATAGTCCCCACTCTCAGTGCAGCCCCAGCCCTACCCACCCCGCTCCACCCTGCGCAGATCAGGGGGCACCCCCTGCCCATGCCCTCCTGGATGAGCAGCGGGAGCCACCAGATGACCAGCTTGCTCCAGGACCTCCCTGGGCATAGCTATATCCAGCATCATAAAGGAACCAACTCCCCTTTTATAACATTATTTTTTATGGGAAAATTGGTTCCAAGTTATGACATTTCGACTTAAGGTGTGGTTTTCAGGAATCATTTGCCTTGTAAGTCTGAGAACTGCCTGAAATGTTTATAGATGTCTTTAGATCCTCAAATGTGCAGATGATAAGTAAATGAAAATAACTATAATACGATGACCCCCACCTGATATTTATTCATAAAGTAAAAGTAATTTTTAAAAATATACATGCAATGAAAATATGAAATGGGCATGTCTTTCTTCACTATACACCTACCTCCAGCTTATGCTGCTGCCATATTTTTAAACATTTATTTACAAAATATATTCTTTCTATTCAAAGTTTTTAGTATATGAGTATAAACTGGATTTCCGCAACATCATTTAAATTTAAAAATGCACTGTGTCCTGCCTTTTTGTTAACACCTGATAAAAATAATAAAAAATCATTAACATGGAGCAAGTTCAGAAATATAATATTGTCAGTGTTAACAACATTAACGTGCAGTGCTAGAGAGGCTGAATGTTGAAGGAGTCTTGAGAATTTGGATTGCAATATTTGCAATCTAGGCCCATCTCTGTAACATACAGATCCTAAGTGGTGCTCTGTGCTCTGAATTTCCTTCATCTTCAGCCAAAGAAGGTGAGGGTGCTCAACCCTTGATGAAACCAGGTAATAATTTTCTTAGCTTTGTACCCTCAAAAGGATTGATCAGTTAATGTAAACTATCCACCCCATGAAAAATCAAACAATACTGTGATTTCTTTCAGAATGCTGATGTTTTGTTTGTTCTATAATTAAGAGAAAACATTTCTTCAGACTCAGACAACTTCCAGCATGGGATCATTTACCTTTGAATTGTTTATCGCTGAAAATTGACTTTTTAAAAATCATTTCTAGCCACGGTTTTGTACACATACATACACACAAAAGTTTGGAGCCATCAACAATAAAAAACAGGATGAATAATTTAGTGCTTGGTCCATCCCTCTTCTGTTTAGTCACATTAGGAAGTGAAGAAGGGATTTGTGGCTTTCTCTCTTCCTCTCCCATATGTACAGTACCGTGGGCTCTGTATTCAGCTCCAAGGGTATCAAAGGGATGGGAGGCCTACTAGTATGTCACCAAGCTTTACACAGTTCCAGGAGAATGCCATGTGCAAACAAAAGCAGATGCTTATAGCCTCAGCTAGCTACTGCATTTACAGCTGTCAGCAGTATGGCATAGTGGAGGACATCTGTGTGCCTTATAAAATTCCGTCTGGGTAGAATACTGTGTTACCTAGCAGGATTAGGATGACATATAACAGATGTCACCAAGAGGGGAGTAGGGCCCATCTGGTCTTGAGGGAGAAACTCATGCCATGTAGGCCTGAACTAAGGGATGGGCATAGGGTATGGAGCAGGCAGCTAGCTAGAGCCATGTGAGGAAAGGCCTGCATGACACCTAGGGCTGCATCCAGATGAGCACAGATGTTTGATCGCCGGGGAGTGCCTGTGCCACTCATACTTTGGCACACAGCAAGTTATCCTGTGTAGGGTAAGCATATGGTAAGTAAGGCCTCAGCAGCCTTACCTGGGGGCCTCCCAGGGCTGTGGCGCTGCTTGTGCATGCACCGCTCCAGGTTGGGGGGGTTTCATGGATATCCAGGGGTCAAAAAAACCCACAGGGAAAAAAAACTATGAAACAACGCACGCATTTCAGCATGCTCTTGCAGTGTGGAGAACACCTGACAGTGATATGTGGCACTGCAGACATGTTAGCAGTGCCAGAAACTGGATGGCTGTGCTCTTCTGGATGTGACGTAGGAGGCTGCATGTGTAGCATCAGGATGAACATTTGGCAAATGCCTGCTCTTCCATCTTTATTTCATTTAAAATAATGAAATAAAGTAGATAATGTTTGAGGGAGTGTTGTATGACAATCTAATTCTGAGCCCCCAAGAGAGAAAGTACAGTATTTCATGTCTCACAGCACCTGTTTGCAAAGGCTTTCACTAGTTTATTGCTTCTCATACTGCTATTCTCTTGTCATTGTGTAGTGCAGGGGAGATTCTGTGCGGAAGCAGTTCTTAGCCCACAGATGACAAGAAGAACTATTTACTCATTCACTGGTATGGAGCTGAGAGGCCTTCAGGCTTACCCTTTGTGTCCTGTTGCAGCTGACTTGCTCAGCCATTTTTCATCAGCACAAAGCATGCCAAAAATAGCCAATAAATCATAGCACTAATTCCTACAACACCTCTTGTTGAAGTGCTTTGGGAATTGTGGCAAAGATTTCTGGGATGTATCCAAGGACTTGATGTCTCTAGTATGACATTATGAAAAAAAGTTAAGCTCTTCAGATGCGTAGCCTCTTAGAAAGATTCATTATGACTTTAGTCCTCCCTTTACTATATAGCAAAGCAATGCTTTGTATCAAGTGGATTACATAACTGAGTCTACATTTGTCTTCTGTGTAGCTCATGCACTTAAATTTTGCTCTTTTCTCATTACCGATGAAGGGTGATTACATTTCCTATGGAATATTATTGGTGATGCATCATAGTTGGGGTGGGGGAAGGGTTCCCTTGCTAATGGGGTCCTGAGGCTTCCTCATCTTTTTCTTTTCTTCAAAACTGTTCTTTCCACAAGTTTCTACGTGTTCGCCACCAACCTCTCATCAAAGAAGAATGATGGGACTCTTTTTGAAGCCTCTTAATAGCAATTCTTTACTCATAGAGAAGCTGACTTTCTATATCAATTCTCAGTAGAGCCCTGGATTGCATAACAGTATGTAGCTTGACCTAAAATGGATCACGGTATGGTGGTTTATAAGAAACCTCAGAGTTCGATGGTATGCATTAAGAAGAATTATCTGTTTGTGTCCTTCAGCATGTTGAGAGGGGGAGAAGAGGTGGTGCCTGTCTTGCCTTTTAGGTTAATTACATCTTGCCTTTGCCATCAGACAGTCTGCAAGAAAGCAGACTATCAGAGGTCTCAACTGATTCTGTGCTGTTGCTAGTTTTAGACCTTTTAGACTGGGACAAGGGGCTAAAACCCAGACAGTCCAAAAAATCAAAATGTATAAATTCAGATGATAATGAGCTGAGAAAATACAGTTCTTAGTAAATCATTTATCCTCTATTAAACATTGCACTTAATCCCCATGACCAATATATTCAAACATGGCTAGTGGGGGAATCAACTCTAGAGGCTTGAAAGGGGCCAGCTGCTCAGATGCTGGGTCTTCAACTCCTCTAAAAATCAGGTCACTTTCGGACATGCCGAACTGAATGTTCAAACACAAGGCAGTAATCAATTTCTGAAAATATTGGCCATATTTATTTAGAACATTCATGACAATGATAGTAAAAAATTGTGCTGTTTTTTTGCAGCAGATATCTATTTGCTTTATGGAGGGAGAGCATGGGCAGCCTGAAGCTCTCCTTCTGCCCCCAGGCAAGCACTCCCAGGGCTTCAGGGTCTTGATCCTGTGTGCTCCATAAATTCTCCTGCAGGATCAGAGGATTCCCCAGACATGCATATCACACTGCTGCACCATGACTTGGGTAAACAGTGATGCCTGTGTCACCCAAGGAAGTGGATCAATTATGCTGAGACACATCCCAGCACAGCTGAGCCTAGTCCAAGGATGACACCTGTCTGTAGCCAGACACGAGCACATGCCTTCCAGAGTCTAAGGTGACAGTCATTCCTTAGTCTCAGCATCGTTTTGTTGTCAAGCCAACAGTTGTGAAATCTGCTGATGTCTGGCAGGTTCACATAAAGTATAGTAGCCTCTGTTACTCCATTAGCTTAAGTGGTAGAGGATGGAGCTGGACATGTAAAGATTCTGATCCTCATAGTAAGTCTTGTGGCATGGTAGTGTGGTTCTACAGGATGGTTTTTTTAAAGTTGGAAATTACATCCTAAAATTTACATTAAAAGACCATTAAGTTTGCTGTCAAGTACTCCAAAACTAGGAAATAACAGAATCAAGCTTGTCTTTGCAACTTCAGTTTGAGTGCTAGTGTATCTGGATTGTCATACAATTTTTAATGACATGATCTCATACAATTCACGGCACAGGATGGCACAGTATTCATTTATTGGTTACTCATCCTTCCTCTTTATTCAATATATGGCTTGATATGCTGCTCGGCAACCTTTACATATTCCAAACCTTGTACTGAAGGCAGAATTATTACTTTCTTCATGAGCTCATCTATGGCACACTACAGTTTTTTGATTCTTTCAAGTGTTATTCAGTTCATCCTCACAATACCCTTTTTGGTGATGTAGTATTATCCACATTTTACACATTGGGAACCAAGTCACAGACCCAAATGTCAAGATTTTCAAAAGTATCAATTCTTTTTGGGTGTCAAATTTAAAAACCTAGGATCTTTTTTTTCCCAGAGCACTTATTATTTTATACCATGGATTCCACTAACTTTAGTTGCAGTTGTGAGTGCTTAGCCCTGCAGTACATCAACCCATTTGGTTCTGAAGATAGGCACTTGAGGAGCACACAATTAGTATCAATAAGTAAAAGGTTTGATTTACTGTCTTCTCCAGAAGCATGGATGAACTCTGTGACAGAGGCTTGAATAGAACTCAATTTTCCAGGGAAACACTCAGCTGCATAAGCCATGAGACCATCCCTTCTGTTCCCACAGTCCTGTGGCTCGTTCACGCTGTCCAGGTTCTTCAGCAAAGAAAGACGATCTATAGATAGTCTTCTTTGCTACATGGTCTTGATTCATGCCTCGAGCAGGTCCAGTAATGCACTAAATGAGTTGGAGGTCTTGAGTTAAAACAGTATGTGATCATTAGGGCTGTGTGAAGCTTCAGTTCCTTATTCAATTCAGTGGGAATTCAGCCCGATTTAGTGTCCGAATCTCCAAATCTGAATTGAAGCACTTCTGGTCCACTTCCAGGTTTGTCACCAAGCACACGGGGGGCAGGGAGGGGGAGTGAGGCCCACCACATTCCTATGGGATGCTCCATCCACCCCAGCATTGCAGTGTTTATGAGCCATGCCTCGTACCTTGAGTTATGTAGAAAAAACATTTAAAGCTTTGTCTATGGCCAAATCACTGATTGTCCGAATCGGCATCGAATCTTCAGATTTGGATTTGGTCGAATTGAATCAGAGACGGTGATCTGAATCAATTAATCAAATTGCTGCCCCTGATTTGGGCCAAATCTGAATTGAATTTGGCCCATTTCTAACACCCCTAGCCATCATGTATTTAAAAACTGTATCATAATGAATGGGCACAATAGAGTTTAATTTGAGTTAATTCTGGTATTTCTTAATTGTTGAGTGCTTGGCTTTGCAACCTGAATGTTCCTTTTGCCTAGGGGATTTGGTTTTGCTGTTTCAATGTAATTAGAGCACATCACATATTTCTTTGATTAAACAAATGTTCATTCAATGTGCTGATTCACTGGGCCCAAAATGTTTCATTTGGAACATTTTGGATTCAGTGATTTTTTTTTTGATTTTTTTTTTCCTTTTTCTTTTTCTTTTTTCTTTTTTTTTGCTGAATCAGAGTCGGACATCTGAGGTCATCATGACTGGATTCATAGCAGATCTGCTCTGCAGCTGGAAACTCTGGGAAGCCCATGTGATCTACCATGAATTTAACATTTTTCCAGTGTCACCATTGGCATTGGAATAAAGCCGTCAAAAATGTCAGCTTCATGAAGTTGCTGCGGGATCCAGGAAACTCCTGGCTTGCTGGAAATGCTGAAAATTCAGACAGAAAACGCATTAAAAACTAACCAAGCAAAAAAAACCCCAAACTGAATTCCCAATACTGTTTATTATAAGTGGTTGATTTCAGAATATTAGATAGGAAAACAGTTCCATAATAGTCTTTGTGCAACACAAAGAGAAAATCCTACTTCACATGTTTCTTTTTGAGTGTATTAAGTGCTTTTGAACAGTGCTACTACAGATACTACATTGCCAATGGTGGTAGTCTCGCCAAAGTCACTAAACTCTGTCCTTGAGGTTTAGAATACAGTTTGTTCTCTTTGCTTATTCAGTTACTGGCCCCTCTGGTTTCTAACAAGTAGATTGTCATCTGTAATAGTTGTGATTGAGACCTTTATCCATGAGAACTTGATGGGACCACCACATTAATTTCAGCTAAGTTATGAGATAACATTTTTAGTGACTACCATGTTTGGATGCATTTGAACTGGTGACCTAGATGGCCTGGATTATTCTATGTAGCATTAGTAAGTTCTTGAGCTGTTCCTTCCCACTGAGAGGGTATATCTGAGGGTGTGATTTTACCTTTGCTAGCTTTAGCCTATCTAGCCTATAAAAGTGGTAACAATTCAACCATTATTCGCGGTCCCCAGAGGGTTTATACTCTGAAGACCATGTCGCCAAATCAAATAGATTGTTTCAACTAAATGAAAAGAGAGGTACCATAAACCCTTTGTGGATAGAAATCCCAGGTTTAACTAGGAAAAAAAAGTATGCCTAGGGATGTACTATCAACTCCAGGCCAGGATGGCAGTAGAGAGCCAAAAATGCTAATGGAGTTGAGATAGGCGGTGACAGCAGAAAACAGTAATAATAAGGGGCTTCAAATATCTGCAAATAGATGATAGCAATCTAAAATCAGGCTGAGATGCAGAGACCAAATTTCTTGATGTTATAAAAGACTGGTCCCTGGAGCAGTTAGTTCAGAAACCAACAAGAGGAACAGCCATTTTTGACCTAGCTCTAAATAGTGCACAAGAACTGGTGCAAAGAATTAGTGTTTCTGAGCCTCTCAGCAATAGCGACCACAATGCAATTGAGTGTGATGTCCATGTAGGACGGGAAACTAGAACATCTACTACAGTATCCTTTTATTTTAAAAAGGGAGACTACACTAAAATGAGGAATCCAGTTGAATGGAAGTTAAAAGGGGCCCCTGAAGAGGTGAGGTATGTGCTGGTAGCATGAGAACTGCATTAAGAACACCATATTGGAGGCACAAAGCAAATGGACAACTAAGGAGTGTGCTTTTCTGTCTCATGGTGTTCTTGGTGTCTTTTTCAAAGCCAAAATACAAGTTCTACTTTTTCTCATTTCACTTTGGTGCCAGCCAACATAAGCATACCACCCTAAGCTTAAGCTATTAAGCATAAACATGTCCTCTGTATAAGCTTTTTGTTTGATTGCTTTCTTTTTTTTTGCTAAATGATCTTTCAATCTCTCGCTCTCTTTGGGTTTAAATATGAAAAAGCACTTTTGTTTAAATGGAAGAAAACAATCCCTAGTCCCTCCATTCTGCATTCAGTGGCAGCGTACACGTTTTACCATTAGTCAAAAGGAAAACAAATATGATAAGCAATTTTAACATCAGTTTCTTGACTTTAGTGGATGAAAAAGAATCTGGCATTTTAAATGTTCTAAGGCAGGTACATGCCACTGTATTGTCTTGCAATCTGAAAAAAATAAAATCCCAGCATTTTAAGAGACAGTACAAGTCTGAGTCTTAAAGGTACTGCCTCTGGCTTAGCAATGGGACAATTTCATGTAATACTGTTTCTAACCTTTGCCATTGCAGGCATCTCCCATCAGATGAGAATATATAAAGTAAGATGGCAGGGTAGGTAAGGGTTCCTGCAGTGGTTCCAAAAAATAGGAGTCTAAAGTCTTACTCTAGACTTGTGCAAAAGGGCACCATCCCATGACCCAGTTATACGTAATGACTTGATTATCTCTGGAGCAGATAGCATAGCCCATCCCAGGGCTGAAAAGCATGCCAGGAGACTCTGCTTTAACTTGAACCAGGAAGGGATCTGGGACAGAAGTTTCATAAACCAGTTTGACCCAGATCAATTAAGTCTGATATTACATTCAACCAGGTTTATCTTAAACTGGTTTCAGCCATTTTGAAACTGGTTTATGTGCACTGAACTTCTATTCTGTTACAGGTTTAAACTAGTTTCTCATCATTTAAACTGAAAATGCTTTATTTGCAACTACTGTCCCTAGCCCTGAGGTGACTAGACATAAAAAGATAAGAAATGTTGTCTTTAACATTCAGCCCATAAGCCAATAATGAAAGCAGCTTTTTTTACAGCTAGCATTGTCTGTACAACTCTAGTGCAGGTTGATTACTAAGCATTGATCTTGCTACTTCACCAACCTGATTTTGGATAAGAACACAGGCAGAGGGACAGTAAAGGCCAGACAGCGTGTCTACATGTGCATATTAACATGCATGAATAAACTCTAGAGATTATCACTTCAGAGTTTACTGTTCCCAGCATTTACAAGCATTGTAATAGTACTGTATTTACAAGTACAACGTGCTGCAGAGTAAATTAGTTTACTCCAGTCGAATAGGGGCGCATATGTCGACATACAGTGTTTACTGTGCAGCTAATTAGTCTACTGTGCAGTAAACGTCTCCTAAATATGTGCAGAGAGATTAAATCTGGTCATCTTGTTGTCAATGCAAATACTGCTCCCTGATTTAATGTGACCAGGATTTAGTTCAGGGACCAGAATGTTGTTGGTCTATGATTATAAAATATTTCTGTGATAATTGCACCATAAATTACAACATGCCATGCATTGAACCAATTTGTGGTGCCTAAACTGGCAAATTAGCCACTAAGAGTTCCATGTATAATGTAGAATGTCTTCATAGCTGGTTTCTGTGACATCTTAAATAGAGTGTGTGGCATGTATTGTTCTAGACCAGAGCTGCCCCACTGATGAACACATACATAACTCTGAGAGGAGGCCCTCTGAACACATACATAACTCCAAGTGTGTATGCCATTTATTGAAGTTATTCATTTTATTTTTCTTAACTAAAGTTAGGCACATATTCAAGAACTGGCTGAATTAATATTATTATTAATTATTAATTATTAATAATTAATGCGTAATTATCAGGTAAGATAGTATGCTCTGCCCTTTAAACTGTGTGAGATTTTACCTGAAAAAATAGTCTCTGTCATCCTATTGAATAGTCATATTAGCATATTAGTTTATCCCAGTATTTTCTCTCAGTTCCCAAAGAATAATTTATTCCAGTGTTGGAACACAGTCTTTTTCTTCCTTTTATAACGATAAGGGAATTTAAAAGCAGGGTGTATTTTCAAACTAATAGAAAAGATTATGTAACTTTGGACCCTGTAGCAATTATTTCTGCTCTAACATGCTTAGTGCAGCTTGGTTTCTCAGAATATCTGTGGTTTTCATGGAATCTGAAGCTGATCACCACCAGCTAGATTTCTTCCATTTTTCAATATTTATTATCCTTTAAAATACTTTTTTTTCCGTTAAATTCTTGAGGCGGGGGGAAGCAAAAGTAAAAGAACCACAGGCTGATACACATGCCTGCTATAACCTTCTGCAAGAAGGATTATCAGATTTTTTTCATTCTATCTCTTGCCACTCATTTGTATACCTGTACCTTTAAGGTCTATATTTTGATGTCTCTCTTAAAATCTCTTACAAGATGGGTTTTATTCTAAATTTAACTGTAATATTGTTTGCAAAGCAGTGTGAAGAGACTGCTGTTTTTGTCTTAATCTCTTGGGAAGTAGAATTTCCTCCACATTTTCATCCATGTCCTCTCTACTGACCCTCTCACCTTTTTCCCTGTACCCTGTTATAATATGTATGTGACTCCCAGCTATAGTGCTGAGAAGATTTTTAAGTTGCTTTGTCTCAGCTTTCACGTGTTGTAACTTACCAGTTTTATGGCTA
Organism: Caiman crocodilus; assembly: GCA_030014935.1. Classification (NCBI taxonomy): domain Eukaryota; kingdom Metazoa; phylum Chordata; order Crocodylia; family Alligatoridae; genus Caiman; species Caiman crocodilus. The sequence continues at coordinate 117,686,182 of JAGPOW010000261.1, read as the reverse complement.
TCTTTTATCACTCTAAGAAATGGGAGTATTTGTACTGAGAAGCCTCGTCATGGACATCTGAATACAATGAATTCCAAAAGAAAAGTTTGTGAAGCAGTGAGCAGTGTCCTGAGGAGTGGTCTCATACTCTTGTATTTCCAGGGTCTTTTATGGCTTTTGAATAGCAACATTTTCAACTTGTTTCTGTGCTGTTAAAATGTGAAATAATCACAGCTTCATTTTGTGCTGTCATGTATGTGCATTTAGCATTGTTAATTTTTTTCAGATTTGTTGAAAGAACAATGATATACAAAATAAAGTCATGTTCCACCAGCTGATTCTGTGTCAGTTAAATTAAGGAGGCAATAACTACTTTAGTGATCCAAGGGAACCCTCTGTTTTATGGGGTATCTACACTCCCTCTCGATTTCATTGGCATTTAGTTGTTTAGGAAATGTGTGAACCAGCAATAAGAGGCTTCATGAAAGCCCATTAAAGCTGATAGAAATCTTTCTGTAGGTTTCAACTGGCTTGGGCTCAACCCCACAAATGTTTTCTTTTTTCATTAATACTCAATAATAAGGCAACCTGGGCTTCATTGCTATGGAATCTAGTTCTACGTTAAGAAACATGTAAGTGTCATGAAAATTACCCCGGTTATTCAAACAGGATATTTGGGTTTTTTGCTCAATGGTGTAAAGTAATACCAATATTTGCATTACAATAACATTTAGAGGCCCTACCCATTAGTTTTCAATTACTGGGGAACTAAAATACAAACATAAACGCCATACTATATTTATTATTCTTACACTTTGCATTAATTTGATCCTTTTTATGCCTTGTGAAAGTAACCTTTTCCATTTGAAAGCCTAAGAGTTCTTGCCCCTCTGGTTTCATTGACAGCAAATGAAAAGCAGGTTCATTATTATTTTTTGCAATTAAGTCATCTTTTCTACATTGCAGCACCACAGAAATAAAGTATAAGATAGGGTTAACACTAGGGAATGCTTTCTAAATCTGCCCTTGAAAATGACAGGTTCAGTTAGTATTTACTATGATGTCACAGTCAGCAGTATCCTGCAATAATATATTATTTTGGAGGTGAGAGGGGAAACATTATTGTAGACTGTAGTCTGGCCAAACTAGACTTGCAATTTTATTACAAGGCAAGATAGGTATGCTTCTTTATAGACTAATTAAATGACATATACATAAATAGAGCACAAACGTTCATGAACCCAAGTTCACTTCATCAGGTGCTGTGAAAGGACATGCAGAGAGCAGAGTATAGGAAGGAGAGAGACACTAGAATACAAAAAACAAGGGAGGAGTGAGAGAGAAGAGAGAGAGGGGGAGAAGAGTAGCGTTAGGCGAGAAAAAAAAGCAAATGAGCAGTAAACCCATAGGAACAAAGTGGGTCACAAAAGCTAATCCAGGTAATGCAATAAGAATCCATAGGCCCTGTTTAAACCATACTTAACAAAGTCCAGTTTGTGGAGGATTTCTTGTCCTGCTGTTTCCTGTTCAAACTTAATTTTTTTTTTTTTTGCCTAAGAGCTGCAATCCTGAGGTTAGCTATGCAGTGTCCAGAGTGGCTAAAATGTTCTGCTACAGGCCTTTGTTTCTTTCTGCAGCTGATGTCAGAGCGGTATTCATTCATTCTTACACATAAGAGATCACCCAGTCTGTCTGATGTAGACAGCAAAGGGGCATTGTAAGCAGGCAATGGCATATATAATGTTGGTAGAGTTGTAGGTAAATGTTCTTTATGGCTTGTAATGTATCCTTCTGAGGGATGTTGGGATATAGGGGCGTGGCATACATTTTAGGTAGTATGGAGTATGCTGGAAGCTTGTCAATGGAGTCCAGTTTCTTTAAGAAATCTGTGGTGTCTTTTAAATAGCTGGCTGCTCCAGTGGCATATGGCATATGTGGATTACAAGCCATAAGGAACATTATCCCTGAGAAGAAAACTGCTTTTCTTTCCATTAAGATTTCCCATTTTGTCCTCACATGCAGCTGTTTCACATTTGGGGACTTCTGTACCTACAAAGAAATGGAACTGCCATAGGAACACGTATGGCTTCCCGGTATGCCAGCATATTTATGACAGATCCTGAAGTTCATTTCCTCTGCAGTGTCCTCTTGTCCCTCTGGTATATCTCAGATACACTGATGACATCTTCATAATATAGGCACATGGGAAGGAATCTCTAGAGAAACTTCACTAAGACTGACAACTTCTACCCTCCATGCAACTAACTCTGCAATACTCTGCTTAGAGTTTAATTTTCGAGATGCTAAAGATAAGTTTTGTATCACCACCACATAGTATCGGAAACCTACCAACCACCACAGCCATCTTCATGCCTCCACTTATCCTAAAAGCATCACTATATCCATTGTCTGCAGCCATTTAGTGAGTCTATAAAGGTGCATATCTATTATGCCTTTTGAGTGATTTTAGACTAATATAGCTATTTATTTCTGCCTATTTTTATTACAGTGATACTATATTTTTGTCAATGCCAAACCAAGAAATAGATTTTTATATTGTGATATTTGGAGTACCTTTTTGCAGTAATTATTTGTTTGGGGCATTGGTTTAGCATTGCCATTTGAAAGCTTTAATGCCTTTCAGATAACATTCTTACCTTCAGAAGATACTGTCTTCAAAATGAATAATTTTGAAATAGAGGAAGCTCAGTAGCTTTGACCCAAATTAGCATTATTAGCACAGGAACAAGATGTACCATTCTTGTCTTTGTTCTTGTCTGCAGTTGGTTCTTGGGCCACCAAAAAAACCCAAGGTTAACAATTTTATATGTATTAAAAGATGAATTGGCAGAATGGAAAATAAACTCCCAGAGGAACAAAGAGAACAGGAGGTTTGGAATAGTGTCTAAGATTTAGGATGACTGGAAGTGAAATTACAGCAAGTTTATCACAGTTTTATTTTTTCTGCACCTGGTTTTTCCATAAGCCCCAGCCCATTCTCTTCTCTCTAACAGTGACTACAAGGCTGTCGTTTGTTCTTGTTAGGCAGGAGGGCCAGCTATAGAAGACTAAAGGAGACAGAAGGATTGCTATACCAAACAGATGAGTGGGACATCCCCTCCTGCATCATATGTTCAACACAATGCTCGTACACAATGAGTGTATCTACATGAGACAGTTACAGCACATTAGACTAATGTAATGCACACTAAAGTGTCACTGTTTACATGTGCGCTGGATTTACTGTGCATTAGATTAGTCTAATGCGCCATTTGCTAGTACTGACACATACAAGTACTAGATAAACGCAATGTTGCCAACTCTCATGATTTTTGGCATTGTTCTTAAAGTCTACACTTCAGGAATATGAAAAACTCAGCTCTTTCTTTTATATATATTTTCTTTTACAACTTTATATATAAAAGAAAGAGCTAGGTTTTTCACATTTCCAAGGCATAGACTTTGGGAACACCAAAAATAATGAGAGTCAGCAATTCTATAAACAGTGCATGAGGTAGCGCATGTGTAAATGTTGACTGGGAACAGTTTTGCTCCTGGTCAGCCCAGGCAACAGGGGGTCGCTGCTGCCTGGATAAGCCCTGATGCAGAAGGAGCTGGGCTGGCTTCAGGGGCAGCTGCCTCCCAGCCCCATGCGCATTGGGACAGGCCTCAGTGTACATGGGGCTGTGAGACACCTGCCTCTGTAGCTGGCACAGCTCTCCGAGTCCCATGCATATCAGGATTGGTCCTAACGTGCACAGGGCTGGGTGAAAGTTGCCCCTGCAGCCAGCATGGTTCTCCTGGGCCCGTGCACTGAGGATTCATCATGATGTACATGGGGCTAGGAGACAGCTATCATTGTAGGCACCACAGCTCTCCTGGCCCTGTGTACTTTGGCATCTATCCCAATGTGCATGGGGCTGGGAGGCAGCTGCCCCTGTACCTGGCACAGCTGTCCCAGCCCTCTGCACATCAGGACCAGCCCCTGTGCCTCCTGCCAGTCCCTAGGTTGGCACCTGGGGGAGTCTGGAGCTCCCCTGGCTGCTGCAGGGAGACAGCAGGACAGGAGCAGCCTTCTACTGGGCTGCTCCCATTGGGTGCAAATCTGTGACCAGCAGGACGCACATGTAAACACATTCCCAGGCACATCTTACCGAGCTTCATTTTGCTGTGCGATAACCTTACCATGCATTAATTGGATGTGTAGGGGGAGACAATGTATGGTGGATAGATATACACCTGTATAGACTAAAATATATATGTGAGAGGGAGCACAAGCTTTTGTGATCCCAAATTCACTTTCAGACTGGTAAACCCCCTCTCTCCCCACCCATACTGGACAACTTGGAACCAGCTGTCCACAGGACAATTTCTTCCTAATCCCATCATTTTTGAGATTTGGTTATATTATGAAAAAAAAATCTTATCTAATGTAACTGATGTTTTCATTATTCATATACTTGATCTAGTCATATTTGAATCCTATTTTGTACCAGGTTATCTGCCTGTTTAAGAATGTATTTTATTTTGATTCTAAATGTATTTTATTTCATTTTCACTGGATTTTGCCTTCAAATCAAAAGAAAACCTCAACATGAACATTCAGGACACCATAAGAGCAGTAGATTTTGATGAGATCTATGAGTGTGAGGTCATGACCTTCTTCCTTTTAAACCCCCTTCACTGCTCCCCGCAAACTGAGAATTTACATGCAGAACTCTGCCCAGGCAAACTTCACTTTGCCTCATATGCATATGCAGTGCAGTAGCTTTTAGTTGCATGATCCCTACGACACTGTAGAGCCGCTACCTTGCTTAGCACATGGGAAATAATAAAAACTCAGGCTATGATGCATGCAATAATTGGAGCAAATTTCATCCATTCCCTAACCTCCAAATCCATTTCGGATATAGTCCTCAGGTGGGTGGGTAGTTTAAAAGTTGGGTGACACAGTTAGTTTGCTTATGTAGCTACTAACATGGGACACCACACTCTATAAGATTGGCTTAAAGGACAGTTTGATATGTGAGTGTGGTGATGCATCACAGACTGCTGACCACCTCCTCATGTGTAGTACACCCTGGTATGCAGGATGACGACCTGGCAAGTGTCAACAATAAAGCAGTTGTGTGGCTCTGCCATATCAATAATGTGTAGAGGGGGAAATGAGGTGTATGAGAGAAGGCAAATATAGTCCTCAGATAGAGAAATGAGTAAGAACATCGAGAAGATGGTACCTTTTTGCCAGGTTGGAGAAGTCACTCATTTTATCTCTTAAGCCATTCATCAGTTTCTAACCCATGCTGGCACTTTACTCATTTAAACCAGATCCAAAAATCTACAGTCAGCCATAGAAATTCCCAGAATCGTGGGTGCAAGTTTATTTAAGGTGATTCTTTGACTCTAGTTTGTTTGTTTTTTAAAACAGAGGGCACACTTTCTCCTTGTAAAAACCTGTGTGTGTGTGTGTGCGCGTGCATGCGTGCATGTGTTACCCTTTTTTGGCACCAGCCCATACTCCCTTGTGGTCCCTCCCCTCCTCCCCTTCCCTTGGTTTTCATTTTCAATTATTTTTGTTTATGTTGAACTGCTGCCTGCTCAGCTGCAGCAGAGCCTGGCGTTGGCAGCCAGCCTCATGTTTTACAATTCTACAGCTTCTGCTGCTTAGCAGCATGTTGCAAGCCGCTTTCAAATAAATCTACGTTGGACTGAAAGCAGCATCTTTGTTGTTACCCCCTCTGAATAATTTGGTGCTATAATGGAGAATCATATTTCAAGGAAATAAACATGATTTTCAATATGTAGTCAGACAGATATATACATATATAGCCAGGGAGAGCTGTGCACACACAGAGCCTTATTTCTCTGCAAAATTAGAGTTTGCAGAGCATGCCTGGTGTCTCTGGTGCTTTGGGACAGGAAGTACACAGAGACTGCACTGCTTTAGGAACCAGAATTCCTCCTAGGCCTGGTGGGCAGCAAACATTGCATTCTTACTTGTCACGAATACACTATGCTCTCCCTCATGAGAAAGCAATTCCACACCAAGTATGGAGAACTAGATTCAACAATGGCAGTGGTAGGGAGCTGTGGCCCCACTTCTCAGTTACAAAGTTGGCAGACCTTTAAAGGAAATGCAGGAAGGGGAATGACAGCTGTGCTGTCACTCCCCATTTTGTACTCCTACATGTAGCCTGGCATAGTTCAGTTCTTTGTTTGTATATGTTAGTTTTTGTGCCAGGGCTTTGGAAGAAGGACATCTCTGCAGGTGGTTTTTAGCTATTTTTCCTTCCCTTCTCTTTGAAACGAGCTATTTGACCTTCAAAAATTGTATCTCCAAAGTCTGATTGCATTAAGCCCAGTGGCTACAAACAGGCATCAAGTGCTTAAATCTACTTCGCATTCCCTTAATTGAGGAACACCAAGGATGCAGTGATTTAAGAATTTTTTTCAAGACAAAAATATGTTGTGCTTTGTCTGATGTGTTGATGGTGCCAAACACAGGCTTGCATTCAATCAGGACACAACCTGGTAAACCCAGAAAGGCAAGAAGATATTAGTGATACGGGGAAGAGAACGAGGGGGTGACTAGTTTTCTTGTGTTTTGTCTGCTCAGCATTTTCAGTGGGAACAGGTACAAAGAGAAATTGTTATTTATGAAAATACTGAGGATGCCTTAAAAACCCATCAGGGCAGCTAAAGACAGTAGTGCAGGCAAGGAGGAGGAGATCGCACTCCATAAGCTTCTCTGGAAAGAGTCATTTAGCACAGCTTGATGGGAATTGGATAATAGCAATATGTTTGGAGATTAGATTGAGGAATAAATGATGGATGAACTGTAGATGCCAGAAATGTTGTATTACAGCTGTTATGTCTATGTTCTCCAGATCAATAGCTGTCATAACAGTGAGTAGTTGATCCTGTCCGGCCCTCATAACTTCCTATTGCATTTCTGCTGTTTAGTGATGTAGTAGCACCTATCAAAAAAGATGAAATGGCATAGATTATCTTTTAATATGAGTGGAAATCTATATTTTTTAAAGAATTACTTAGCATAGCAGATCTTTTTTGAACGTCCAAATGTTACTTCTGTAGTTTATTTAAAAAAAAATCCTCACAATTAATTTCCCCGTTTTAAACCGACATATTTTGTTTCCAGACGTTCCTATTTATCCATTTCCATCCTGACATCCCAGTATGTATAGTGAACTGGGGAAATCACTATTTTCACTGCCTGGTGCTTGAGAAAAATGAACTGTTTATGAGAAACTATATTATTTTACTGAAACTTTGAGTGAATGTATTATTTGCAGAATTCATGTCTTTGATTTTTATAGGATATAAGATTACATGATTACATAACTATGGTTGCCCATATTAGCCAGGATGATTAACCAGTATTTGGGAGCCTGCTGGGTACTTTCTGTTAGAGGGAAAACCAATCATCTGAGTCAGATATTTCTTTGCTGCAATTCTGTTTTATTTATAAAGAATGAGAATGAAGGAGCGGGATGTGCCATATGTTAGCACCAGTGTAATTCACATCTGTTTTCCATATATTTTTATAATACACCCAAATCCAAAGTAGACTGAAGACCAGTTATTCCTGAATAGCTGTACTAGGTGTTACAGTGCTTCATGCCAGGGGCAGCTAGTCTGCTCCACTGGGAAAATGGCCACTCTAGGGTGACTGTGAATGCATGATACCTGTACTAGTGTAGTTTACATGGGTTAATTTTTATAGCTGTTGTGCTTTGCTTTTTATAGTCATAAAAAATCTCTGGAAAGCAACTCTACAGAATTCTTGTCAGATATACAGGTCTAGGACTATGTATCGTACCTTCCCCTTTTTCACCAGTATGAGTGAGACTTGCATCCAATTCCGAAGTCTAATTTCCCTATGTTCTAGGAGCTCTGTCTTAGCTTCTTCAAGCAGTGCTTTCTATTATTTCTCTAATTCATTGTTGTGTTGTGCAATCTTTCTTCCTCTCTGACACAGATACATCAGCTGACACTCCCCAAGCCTCTGTATTTTCAGTTATTCTTCTGAAACTCCTTGGTTTACAGGGCTCGGCTTCTTCTCAGGCCTTGCCATGTTGGCCAGGACCTCAGACGGTAGCTTTTATAGTGTAAGCTATTATTTCACAAAGGCTGTTTAATTGCTCTTTCCATTTAACCTGAATGATGCTTAGAGCATCCATCATGTTTAACTAGGTCTGTACTTGACAAGAGCCATTACCATCTTTCAGCAGAACAGTATTATACAGGATACCATAGAGTTTCATTCAGTGCTCATGTAAAAGGCATATATTTTTTGAAACTGGGCAGACTTTTGAGACTGGGAATTATGCAGCCATGAGTCACGGAGAAAATATGGTTTAAGGGAAACCTTTATGGAAATGTTCTATGAAATGTTAAGAGAATGACAGTATTTTGGTAGAATTTTTAATGAAAGTGTAGATTTCTACTGAAGGGATACAGTTTTCTTTTGAATTCTGTAGAATAATAAAAGTTGGATAGATTATATTTTTTTGTATTATAGTGGTTTTAGGACTAATTTCACTAGAACCCAGTTGGATTTCTTTGGATTCATACTTAATACACCACTGTAAGATTAATTTATTTTTTGTGTGCGTCCAGAAATACCATTGAATTGTTTGTTAGACTCTTAAAATAATATATGCAAGCTACTTACATTTTCCATTTTCTAACACCCAGATAACGCCCCCCACACTTTTCTGAAGTATTTAACTTTCCTGAGTAGAGACTCTCTGTAAAATCCTACTTTTCATTTCTCTCCTTTCTCATGTCTGTAAACTGTAGATCTTTCAGGACAAGGACCTGTAGTTTATCTACTGCTACCTAATGCTATAAATACTTATGACCTTGTATAAGTTATTAGCAGTGACTGCACTGTTAAGTAATCATTGCCACTTATAAAAGGATTTGATACGATTCATGTATTTTGATAAAACTTCACTTAACAGTGATATAGTAAGCAAAAACTACCTTTCCTAATTATTAACATGAAATACTGCACATACTTTATAACAATGGGACTACTTACCTGCACCAAATCGTGCAGGATTGAGCTTTGACTGACTGGTTTGAATGTTATGGTTGATAATTAATTTCCAGGAAATGCTTTGCTCCAAGATAATAATTACTGTTATGCTGAAAAAAAAGAAAAGAAAAAAAAAGTGCCTATATCCATTCCTTCACAGTTCTATTAGTCTTGCAGTTCATATATGTATATTGTCCTTAATGGTGATATTTGTGTGTGAATAGAAGATTTTTCTTTTAACCAGCTCTTCACACTTCTGTGATGTTTCTGAGTTTTGATATCACAAGTGCTGGGGTTGTGGCTTTGCCAAATAAATTAGAGAAAAGTAAGCTGAGTTGAATCATAAAATGATATCTATTAGTGAAACACCTTGACAACCAGCAAGGAAGCTCAACAGAAACAAAAAAATGCATATTAGTTTAATGGGGTGTTAATAAACTACTTTGACAAAGCATGGCAGCAAAGTGTCTGCTTCTTGTGCACGATAAGAAGCCAGCGGCCAGATTTCACCATATTGAAAGAGATGACTGCAGTGAAAGCATTGTTCATAATTTAAATCATAAGAGTCCTTCTGGCCTATAGAAAAGTAAGTGAATGAATCCCAGCCTGAGACCTTACAGGGCACACTTCACATTTTTTTCTTTTTCTCCCCCCTGAATGTCATAAAATTCACAGCAAAGCAGCAGTCCTTGATGCATTATGGGCCAAATCTTTGAATGGTATAAACTGGCAGAATAAAAAAAAAAAGATGTCAATTCATATCTGCTAAGAAATTGGCCCAACATTGTAAGACACTTTTTCTTCCATTTGGGCAAGCAAAATTTATTAATCAAATGTGCAAAATGAAAAATTATTTGTAAGCGGTGTAACTCAAACAAAAATTCAAAGCCAGCTGGCAAGAACAATTTTGTTTTTATTTTCCTTTAATTGCACTAATGAGTCTGTTAGCTGTGATGAATCAGCTAGCTGATTATATCAGTAGAAGTTTTTAGGGTCCAGTGACTTTGTACATTTTAACAACTGGAAAAAAGAAGACCAATGTAAACAAAATTATTTTTCACTTGATGAACAACTGATTTTTTTTTTTATTTTAAGAAAGTTTCCTTTATTATGTGATGTGGGATTAGAATTCATTGTTCAGCCTAAGCATATTTAAAGATATATCTATATAAAATAAATACTGTATGTATTTGAGTACAAGATGAGGCTCCCCCACAACTTGGCACGGGGAAAAAAGCCCCTTGTCTTACAATCACATACAAGGAAATCTCATGAAATACATTGTCTACACTTAAACTGGTGCCAAAAGAAGCATGTGCTCAGCAGTGGAAACCAACTATGACGTTGATTAAGTGTAGTCAACACTAAGCACTACTATAAAACATATGGCCCACATTGGGCAAGCATACTGACGGAACCTACCACAAAGATAGGTTAGTGCAACCTATCTGAATAAAACCTGTGGTAGTCCCCATTAAGAGTAGCCTCCTTCACCAATGACTATTTTCCAAGTCATGGTGAGCCACTGCATTACATACATTTCACTGCTGCATCACTCCCACAGCTGAGCTGTACTTTTCTTTTCCATTTCCAATCCTTCCTGTTTCTTCACCAGCCTTAAATTCCTGGCAAACATCACAAAATGGGGACCTAAACAGTTCACCCAGAATCCCTCTGTTGCCCCCGTCTCTCAGTCTGCTGTATCCAGGTGTGTGACTGATCCTCCATGAGGTGGAACCTGACCAGGATGCCCTGAGCATATACATTTTTGGAGGATTTCAGGATTTGTAACAAGGACACTTGCTTTCAGTCATGAGTGTAGGGCTAATTAGCACATTAATCCTTTGTGGGGAATGGGGGAAGGTATCTGGAGAACACACACATACTGAGCAGTGCTGAGCTATGGGATAACCATGTCTTGAAATGCTATTGGCTCTGCTAGGATACAGCCCAATGAACTAGACAGTAAATCACAAGTCTTTGGCTTTGGACTAATATCATGTGTAGTTTGTACTGTATAAAGGCGGATGATAAGGTGCTGCTCAGAAGTTTGTTTATAGGTTACCTGTGCTAAAATTTGCTGTAGTTTCAAACAAAGGTAACTTGCATGCATCAATGCTGGATGAACTAAGTATATGAGTGCCATACAGAGATTGCTACAGCCATGCTATAATTCAACCTTGTAATGTAACATAACCTGTAATGTAACCTTGTAATTTCAAGGTTATTGTTTTCAAATTTGCTTTTCACTTCTGTGAGCTCTGGGGAAAGCAGAATCTGACAGTAAGGAGTGAGAGAAGGGGGGCTACCAGGGGAAAAAGTTGGGAGGAAGCAGAGGGGCTATCTGATCCTCCAGATTTAATTTTCCTGCTGTAGCAGTGGGAGGGGACCGAATTCAAGACAATCCTCATATAATTAGATTCTATACCTGGAAATTTTAATAAATTTAGAAATGTTCAGTATATAGAATCTAATTATTGGCAGATCATTGTTTAATCAGAGTCATCTTCTGTTCAAGTAAATACGGTATATCAGAAATGTCATTGCCTGGACTATTCTTTTTAAAGCCACACTACATAAAAACCTTCTAAGGAGGGAACCATCTTGTGATGTTAGAGTTTTATCTTCTGAAATGTTTCCTTCTGGGGAACTGTTAGATTTCTTTTAAAAAGCTGTTTCAGCTTGCTTGATAATCTGCTGGAGGAAAAAAAATCTACTTAACCAAAAAAAAGAAAATCCTCTAACCAAAACAAAAGCTCTTGGGTAGTGAATAATGTGCTGTATATAAAATGCTGCAGTAATTTAAAACAATATATTCTTATTCTACTAGTACTAACAATGCTAATCATTTATCTAGTGCTTTACATTTCAAAGCATTGTATGTATATTAATCAGTCCTCATAACCCCCTTGTGAGGAAGATAAGTATCATTATCCCAATCTACATGGTGTGGTAAATGAGAACAACGAGTTTAAGTTTTACAAGGAAACAGAGAAAACCAGCAAGTGGCAGAACCAGGCTATTCCCAACTCCCACTCTCTTGTTTGGTCATTGGACCATGGTACATCTTTGTAAAAACATTCCGAATTAATATGCTTTTATCTTTGCAAAATAACGTTTTGCATTTATCTGATGCTGTAATTTTGGAGCCTTTTCTCTTCTGAAATTGTAGTCAGAATGATGCATTTTTATTTGTATGAATAGTTGATGCAATGTAGGACATGAGCAGGGATCCTGGTTTTCTCTGATTTAAAAAAATCCCCAATTTTTGGTTAAAAAAGGTTACCCCAAATCCATATTCTTCCATTAGATAGATAGATAAAAATGTGTGTGTGTGTGTATCTCATGGAAAAATGTGGATTTAGGCTTACTCTTTTTAACTGAAAATTGAGGATTTTTTTTAAATCCGAGAAAACCAGGATCCCTGGACATGAGGCACTTTTACAAAGAGAGATAATGGTGCCATCTACACTGGGTGTTGTTTACAAAGTGTGAAAGTACATGGAACTGCTCTCCTAGAAGGCATAATTAATAGGTCAATACTATTATAGATTAAGATCTTGATCTTGCTCTCAACTCTGTCACGCTTGTGCAAACCCTCAGTGAAGTCCATTTATGGGGTGAGGGCCTGGAAGAATTAAACGTACAAGATTAAAACAACAGAGAACGAGCGCAAGCTCACTTCTTAAACATTCTTTACCAGTACTCACATAATCCAGTCAGGTTCATCTGATGCAGTTTGTCATGTGACATACTTTTTCTGAGCAGATCTAGAGATATCCGTTTGTATGTGAAATATGTGAAAAACTAGCTAATTGCCTGTTAAGAATTGCGGATTTCAGGGAGTGTTTACATGGGCCCCCCTCGTCCCCCTGCTGCTCACCCTTTGGGCCTGGCCCTGTAAAGACTCCGTCTGCTGCCACTGCCTCCTTCCCCAGCCTCCAGCACTGGGACTCCCCTTCCCCACGTCCACTCCTCACTCCCTGCCCTCCCTCCCCCTCCCTGCCAGCTGTTGTCAGGGCCGGGTGGCAGGGAGTGCTGCCAACATGATACCCCCTTCCCCCTCCCCACTTCCCTCCCTCCCTTCCTTCCTTCCCTGCTGCCTGGTCCCAACATCAGCTGCCACCATGATCCCCAACTTTGCTTCCCCCACCCCTTGCCCACCTGGGCCTGCACAGCCTCCCTCCCTCCCCAACGCCTTCTCTTCCCTGCCAGCTGTTGTCAGGGCCTCCTTCCTGCTCCCTTCCCTCCTTCCTTCCCTGCCGCCCGGCCCTGACAACTGCCACCACCATGACCTGCCCCCCTCCCTCTATCCCTGCCTGCTGCCTTCCCCTTCTTGCTGGCTGTTTGGGTGGGATGATGGGAATGAGTAGGGGGGGCACTGCCACCATGATTCACCTTCTCCCTCAGGCAGGGAAGCATGAGGGAACCCTGCTGCTCGGGCAGCCAGGGTGTATTTGCTACCACCACAAACTTCCCTGGCAGTGGGTCAAACTTGGGCCCACACAGCCAGTTGCTGCCTGCCCTCTCGGCAGTGCTTGTGCAGTTGCTGCCTGTCCAAAAGCATTGTGGACAGACAGACACACAGGCAGACTAAGCCCTTTATTATATTAGAATGTTTGTGCTGTATTACATACCTAAAACCTTTGGTGATTATGAACATAAATAATTATGGTGATGTGTACACACATGAAGATGGTGTGTACCCTGAACCCAGTGGCCAATAAAAATATAAAATGTCTGTTATATTTCACCACACTTAAAATAATAACTTTCCAAACAAAGCCACAACTTGGTCCTAAAAGTATTGAAATGCCTTCAAAATTCTGTATGTACTTGTTTCACCTCCACCTTCCGGACTATGTCCCCTTCTTATTTTACTATCTTCTCATATTTTTCTTCTAATCTTGGCCTTCTCGTCATAACTGAGGGTTGTTTCTCTCTCACATGTTTCTCCAGCTGTCAGAACTTCTCTTTCATTTCCCACTAAACCACCAAATCACCTTCTGTCTCCAAATATTTTCTTAAAATTTTCCTTTCTTCCTGGTGCTAAGATGAACCCTCACTAGAATCAGCATTATTCTGTAATGAGGTATGTTGCCTAAAAATTGAATTGTGATATGTAATTTCAAGGGCAAGTTACTTTCTCTAATGTTGTTACTTTTTAAAATGGGAAACCTAAATTCTACCTATTGCAATTAAAATTTTTTTCTGGGTTTTTGTTCACTTGAATAGAGTATTAGTAGTTTTATATTGGCATGAAGGGTATCTCCTAGAGCTTTGTTTATAACTGCTTTGTTGGGCATCAGAATGTACGTGGTCTGTTTCCCGTTAGTCAAAGGGTAGTTATAGTGTGTCCAGTTCCAGTTTCCTTACAAACCTCCTACAAACACAGCTTTTTGTTACTTGCAGTTTTGTGAATTAAAAGGTTTTGGACAGAAGTTTCCAGTCATTGGTCTTAGTTTAAGACTGAATATTTCTTTTAAAGTAAGACTAAGATCTATCTGGGCAACCTGTTTATGAGCCTTTGAAAATTACGCCATATTGTGAGCTTAAAAGCATTCTGCTATGTTCTGACCATAAATGTTATGTATGATTAACTGAAAAACAGGTGAGGCTAGTGGGCTGGATTCTACTCCACCCTTCACTTTTATTCAGTCACGAACACTTGTATAGACAGCACATTAAAAGGCTCCCAGTATAATTTTGTAGTGTTTGCCCTTAGCCTATCCAGGAATCAATGACTGAATAAAGAGCTAAGAAGATGAGACACAGGCCCAGAACCTTCATCCTTATTCTACTGGGCAAGTAATTTCTAGACTTAAAAATCAGGCCAGGTTCAAAGAAAATTGGCTAGTCCTGTTTGTCACCAATTTTACTCAAGTGCACTGTACCATTTTATTAACTGATTTTTTATTTTTGGATTGCTTTTGCAAAGGCCACCCAACCACTTCAGACTATTTTTAGTTAAACCATTCAGAAGGAAAACTGAACGGAATCCATTTTTGTAAAACTTGACCTTTATCTCATCTGCATTCTCCAAAACTAACCAGAGTTTGAAGTTTTCTATCTTTTAGCCTTTTCTGAGATTTTTCCAAGTACAGATTTTCTAAGTGGCACGTATGGAGAAACTAGTCTAAGTTTGTTAATGGGGATGCCATTTAACTCTAACTCACAATTAAGGATGTATTTGCTGGCTGCAGAAACAATGGCCTCCATCTTACAAATGCTGAAACACATGCTTACCTCAAAAGCTATTGTTTGCATGATCAGGTCCTCTTTTATTCACTAGTTTTAAAGCACTGATTATTTGAAGTTAAGTTTACAATTCCATTTGGAATTCAGCTAGAGTCGAGTGACTCTCGGCTAAAACTGCACAAGAGAGACTCCAACGTGAGTTACCTACTGCTTAGTTTGGTAATGCACATTAAAACCTGAATATTTTTTACTTGCTTAATTCACCTACTGGATTTATTGTTGCTATGGTTTAATTTGCTGTAGTTCCCACTCCCTGTCAGCAAGCACTTCCCTACTATTATCTGCTCGTGATAATTGGTTTTGGCAGATAATTCACCATTCTTTGCATTCTCCTTAGAGTGTCAAATTAACCTGAATATATTGCATTTTTTAGTGAGAAATTAAACATAAAATAAACAACAATGTCCTCTTTAGCTGATGTTGCTTAAGGCTGTAAATAGATGTCACCTTTGTCCTGGGAGAAAACATTCTATCTCACATCTCTACAAACATACAAGACCACTGTCCCGTTTAGAGTCCTGCTGACGTATGTGAGGTAAAATGTGCTATAACTTCCCCGACTGGATTTCATGGTGTGTATCTGTTATTGATGGCCATTCCCTAATAATGTGGCCAGACTATGTGATCTCACCTGACATCTAGGCTAGGGAGAGAAATTACACATAAACTAGTTTAAGTGATCAGAAAACAGTTAAAACCTGTGTAACCGTCGGGCCTCGAACTCCTGGTCACATGCAGGCTTGGTTCAAGCAGTTGGTGGTATTTGTCTCCTGACTCCAGTACCACTGGGTAGATTTTTACTCCTCAAATTGTCTTCCCTGATCTCGTCTGCCATGACCTTGAATGTTTCTTAGTGATGGGGAGACTACTCAGGGTCCTCCTGCGGCACAAGGTCTGCCTGATGGTTGCTTGCAAGGCTTCATCACCCCTACACCCTGACCTTACGCCACCTTGATGGATCTCCGGGTTTTCCTGGCCACACCCTCATTCTTGCATGGTTGTGGAGGCCCTCCAAGTCCCTCCTCGTCTTTGGTACTGGTTCTCGAAACCGCTTCACTCAACCTGCCCTGGGGTGCTTGCAGTCGGTGTTCTCAGTCATGAAGCCTGCGCCCTCTAGCATAAGATACTTCACTAGGGTCCTAAACCCAATGTGTTGCCCCTACGAGCCCTGTACCAAATACCTCAACCATATCATCTCCCCTGATCCTCAACCCCATCAAACAGGGAAATGCAAAAGAAAACCACAAAATAATACCCTGTTCTATTGTGAAGAATCTGCATGGCCCCTTTCCTGGTCCCTTACGTCAGGGTGCCGGGTGCCTCGTTCCCTAAGTCCTTTCTATGAGAGGACCCCTACATGGGGCCAAGTGCCCATGTCCTCCTGCTCAAGCCATCTCTCCTGCTTTATCCGCCTCTTCCTGAAGTACAGCCCTTCCGCACTTCTCTCCCTCCTGTGGCGTCACTATTTGGATGCCTCGTGGGCCCTTTGTGTATGCCTGGTCGCTTCCTATACTCAGGGTCTGTATCCTGCCTCTTTGCAGCCCTTCACGCTGCTCCTCCCGGGACTCACCTAAAGGGGGGGATTCCTCCACCTCCCCACTGGCCCTGATCTTCCCACCTGTTGTGGTGTGGGTCGCCACATCCACCTTTCTGTTCCCTTTGCCTTTGCTGGCTTTGTTGGCTGCAGGGGTTGCTTCGGCTTGTCTATCTCTTTGTTGAGCTGTTCCTTGCTGCTGCTGTCAGGGTCAGTGCCCAGAGTCTCCGCTGACTCTTCAGGCTGTTGTCTTTCCACCCCGAGAGCCTCCCAAGGGACACCCTGTGGTTGTCCCCTCAGGTCTGCTCCTCTTCCTCCCTCATTTCCACTGGCAGCTGGTTTTATCCCCTCTGGCTGGTGATTGCCGGTGACGTCATCGGCCGGCTTCAGCTGAATAAAGACATGGCTGACAAGTGGCATGGGTTTCTTTCTCTGTTCCCGCTGCTCCATGGCTCCTGCTGTAGGTAAGTAGTTTCTTTGCTTTAACTTTGTGTTTATTTCCTCTATTTTCCAGGTATTTTATTCTCAGGGCCTTCCCTTTTGATTCGGGGTCCTTCCTCCCACTCTCTCCTGGGCAAACCTGTAACAGAACAGAAGCTTGGTGCATATAAACCAGTTTCAAAATGGCTGAAACTGGTTTAAGGTAAACCTAGTTGAATGCAGAATCAGACCTAACTGACCAGGTCAAACTGATTTATGAAACTTTTATCTCAGACCCCTTCCTGGTTCAAGTGAAATCACAGTTCCCCAGCATACTTTCCAGCCCTGGGCTGGTTTGTGCTGTCTGTTCCAGACAGCAGGACTGGCCCTGCCCCTCTGCTGTCTATTGGGAGCAGTGAGGACTGGCTGACAAAGGAATGGGGGGGCAGAGAAGCCCATCTGGGGATGCAGACCAGTCTGCAGGGAAAAGGACTGCCCCACCATGCAAAGTCCAGTTGGGATCAGGGGCCAGAGAGTGGGGTTAAACACCCCTTCCCCCACTCAAACTTGCTGCTGGCTGCAATTGTGAACTACAAATCCCAGAGACACCTCAAAGCAGGAAGAGGATATGATAAGGAACCCTCCAGAGTCCTGCTGTTGTGATTCTGGACTGCAAAGCCCAGAGACCTTGCAGGGCAGCAGGAAGAGGAAGTAAACACAGCCAGAGAACTGTGCTCTAGTGCCCCCCCAGCTTCTGGCCTGAGCCACTGCAAGCATGTGGTTGCATTTCCTGAATCAAATGTAAATGTCTGTTTACTTCTGTTTCAATTTAATCTGTGCATCTTAGACTAACCTGCAAAGACTGAATTGATTCAGCCTTGGGCTTTTTGAATGTCTGCACTTAGCCCTGCTGGTGGAGGAGCAGCAACACAACTTGGAAGCACTAATGGATAAATGAGTACCCTCTACTATTTTGATCTGAGTCAAAATCTGGGATTGTGGTGGCGAGGTACCGTCACAGGCTCCTGAAGGGGAGAGAGTGAACCCCACAGACCCCATGACCTGGGAGCAGGCCCCAGCAGAGCTAATTTACCTCCCACAGGGCAGCCAGAGCAGGAGCTGCAGCTGCTGCTGTGCAAACCAGCATTACTCTGGCTGTTTAATCAGCTGTTTCTGGCATGGGAAACAGGTGAGTCAATCCCAGCAGCCATACTGGCCGCTGCGGGAAAGTTTAAAAGCCCTGCCGGATCTGGGGTAGAGGGAGAGCTGGAGAGAGAGAGAGAGAGAGAGAGCGGGCCAGCAGCTCGTTAGATGGGCTCCGCCACGGGGAGGAAGTAACCCAGCCTGCGTGGCTCTCGCAGGCAGCACTAGGGAGAACTTTAAGCCTCCTATGGGAGGCAAAGCAGGGGCACACCCACAGCCCCCGGAAGAAGCTGAGTCTGAGGAGGCAGGGGAGCTCCCTGTGTACAATAAGAGGGAAGAGGCATCTGAGACTCCTAGAGGGGGCAGGGATAAAGGAGGCAGCCCTGCAGCCCCCTCCTACTC
Organism: Caiman crocodilus; assembly: GCA_030014935.1. NCBI lineage: Eukaryota > Metazoa > Chordata > Crocodylia > Alligatoridae > Caiman > Caiman crocodilus. Next base: position 117,667,382 of record JAGPOW010000261.1, on the reverse strand, counting down.
AGGGGAATATTTTTTTTTAAATAAAATGAACACTGAGAAGGAAGGAAGAGTGGAGCCCTGTGGAACATCACGCCCTACGATCGTAAGTATCGCCATCCATCGGGAGGGTCCCCGTGGGAAAGCTGTCCACTGAAGACCCCTCTCATAGTAAGTTTTAACATCAAAGTCATGGCAGGCGAGTTGAGGGGAGGGGCCACACCTCAACAGGCCGAGCTGCAGAAAGGTGCAAGACATCACAGGGATAAACAGGACCAGGTCAAATGTGATGTCTATTCCAATATATAATTTGAGTATTCAGAGAGATTTAGACTTATACTGTGCAAATGAACACAATGGTTCCAGCCATACCCATGCTTAATTTTAGTCCTCAGGACTGCTTACTAACAAATTTATTTCCATGTACAAGTCTTTCCAGACTAGAGACCTGCGTGCTGAGTTTGGCAAAAAAAAGTATGTGTGTGGCCAACATTACTCATGTAAATGGTTCCACAGGCTCCAGTATATTTAATTTGCCCTAATTTCTAAGGTCTGTGCTATACTCTTAATAAACCAGCTCTAGGGAATATAGCTAGTAATATTAAGGACACTTACAATGTCATATATGGTAGAATGTATTCTGCGGCATAAAGCTTATTAGAGGATTTACAGTATAATTTTATAGTAAGCAGTTTAGAGCATGTAAAAATATTCTGGATGGAGCTTCATTTCTGATGTGAAAAACCTCATTTTGTTAAATTGTCTTTTAAATTCTTTAGAAGCACTTAATCTGATTTAATCTGTGCCTTTATTCTTCATTAACGAGGGAAAATCCTATTAACCCAAAGATCCTATTAAAATTACATACTCCAGATGGCCTAGATGATTGTGTCTTTGGACTCTGACCTTGTTATGTTGTTATTTCTGGGTTGTCAGCATTTTCCTCCAGTCAATATTGGCAGACCTGCAGCAGGTCAAATATTGTTTATATGTTAACACTGAACAAAGATTTTAACACCTTTGAAAAAATTCTGCCATTAATGAATCACATGACACAGTTATTTAACTGCTAGAAGACAGCATTGTCCATAAGGAAAGTTACTTATTTAACTGTATACTTTCTTTTAACGGTATACTGAAAAGCATAACTATATCAAGCCAAGTTAATCATGTGCATACAAGGTATGTTTACACATTACTGTACAGTGATGTTGATACCACACCGTGTTTTAGTACTTGTTTGGGGGAAGTATTAAAGCATGGCACAGTAGCCATCTGTGCTGCGGTGTACAGGTGGCGCATGGTTAGATTCACTGGCTTTGTCGCCACAATGGTGCACTATAGCAGGCAATGCACCACTACAGCAGTCTAACCAGTGATCACATGTAGACCCACATGATCACTATGTTGCTGCAGTGTGCTGTACAGTGACGTAGCACATTTCTACCTTACTATAGAGTGATGTGTAGATGCGCCTACTAACACACATACTTATTTGCATGTGAATATATAACTGCTCGTTAAAACAGCTGGTGTAAGTAGTGTTTTAACACAGATCTATTACCCATAAACTGCTAGGAAAGTCATGTAGACTGACAGGTCTTGAATCTTGCCTCTTTGTTGTAAATTAGTAGTGCCTACACTGAAGGTGGTGGAGCTGCACTTATTTAAAGTAAGAAGAAAAGAATGAATTTAATAATAGAATTAATTAATTAATTCCTAATTGTCTTCCTGTTTGCATGTGGAAAAGTAACTAAAGAAAGAAAGTGTTAACCATTGGTTCTAGAGATTGACTTGATCTAAACACAGAGAAACTTTGAGTTATTAGAAATCTCTGAGTGAGGGTAGCGCAAATCATGTTCATGTTTCATGATTTGAGACCATATCTGGTGCTGGGTCTAAGAAATACTTCCCTGAAGTTATTTTCTTCAAACCTAAATTCAGAATTCTGTATTTTCCTTGTAAGAGTTAATGGCATTGCAAGGAGAGATGTGGAAAAATTACTTCTCAACATAATTCCTCCCCTCCAGAACAAATCTCTAAAAGGTCATACAGCTACAATAATCTGGGTTGTGGTATCTTTCGTCTCAGAGAAATATCTAATGTCTATTAGCTATTTCCTTCCTTGCAGTTCCACTCTTTGCCTTCCTCAGGCACTGAGTCTATGTCCAAAGAGGACCAGGTATTGTACTTCAAAACTGGGAGTACAAGGTGGAAGGAAGAGTTGAAGGTCTGACAATATGCCTGTTCAATACTTGTGTATAGAGCACATGGGTGTGGGAGTAATGAGACCTGAGTTCCATGCCCTTATGGAAAAGCCAGAAGAAAATTTCTCACTTTGTCTATTTGACGTGATAACTCTGGGGAGTCTGGGAGTTCTGCAGGGACAGTTCCATTGGAGCTTGGAATGGAGGTTCAAGCCTGTTTTTTATCTTTATCCAAATTGATTCATATGTGCCTGATTGTTACAGTTCTAAAAAATAATTCTAATCCCTAGTCCCCTGGGATCTAATTTAGAGCTTTAATCACTGCTGTTATCTGCTGAATTAATGTCAGGACTAGTAGAGCAGAAGAAGTGTATTGGCACTGTTAGGCAGACAAGGTTCTTTAGGTAAATGTGATCTTTTATTAGATCAGCTGAATAGTTGGAAAAAATTGTTCTTTGCAAGCTTTTGGGTACAAACACCCTTCTACAGACACAGGGAGAGTTTGTTGTTTCTTTGTCTAAGAACAGAGAGAACAAACTCTCCCCATGCCTGAAGAAGGGTGTTTGTACCTAAAAACTTGCAAAGAACAGTTTTTCCAACTATTTAGCTGGTGTAATAAAAGATATCACATTTACCTAAAGAACCTTGTCTCCCTATGTCCCTGTGTCCTTACACCGCTACAACCAACAAAAGCTTGGCAGTGTTATGCACAGGGCAGGGTCCTAGGACTGGGAAAGATAGCCTAAAAACAGAGGACTGGTTTGTCTTGCACTTGAGCATTTTGTCTTGTAACAAACCCCCAACCTTACAGATGGACACTGTGGCGGGCCAGTAGGGGGCGCTCCTGTTTTGAGCCGCCCACCTCCCTGCGCCCGACCACCTTCCAGGCTCCGAGTGCCTCCCTTGGGGTGCCTCA
>JAGPOW010000261.1:117638443-117664183 GCA_030014935.1 Caiman crocodilus | reverse complement strand
GAAATCCCTGCCCTGAGGGGTTTACCAGCAGCCCCTCAGGCTGGCACAGGGAGAGGTTTCTGGAGAGGGGCACCCATGGTGGCATTTCTGCCACAGACACGCCCACTGTCCCACACTAAGTACTTGTGAAGTGTCTGAATTAACACTGCCCTGGATCAGTTGTGGCTAATTCAAGTTAATGGCTAGTTAAGGCTGGTGTGAAAGACTCTTCTGCACCTGTTTTGATGTAAATCAAATCTTGGATTAATGAGCTCTGGATTAAACTGGTCATCTGCTTTTAGCCATAATGTGTAGTGGGAGACACTCCCCATAGTTGGCCTGCTTGTAACCCCTCATGGTTGTTAGGTTTGTGGAGCAGCTAGGCCTTCTTGCTACTGCACAATTACACTAAGCAAAAACATCATTCTTTCCATTGTCCGCTTTCCTTTTCAGTGAAACCACACAAATATTAAGTTACAACTCCTTAGAGCCATGGGGGGCAGGGGAAGAACATCTTAAATGGAGATATGCTGCATCAGAGAGAGTTGAAGTGTATCCTTCATCTCTCTTGAACCTGCTGTCCTTAGATCACAGTACAGTACAGGAGTACCTAAAGACTGAGGCAGGCTTCTAGGTATCTGATCCTTTCAGTGTTCTTGATCTGTATAATTTCTTCTTTACCTTGGTCTTCCTACATTTTTGAGGATTTATATTCAAAAGCTGGATTCTAAAGAGCAACTCAGTGGCTTTAAACCATGTAACAGAGGATGAGACCTATCAGGAAGTGAGTGATGGGACATAGAACCTTTCATTTTTGGGTTACCAGTTTGGGTATAGCAAAGGCCAACATAACCATCAAGCTGATAAGGTGCCATTTTCTTTAGCAATAAAGAATCACTACATCTTGAAAAAATACCTGCTTGTTTGGAAAATACTCTGTTAAGACATTATTACTCAAAACGAAAAGTTTTATTCCTTCATCTTGCTGGTGGTGGAAAATAAAATTATGATTACTGGTCTGAGCATTGCTCAGAGCCAGATTCTAATACCTTAACACAGATAGTGTAATATTTTCACTCCCTAAATCTGGTATCAGCAGCCAAGAGTTAATGGGCTGGGTACAGCCTTCCAAGCAATTTCATTGGGTCTGCAAAGCCTGGAGATCATCAGTGCTTCAGTGATGCAAAGCTTCTCCTGCAAATCACACACACATCAGTGGAGGGGAGAAGCAGTGGTGGCATCAGCGAGGTCAGAATGAACTGCATTATTTCCACCCACTGCTCCAAAAAATTTGCCAACCCCTGTCCTACATGGTTTTCACTGTATAAGAGCATCAGCATGTGACTTTAAAATATCTGGATTTGAGAACAGATTTGGACAATATAGAAGTCGTAATAAAAAAATTATTTAATCAGCAAAAATGTGAGGATAAGACCTGTGCTTGAAATGTAGGAGTTCCCAAGGAGAATACGTTTTCAGGTCTGATTTCTTTCAAAGAAGCTTTCATGGTTTCTCTTCATATAAAAGACAATACAATATAAAGAGAATTGCCATTGTTGTCCAAGTAAACTAAACAAGAAAGAGCCTGTAAAAATGACATTGTAGGATTCTCTCAATGACTTGCTTATCAAATTTGCTCATCTTACTTATCAAAAGCGAAGAGTACTTCCAACTTCCAGTGCAGCAGATTCAACCTGTGATCTAAAATCAACATAATGTGCTTTCTACTTCTTTAGAATTTTCATTCAAAGAATATATTTTCGTCATAATTTAGCAGCATTTTTAGTAAATGATGCATCAGAATAAAATACAGCTCACTTTCTCCTACCTATTTTGGTTCTGTGGTAAAAGCAGAATTAAAATCGGTCTTTCTTGATCGAGTAAAAAGGTATAACAGTTAGGAGGTGCTATTTGAGTGAGGAGATGCTGTTTGAAGTGGGCCACTTTGCTGACAATAAAAAGAGATATTGAAACCATGGGAGGTAACTTAAGTGTGCCATGGGCCACATTATTTTATTGGTGTAAGCTTGTTTTTCCATATATACCTAGTAGAAAAGCCTGGGATGCTACAATAGCATCCATTGCACCCCACCTCCTGTCTAGGGACAGATATTCAAAAAGCCTGGACCTGTATTGATTCAATCTTTGCAGGTTAGTCTAACCTGAATAGGTTGAATCAATGAGCAACTGCACAGACATCCCAGAAATGCAGGCACATGCCTGCAGTAGCTCAGGCTAGAAGCTGGGAGACCTGAGAGCAGCTCACCCTTCTCTTCCACAGTGCCGAGCTGAGGGGGGCATGGGTGGGCCCCAGCAAGATGCTCTGATTGGGGAGGGGTCATCCCCCCCTGGCCAGCCCATCATGGAATGGAATACAGTGTTTATCACCCCTAGCTCAGTGCTTATCACCCCATTAAGAAAACAACAGAGGGACATTACCAGCTACCTGTTGATACTGCCTTTGTCTGGTCTGCCACAGCACAGACCGTAGCCAGATTATGGACTGCTAGCCGTGCCTGTGTAAGGCAGAGGGGATGGGGAGGGAAGGAAAGTGCAAGGGGAAGCCAGACAGATGCCTGCAGTCTGCTGAGCTCCAGCCAGGGAGCAGAGGGGAGGGGGGCCAGCTCTGCTATGGAGCAGAGAGCCTCGCTTAGGCCAGAGAGCATACTGGGCTGCTGGGGGAATCTAGTTTAACTTAAACCAGCAAGGGGTGTGGGACAGACATTGCTTAAACTGGTTTGAGCCATATCAGTTAAATCTGATACTACATTCAACCAGGTTTATCTCAAACCAGTTTCAGCCATTTTCAAATTCGTTTATGTGCACTGAACTTCTGTTCTGTTACAAGTTTAAACCAGTTTCGGATCACTTAAACTGCTTGTGTGTAATGTGTCTGTCCGTAGCCCCTGAGGCCAGACTTCGTTGGTGTGATGAGGAGAAAAGAGTCACAGCCTTCCCTAATTCTGCCCTTTCTTAGTTGCTACAATGAGCAGTTAGGGTTAATGCAATCTGGTGCAATTTAGGCCAACCTCCAAGTTGATCCACCTTATGCTAGAGGACCAGACCAATGCAGAACTTGTTCAGAACTGAAGGACTGCAAAGATGGCACCCAGCATCTCTTGGCTTTTCACCTCTGTTCTAAGCCACAGTGAGCACTCTTCAGTTTCAGCCAAGGAAGCTGTACTTATGATAGTAAAATAGAAGCGATTATAATGATATTTTCATGAGCCTGAGCACATTCAGACTCATTTGTGGCTGGTGTAATGAATAAGTGCTTTGACTTCTTTCCAACTGTCTGAGTATAACTGCCTGAGTATAACTTACCCAGGTTTTATGGAAAAGTGTTTTGAGGTCTCCAAACTCTAGGAATGAAGTGGAGCTGAAATTTCTTAGTGAATACTTAGTGAATCTGTGTGCACACGAGTTTGTGTGCAGATTGGTTCACTGCAGGAAGGTAGTGGCGTATACAAATGGGTGCATATTGTGCATACTGACCTCTGCCATAGTTTTATAAAAAAAAGTGCTTTAATGTGTGGAGACAGATTCTGAGCTCAACAGTAGAAAGTATGGATGTGAACTCAAATGATATCTGCTTGGAGAAGAAGGTTATTAGGAACAGTCAGCATGGATTCACCAAGGGCAAGTGTGGCAAAGTGGGGCTCCCTGACTAGCCACAGTGCTAGTTTCCACACCTGCCTCTGGGCACTCTGCTCACCTGTCTCATCTGCCACGCCTTGATGGAACATAATTGAGGTGTTACATAGGCAGGAGGCTTCCCATTCTTGCCCCAATGCCAGGGGGTGCTATCTGTGGCTCCGTTCCTCACCTACACCATAGCCCAAGCCTCGCAGATGGCATCCACCAGTGGTTTACACTGGGTTTTCCATAAAACATACACACAAACAGGCAAACAAACACGTACTGAGCTCCAAGCCCTCAGCCCTCTCACCAGGACTCCACCCTGGGGTCTTCCACCCCTTGGGGCTCAGGCGGCCACAGCCCTGCCTGACCCTAGGGTCTTACACCCCACACCGCCCCCTCACTGGGGTTCCACATACGCCCCTTCACTGGGGCTTACTGAGATATGCCCCCTGTCTGGCTCTCTGCCCTGGGGTATTACACCCTGTGAGACTCAAGTGGCCGCAGCTATGCCTGGCTCCCTCTCGGGGTCCCTGCAGCCACAGGACTCATGAAGAGCCTGGGAGCTGCTCCAGGTCCCTCCACTGACCTGGACCCTGCCTCAGAACTCCCATGAGCCAGGTTCCCTTTAAATCAGTTGAGCCCACCAGGGACATGGGAGCTGGGGTTATTAAAGTGCCCTGACCTGCCTTTCACTGGGGTGGTAACTGGCCTGGCATTTCCTGGAGGCTCCCATGCCACAGGGAGCCCCACCAGGCCACTCACTCCAGGCAGGGTGCAGTTTTAGGTCATGCCCAGCACCAGGAGTCTCCAAGCTATCCCCTACAGCTCCTGCCCTTACCTCCAAGGTGTTGCATACAGCCTTGCAGCTAGGCAATGTTTCTGCCTGCCAGCAGTGAACTGTTCTGTTCATATAGGCAGTCAGGGATCTAAAATGGCTGCCGCAATCAAGCACCTGCTGGCTGCTTGGCTTAGCCCTTAAAGTTGCAGGTACCAACAGTGCCCTGCCGTACAAGTCATGCCTGACCAACCTGACTGCTTTATATGAAGAGCTGACTGGCTCTGTGGATGCGGAGCGATGAGTGGATGTGGTATACCTTGATTTTAGCAAGGCTTTTGATACGGTCTTCCACAGCATTCTTGCAGGCAAGCTAAGGAAGTACAGGTTGGATGAATGGACTGTAATATATATAGAAAACTGGCTGCAGCATCAGGCTCAGAGGGTAATAATCAATAGTTCGATGTCTAGTTGGTAGCCAATATTGAGTGGAGTGCCCCAGGAGTAGGTTGCGGGGCCAGTTTTGTTCAATGTCTTCATCAATGACCTGGAAGATAGCACAGCATGCACCCTCAGCACGTTTGCAGATGACACCAAGCTGAGGGGAAGTAATAGATACGATGGAGGGTAGGGCTAGGATTCCGAGTGATGTAGACAAATTGGAGAATCAGGCTAAAAGAAATCTTGTGAGGTTCAATAAGGATAAGTGCAAAGTCCTGCACTTAGGACGAACAATCCCATGCACCAGTACAGGCAGGAGACTGACTGGCTGGGCAGCAGTACTGCAGAAAAGGACCTGCAGGTTACAGTGGACTATAAGCTGAATATGAGCCAGCAGTGAACCCTTGTTGCCAAAAAGGCTAATGAGATACTGTGCTACATTGGTTGGAGTGTTGCCAGCAGGTCAGGGGAAGTGACTTGCCCCTCTCTTCAGCACCAGTGAGGCCACATCTGGAGTACTGTGTCCAGTTTTGGGCCTCCTGCTTCAGAAAGGATGTGGACACATTTAAGAGGGTCCAACAGAAGGCAACAGAAATAGTGAAGGAACTGGGGGACACAATTTATGAGGAAAGACTGAGGGAACTGGGCTTATTTAGTCTAGAGAAGAAGAAACTAAGAAGGGATTTAATTAGCAGCCTTCAATTACCTGAAGTGGGGTTTGGAAGAGGATGGAGCTAGACTGTTCACAGTGGTGGCAGATGACAGAACAAGTAACAATGGTTTCAAGTTGCAGCAAGGGAAGTTTAAATTAGATATTAGGAAAAACGTTATCACAAGGTGGGTATTAAAACACTGGAACAAGTTACCCAGAGAGGTGGTGGACTCTTCATCCTTGGAAATTTTTAAGAAACGGATAGAAAAAGCCTTGGCTGAGATGATTTAGTTGGGGATGACCCTACTTTGAGCAGGGGTTTGGACTAGATGACCTCCTGAGGTCTCATCCAACCCTGATTTTCTATGAATCTATGATTCTCTGGTATTAAACCAGCATTTGTAGAAGAAGAAATGAACACAGTAGTTCAATTTCTAGGCAAATACAGTAAATTATTATACAATACAAATAAAAATCCCTGAAAACTTACATTTTTGCTTTTGGCCTAAGTATAGAAAAAATACTACAAGAGGAGAATGATGATTTTAATATAGTGGAAAAATTAAACAGTAAGAAAATGTTTGTTTCCTTTTATTTCTTTATGAAGACAAAATGCTTTTCCTACATTAGATCCAGGAGGTTACCCATGAATACAAGTTTGGCTATTTTATTTTGGTTTTTATAAACTTAAGAGAATTACTGTTGCCAGTTGTCATAACTGTCTTCTAGCAATGCTCATTAATGGTGGAGACTTTTTTGCCCAGCACTTGGGTCAAAAAAGTTACAAATGCCATTTAAAACCACCTTTATCCTTCATTCTCCTCTTACCTTGTTGCAAGCATAAACCAGAGTAGCTGGACTTTCTCTGTAAATCTGTACTATAGATGGCCAGGATCATTCTTCAGCTTGTTCTATTTGCATATTTGAAAGCCTAGGCACAAGATAATACTAGTTTTCTTAATGTTCCCAAGGTTAATTTTGCCTTAAAACTGTCATGGACAAATGTCAAATGGTACGTATAAGTTAACCATTTTGAGAGAACAAATATGGCATCTGAAAACCTACTTGCAGGACTATCTAAAGATTATATTTTCTCTAAGGAAAACTGCTTAGCCTGAGCCCTTTTCTACACTAATCTTATAATAGCCAGATGATTTATGGAGAAAATATCATTTGGCTTTTATGTTGCAAGCAACAGATGAATGATCACTTCTAAAGTGTTGCTGTTTAGTGAGATATTAATGGAGGGGATAATCCATTTACATTTTTACTGCAGAAGTTTTGCAGTGCTTTTGGGATTCATTTATCCTTTGCTTTTGCAAAATAACCTCTGCTGAAATAAAGCTCAAGTAATTCAATGTGGAAGAATGCAATAGGTCTCCAGAAAATAAAATTTTCAAGCTTTGACATTGGCAGGTAATGGTTAAAGTTCTACTCTGTCAAAGATGGTGTCAAAAGTACAGTCCCAAGGGCTTCTGGAGGGGCCTGAAATTTGGGGACAGAGCCAAATTCCAGCATACAGAGCCCTGCTGAGGATGTGTGTCCATAGCAGATGGGTGAGTTATTTTTTGCAGTATGTAATGCTGCCACCACTCTCCCCACCACCAAAGAGGTGGGTTTGGATCTAGTTGGTGAGGGTCCTTGTGGGCCAAATCTGGCCCTCAAGGAGCCCCACAGTCCAGATCTGGCTTGAGGGACCAAGGGAGTTTGACACCCGTGGTTTAAGGTAATAGGTTTTTTAAAAACGTTTTGCTTTACATTGGCTATGAAGTGGGTTAATATATTCTGTATTCTTTACTGACAATAAAATACGTTGCATGCATAGTGACTGGATATTTTTTGGCCTTTATTACAATTACATTGTACCTTGTTATAAAGTCTAGGGTAGGCATTTTTTTTTAGAAGGAAAAAGACAATGTGATGTTAATCAGGATCTGATAAGCAAAGAGTGACTGCTAAACAGTTTACTACAAGTGAAGTTTCCATAGTGGTGTCCTCATCTTCTCAGGTATTAGTGTGATAATACTGGATTTACTGTATCTTATTTAGAGTGTATTGCACATGATCTCTTCTGTGAAGCTATGGAGGGCCACAAGCACCTTGTAAGGAATCTTTATATCTTTCTACCCTCCTCCCCTCATACCCACCCCTTCTTGTCTCTTGGAAGAGTATCAGTTTTTAGTGGTTTGGGCTGATTTGCCTATGCTTTAGCTCAGAAGCCTGTCAGACCCACGTCATGGTTCCCTGTGTCTTGTGCCATTGAAACCCAGTGTAATCTGAATTTGTACATGAATACAGCCTTACCATTCCATGGGACAGATGATTATTTTTAGTGCACTGGCATACCTTTTTATATTTAGCTGCTCAGATTATCTCCGTAGCTAAGAAGGGTGGGTGATGGAGAGTAAGGAAACTGATAATCCAGATGGTTCACTAGCATCTGAGAAAAATGAAGTCATTGGAAAAATGTATAGCCATAAAATGATACATCCAACACTTAGCTGCCCTTTATTGCTAACTGTGAAAGGCATTAGGATGAAAAGCTACCTTTCTATTCAATTTATTTCCTTACTAAAATGTTATTACCTTTTAATTCTTTCACTTTTTTTTCCTTTGTGTGTTGGGAAATGTTTTAAATGTTTGCAAGTTTGCCTCATGCCCTGACCATGGAATATTATGTACCTTAATGAATCTGGTTTATCCTAAATAACTTTTGACCTGGTTACAAAAAATATGCCAACAAACTAATGCTTTACTAAAGCAAGGATTTTAACCCCTGCCCCCCAGGTTCCATTTTTCTACTATATGCCACATGCAGATATATTGAGATAAAAGGGATTGTATGGACACGCACCATATTTTATGAGAGTGTGTATGAACATCTAGTAATGCAGCCAGAGCTTTGTGCATCCTTTATGATGATACAGGGCAGCATTTTCCTATACTTGCAATGTCAACTCATGGTGAAAAGATCTTTCTGTGATAAGATGAATGCTAATAGTGTGCTTTGTACTATTCATATCTATAGCACCAGTTTATGAATCGTACCTGCAAACAGCTGTTTCAAGCACACAGACATTTGGCTAAAGCAGTGATTATAGTGATTTGCAAAGGATCAAGAATTGAGGTCTCAACTAATTTTTGTTTCCTTCCCATGTATAAAGGAGCCCAAGAATTGTTGGGTTACACAACACCCGTCTCTCCTCAAGAAAATGGAAAAAGAATAGGACAATATTGTATGTACTTTTTTTTTTTGTTTAATTAAAGATCTAGTTCAACTCCTAGCTGTATTGTTTTGCTGTTACCAACAGGGAAACTAATAGAATTAAGTCATCAGGTGTCTAGCAAATGAAAATGAACTTAATTGAAAGGGAAAATGATTTTTATTCATGCCATTTGACACTTTTATTTTTAAACCATACTTAAAGAGGTAGAAGAGCTCTGTTAGTTATACAAATAGGATATTTCTTCAAGAGAGATGCCATAGTTCAGTCGCAATCTACTGGGCTCAAAACAGCATTACTGGGCAATATTCTATGGTCTGCGCTATGAAGGAAATGAGACTAGATGATAATAAAGGTTCTTTTGGTCTCAAAACTTATGAATCTATGAAATGCTCAATTTCCACAACTTTAATTTATGACGGAGAGTGCTGCAAAACAGTAAAATCTGTTTGAAACCCAGGATAGCTAGTTGCAAAGTTAATGAATGGAGGCAATGAAAAGGAGTATGTAACAACATTTGGGTTGCAGAGTGTAAGTATTTCTCCAACAGGAAGGTCACAGGAGTCTGCACTGTGTTTGAAACACTACTCAGGAAGTTTAGATTATGTTCTTTTTTAACTTCAAAATTTAGCAAACAGAAGCATGTTCTTGAAAAACACTCCTGTAGCGGCTACTGCAGGAAGCTGCAATGGTTTTCAGTGTACAAAGGAATAAGACATGAAACAAATTTTAGGTTAATCAGTTTTCAGTTATCCTTTGAAGTGTCTTTAAATCATCATTTTAATATCATACTTGCATTAAACCTGATTTACATTCACTTGCAGACTTCAAACATTAAATCCCTGGTTAATTTCAGGTCCTGACAGGAGACGGCATGTCCCTGAAATGAAACTTCCATTTTTATATTTAAAGTTACATTATGGAAATGGCACCAAAGCATTTTCCTGAGTGGTTAAATAGCTTTAGGGGTTGGTTTGGGGATGTTATTTTTCAAACTATGGCTATCCAACTTGTGGCCCATGAGTGGCCTCTAAGGGTTTCATTTGTGGCTCCCACCTGGCCACCACTCCATCCAACACTTCATTAGCAGCCTCTGGCTTCTACTTCCTCCTCTGGCATTCACTTCCTGTCCCATGACAGGGGATGGGGCGGCATGATGTAGCACACCCCATAATGGTGAGGAAACCTGGCATGCCCATGCAAAGTGGTGCAGCCCATGGCTAGGGAGCTGAGGATGAGGTCAGGATCCCTGAGCACCACAGTACAGCAGGGCAGTACCCAGTTGCTCAGTAGGCAGCCTGGAGGATCACTGGCTTGTGCTAGTGCAGCCTGTGGAGCATAAGGCCCCCAGTCACTTAGAATTTAGACATCTCTTTTTCAAACAATTAGATTATTAAAAATAATGTTGGGTTTCTGATTCATAAAAGAAAGTGGCACTGGTTTCATTTGCCCTGGTTTTCTGGAAGATAACGAGGGATACATTTTATCAAGTATTTAAGGAGTTATTAGCATTTTTAAAATCCTGTTTTAGAATTAAAACTGGCATTTTAATAATGCTTTTGTGGGGGGGGTGTCATTTTTTGAACTCTAACCCTAATATAACATTATAAAGCTCTGTAATGTCCCGTGTCTATCTACTGGATTCTGTGTATGCAATGTCTGCTCGAGCCTGGCCATGACTTCTTCGGGACGAATGGGTCAATTGCTGGGCAATCTTAATGTGATGCGCCAGGAGCTTCACCTGCCACGTCTTTGATGATTGGTTTATTTCACTCAGGAGGACGATGTTTCAGTCCCACTTTCCCTGGTGCTTCCCTTAGGGTCACTTCCTTCGTGACTCTTTTGTGGGGCTCCGCCTCACCTACTACCAACTGTGATGGAATCATTCATTGTCAAGGATGGTGTTCCAGGTTCTCTCCCCACTCTAGCCTACCGGGTTTGATGACCATAGCAACGCTGCTGTTCCTCATGGGCATCTCCGGTGGCCCTCTTTCTTCGCCTATATTGCGTCTGTGCTAGGCACCGCCCTGCTTTCAGGTGCCTTGCCCCTTTTCTGAAGTCCTAGTTGGTTCTCTGTCTGTTGCAGCTGATCTGCCATTCTGCTGGGTTCCACCAGGCTCCAGTCTTCGTTGGAGGTCTCAGCTGTCCACTGTGGCCCTGTGGACAGTGCTGCTGATTGAGGCTGTCTATATGGCCCTGGGGTGACCCCTTCCTGAGGTGCCCACCAGGGCTTCCCAGGAATAGCTTCTGCAAGATCCTGCTCCTCCTCCTGTGCTGGGGACTACATTTTCAGTCCCCCTGGTTGGAATTCCGCTGGGCTTTTTAACTTGGCTCCAGGCTCCTGGCCAGCCAAACAGCCCTGGCATGCCTGTATAAAGTGGGTCCAAGGCGATGCATGAGCTGTTTCTGGCTCCCTCCAGCTTGTCCACTTTTTTCCTCTTTGAAGTACTGCTGCAGCGGCTCCTCCTGCTGCAGTTTTTCTTTCACCAGCTCCACTCTCTCAGGCGATGTCCCACTGCCTCCCAGCTTTACCAGGTAAGTCTTTCTCACAAATTCAAAAGTCAAACTGTTAAGCTGATGCTTACTTTTTCTGGAAACAGCTAGCCTGCACTATGAAATCTAAGATTTCATTTTAAAAGTTCCTTACTACTCATGTTTGCAAAGTAGCTCTTCAAATATGAATCAGTTATGCCCAAGCAAGTATATCTGATGCATTGCAGGTTGTTAGCTCAAACCAGCTCCAAGATGAATGATTAAAGCAATGAGCATGGTCTCTATTTTCCATCAGTGGCCTCCATGCGGTTCAGGAAGCCCATCTGTTTGAACCCAGCGATTGCCTCCTGTAGGTTCCCAAGCTTAATGAATGAAGGGCCCAGCTCCTTAAATATGGCATTGTACACTTCATGCATGGCTGTCATTGCCATTGTCCATCCCATGCTGGACTGCTTTTTCATGAAACAGTAGCTGTTGCTATTTGTCAGCTTCCAGATCACCAGGGCCACATGTCTCTTGACAGACATGAGCTGCCAAATCCTAATGTGCTGGTGCTGGAACAGGGGCCATCTTGATGAAAGGATCCGTGTCTTGTGCCTTGGGACATCCTAAAGTTTTGTCACCAGTGCTCATCATTTCAAGTTCCAAGCACGAGCTGTTCCCGTCAGCCTGAGCTCACCAGTAGGGCCCAGCCATAAGGTGGCATCTGATATCAGGGCCACAGTTGCACTGCTTGTGCAGTATCCTGGTGTGCCTCATGCAAATGGGCCAGCATGATACCCATGGCAGCATCACAGTTCCGATTGCACGGCCAAAGCACAGGTGCCTGTGGATTACAGCAGTCAGGACAAAGGTTTGCTTGGTTCCACAACTCACTGTCTCCAGGAGCCCCTGGAGATCTGATGCCAACAAATAGGATTGAACAAATAGGATTGAAATTCACATCCTTACCTGACCTCAGCCAGTCAGCACTTCCATCTGCATTTGGGTTTTTTTCAGCCACTGTTGGAAATATGGGAAGAATCATAGGCTGCCAGATGCCTGCTTGCCAGCCCACTAGTGGCAGACCGTGAGCTATGTTTGTATGCTGTATAGTAACTGTTACCATGTGACTGCTTAGAACATGTTCTAACTTTAATAATACTGCTCAAGATCCCACAGATTTACACATACTAAGGGTTCTATGCAACAAAGCTCTTGGTCTTAAGTGCAAGATCCTGGCATGTTACAGAAGTACATCAACTAAAGTTCACAGGAGATTAGGCAAGATGGAATATGTTCATACTTGCATACTTGCGAAATAAAGTAGGATTTAGCCCTTAGAGTAAGCTTAATCGCCAATGTTGATTCCAGTGAAACTCGACCAGTCTATAGCCACTGATATATCTGATCTGACATTTGTTCCATAAAAGTAAATGTTATAATTTTGTGTTGAAAACTTATTCTCATTCCTTACACATTACCTAGAACCTTCCATTAATTAAAAAACTCAGCTAGCCCTTAGGTGTGGCCTATAATTAATTTTATATAGAGAAGCCCCATTTTGCTGGGCACTGATCACCAGGGATCTTGGTTTTCTCTCATTTAAAAAAAATTTCCAATTTCCAGTTAAACAAAAGGTAATTTCAAATCCACAATTTTCTGTGATTTAAATGAAACACTACTAATGTATATATATAAATGCATAGATATATCTATCTATAGATATCTGTATATATCTATATGTATCTCTATATATGAATCTATATATCTATAAATATCTATATATGGATATCTATAGGTATCCATAGATAGATAGATAGATATCTATAAATCTCTCTTTATATATATATATATCTATATTTATCTATATATCTATAGATATCTATATATTAGGCCTGTGCAAAGGAGCTAGTATTCGTCTGATTCAAGGGACAGCGATTTGACACAATGATTCAACTCACTGTCCCAAACTAATTTGGCTGATTCTGTTTCAGAGATTCGGTCATCGCCGAATTGGCCAAATCTCTGAATCAAGCAGGCCTCATTCCTCACCCGTTCTCCCATCCCTGCCCGGCCCTAGCATCCCAGCACTTTTTTTTTAAAATCCACATTCACCAGCTGCTGCCAGGTGGGGGGACGATCCCTGCTGCCCCCCACTGTGTGGAAGGCTCTGCCACAAGCCTCCAGAAGCCACAACAGCTGCTGCAGCAGCCAGTGAGTGTGGGGCCTCTTTTTTCCCCCCTAAAGAGCCGGGATACTGCGGCTGGGAGAGCAGACTGAGGATGGGGGCACATGGCAGAGCCCCCCACACAGCGCAGGGTAGTAGCGGGCAGTGGAGATCGCCACCCCCCACCTGGCAGGAGCCAGTGAGTGTAGGGATTTTTTTCTTCTTTTTTTTAAAGAGCCAGGATGCTCGGATCAGGTGGTACAGCCATTGATGGAGCAGGTGGATTCAGGGGGTACTCAGGCTGGGAGACCAGGCAGGGAATGGGGCCTAGCAAGGGTCCCCCCCATGGTCCTTTCCTCCATTCACCTGTGACCTGCCCCCTCACCCCCTACTTACTGGCATGGAGTCCGGGTCCAGCTCCCTTAAGTGGTGAGTGGGGGACTGCCCGAATCTCCGAAGCTCTCCAAAGCACTCCATATCTTTTCTGAATCAATTAATATCTTTGAATCAATTCAGACCTTTTTATTGATCTCCCCATTTGATTTGGATTTGGAGATTCAGCCGCTGAATTGGGCCGAATCTCCTCTGAATTGAATCAGCAATAGATATTGATCTCTGATGATATCTAGAGACATCAATATTTATCAACACCCAATCACTCTATATATCTAGATATCTATAGATAAATATAGTGGTATTTCACTTTAATCATGGAAAATATGGATTTGAGGTTACTTTTTTTTTTACTGAAAATTGGGGATTTTTTTTAAATCAGAAAAAATCAGAATCCCTGCTGATCACTTATATAACAAGTACATGAGATGGTACAAAGAGCTTATAATCTATCAAAGTAGTGGCTTGTAGGCATCCTGGCATAATTGAATTATTATTATTATTATTATTATTATTAAGCAGTTGTCTGTATAATATTTCAGACTTCAGGTACAGTATCTCAACAATCACTCCAAGAAAAATAATGAGATTCCTACCTCTCTAAATTCTATTACCTGAAACCTATCATTAGTCCATGTGATTTATTTGTTAAGGTCATGGTTTTATCTGACTTACTGAATATTTTTCCTCATGTTCCCATGACCAATGGGGAAAGAAGAGGCAAGAGGTATAAAGAGGCAGAAATTTCCATCAGGTAGTTATGATAGCATAGTGGGTTGTGTTTATTCTCAATAAATGATACTTGCTTTGTAAGCTGGTCATAGATTTGGATATTATAAATAGTCCTGGTGGACATGGGTTCCTGGATTGATAGGTAGAGGGTAGGTCAGGGGGTACAAGGACAATTTTTCACCTGCTTCTCACCACCTCACTGTCTTTTAAGGGTAGGTACTTGTAATAGATCTCATGGGTCCTCCACCCCGGCACCTGGTGCTCTCTGTGGTCTGATCTACTTACCAGCTCTCTCCCAGCCCCACCACACCTTCAATCTCTCACCTGCTATGCCTCTTATCTTATCCTTTGGTTTATTAAGGACATGGTCCCTGGGACGAGGAGTAACCTTGCTGGATCCTTTTGGCTGGTACTGTCTTTGCAGCTAGGTTCAACCCATGCCTGGGGTCTGCGCTCACTTGGGGCGTTGCTCCGCTATCCTCCCAGCACCTGTTGGGGCTTCAGCTGTCCCAGACTTGGCTCCCTTTTCCTCTGACCAAACCCTCAGCCTTGGTCCACTGTCTGAGACCTCAGCTCCCAGGCATTGGCCCTGACTTGGCTGCAGCCCCTTCTGGGGCTCCAGTTTCACACCCTCAGCCTCACCGTCCTTAGCCGAGGTCTAGCTCCTGTCCTCCCTACCTGTGGCCACCGCCTCCTCCCCTGTAGCCACAAACCTGTCCCCCAGTTCAAGTCAAACAAAACCCCCTCCACCTGAATGGTCTTAACACAACTGCAAACCCCTCCAGGTACCTTTCCTGGGCTGGCTTGACTCCAGTCTCTGGCCAGCTCTATTGAGTACTCTGTGTCCTGCAGAAACTAGGGCTCTAGACTGCACCCTTCCTGGCTGGGGCAGGGCTTATAGGCCCCAAGCCCAGCCCTCTTCTGGTCATGTGACACTGTCTCCTGCACCCAGGGCCCAGATATTGTTAATTCCACCATTATATCTCTGCCCTTTTCTAACCTCTGTCTCAGTTCACCTGAGCAGCTAGTACTTGCTACCACTTTGTCCCCTCCCCACTGCCTTCCTAGAACAGGGACAAGTACTGTATGTGCAAAGTGATATATTTTGAGCAGATATTTTGCCTGTAGAAATCACAATGTTGCATTCATTTAAAAATTGCCTTCAGAATGGAATGCATTTTTCTTTAATACGCACACACACTAGCCAATTTCCCATCAAGAATGATGGGCACTGGGATGGAATGCTGCCACCTAATGCCCCATGCTGCTGCTGTTTTGCCCCTTGCAGGAAGTGGGCTTCTGCTGCCCTTAGCTCCCCCACCCTCTGTCCAGTCCTTAGCGCAGCTTCAGAATCATGGCGGCACTCCCCCACACTTGGAGCACTCTGATTGGCTGTTTCCATCAGCCAGTCAGGGTGCAAATAAAGTGTTACAGACAGACAGACATAGGCTTTTATGAGAGAGAGAGATACATTGGGAGAAAATACACATAGGGTCTCTCCAATATATTACCCCCCGGCACATCTACACAAGACAGTACACTGCCTTAGCAACAAGTTACAGCAATTTATCTTGTCAGTATGGCAATTTAGCATCAGCAGGCATTAACCGTGACAGCACCGTTACTGCACAGTAGTACTATTACACAGAAGCTTATTGCTGGTTTGCAGCAGGGTTGAAAACAACCCATCTGTCACTAGGACTATGCAGTACCAACAGATACTGCTTGGTCATTTAGTATTTGCTTTAACACTTGGTCATTTAGTACTTGCTTTACTGTGTGGGTTGTCACTAGAACTGTACAGTACCAACTGTGCAGTCAGGGGCCTGTGAAGACACACCCCTTTACTCTCTTGCAAGTTATTTTTTTCACTCAAGCATTTAAATTCAGTAGAATGAAAGGAGAACCACTAGTGGGCTAGATATTAGCAGCTGTGGACTCCACTTCATTCTTTGTTGCTGCTGCTGATGTTATTACCTTCTTTGCTTGCCAGAAAGATAAAACATTGCCTAGTATAGGTGAGAGGGTAAAAGGGTGGTGGCTTTCCATACTGTTCTCTTTGTGCCTCTTCCTCATGTTAGGCCTTTGGATAATTCAGCCATGTTTGAAGTTCTCTCTCTTTCTTTCTGTGGATGACCACAACGTCTGTGACATAAAACCGGTTTGGTGAAAAGTGCTACAGTCAGTAGTCAAGCAAGTGTCATTCTGTAAGTGCTGTAATTAGTAGGGCTGTGTGAAACTTCCGTCCCTGATTTGATTCATCAGAGATTCAGCCCGATTCAGTGGACAAATCTCTGAATCCAAATCGAATCAGAGGACCCTTTAATCTCTCCAAATCAAATCGGAACTCTCCAAGTCGATTCGGAGAGATTCAGAAAGATTTGGAGATCCAGACATAGAGGCAGCTTTAAATGTTTTTTCTACACACCTCTAGGTAGCAGGAGCTCATGAATGCTGCGATGCTTGGGCACATGGAGTGTCCCACAGAAGCACGCGGGGCTCTCCAGTGTGCTCAGCAGCAGACCTGGAAGTGGGCCAGAAGCACTTCCAGTCCACTTCCAGATCAGCCGAGGAGCACACTGGGGTCTCTCCCACACACCTCCAGGTCGGTGACTGGTGCCTCCTGGATCTAGGGGGCGGGGGCCACCTGTGGCCAATTGCTGAGCTGGGGAGGCACAGGGGGCCCCCAGTTTGCTTCCTGGCAGACCTGGAAGTGGACCAGAAGTACTTCCGGCTCACTTCTGGGTTTGCTGCCAAACACGTGGAGGGCCCTCCTGCACACCTGTGGGATACTCCATGTGCCCCAGCATCTCAGTTATCCGAAGTCGCACCTGCTACCTCAAGGTATGTAGAAAAAACTTTTAAAGCGGTGTCTGTGTATTTTATTCTCTGAATCAAATCTTCAGATTCAGATTTGGACAAATCAAATCAGGGACAGCGATCCAAATCAATGAATCAAATCACTGTCCCTGATTCAGGCCGACTCTGAATCTGAATCGAATAGGGCTTGCTTTGCACACCCCCTAATAATCAGTATCTGGCAGTGTACTGGCACTGGGCACCCACACACAGGGTGGGGGGGTGCACTAAATCAAATGGAAGTAATGTTACGTAACATGGCCCTGGCTATAATAGCAATTAACAGGGCCACCTGCCCTGTTACTAGGGAGACAAAGACACTCAGAGCTGTCTCTCAGTACTAGTCTCTACCTTACCTCCCCTGCCTCCATTTTCTTGCCACTTTCCTTCCCTCCCCCTTTCACTGCAGTGCTCCCAGCAGTTTGCTTCCAGGTTGACACCTCCCTGTCTCTTACAAAGGCCTGGTCAGGGGTGAGGGGCTGGCTCTGAGCTCAGTGGGGAAGTGCTTGCTGAGATGGATAAGCAGTGATGTGGCCAGGGTTGGCAGCTATAAGCCTGAGAGAGGCTACACTGTGTCTGAAGCCTGTAGCCCTGAATAGTGGGCCCAGATCTGTGCTCACTCCCTATCACACCACCCACCCACACGCACATGCACACGAGCACACTCACCCACTTACCTTTGTCACATGGTTAAGGTTAATGGGCTTCCAAGTGTTGCCCTGGCAAGGACCCAGGCTAAGGCAGTGAAAGCCAGATAACTGCTAGGTGCAGCCACAGGCAGAGGGTGATTACTCAGGATGGAAGTGGAGGTTGAACTACTGCCACAAGATGTGAGGCTCAAATTAGCAAGAAGGGATAAAGAGCAATAGGTAGAAGGAGCCCAAAGGGAGGAAGGTCCTGAGGCTGAAGCAGGCAGCTGGAGTCAGTGCCGGGGAGTAAATTCTAAGCAGCAGCTGAGTAAGGATGATGGAAGATGTTGTATGGAGGAACCAGCTAAGTTCCCATACTTAGGTGTTTGTTTTCTTTTACTTTCAATTGAGACTCTGATGTAACTGCTTCAGGTCAAGTGAACCCTGGCAGAGCACATGTGCCCACAGTTAGACCACCATTCATAGTTGCAGCTGAACCATGATTCTGGGAAGTGGGCTTGGGTGTAGAGAAGAGGAACCGAAATTGCACAGAGACTGAGAGAAAGAGACACCAAGGCTGCCTCTACATGAGATGCTGACTGTGCAGTCATTTAATACTTGTTTATACCTGGGTTATTGTGCAGTAGCGCTGAGGAACAGCTTTTTTGTGATACTAGCTGCACGGTAGCCTGAGACTACTGCATCAGTAGCATTTTTATGATTGCTGCCACACAAAGCTACTGTGCAGTAGTCTTGGGCTACTTTGCAGTCAGTGTCTTGTGTAGACATAGCCTAAGAGTATCCAGGAGATGCTGCCAGAAGCCTGGTCAGGGGTGAAGGGCTGTCTCTGAGCTCAGCTGGGAAGTGCCTGCTGAGATAGATAAGCAGTGACGTGGTCAGGCTTGGCAGCTGTGAGCCTGAGAAAGGCTATGCTGTGTCTGAAGCCTGTGGCCCTGAATAGTGGGCTCAGATCTATCAGGCACTACTAGAGTAACAATGGACAGGGACTGTGTGGACCCCTGTCCAGACAAGGGCCAAGTACCTGACAACCCGTTCTGCCTGTGAGACTGTCCCTAATTAGCATATTCCATCAAGTCATGGCAGACAAGACCCCTGACTGACAAGTTTGTGGTTGGAGTGAGGCGACTGATGGATGGGAGCCCAAAGGGTTAGCATGCAGGCCTCTGTTCTTAGACTAGCAAAGTAGCAGCCATTTAAGAAAACCAAGGTTTGCTGATAATTATTAGACATATTTACTAACCTTAAAACTACACAGGTTTATGGAAATTCATCGTACGTCCTGATGAGTGCATTTTATTAACAAGATACTTCATATTTTAATGAGTTATTTGTATCATGCCATTGAGGTGCTGTTATGATTAGTTATTCATTTTTATTGAGTAATACAATAAACATTAAATTGAAATCTAAGGACAATTTCTGGAGTGCAAAACAGATCAGTCCCTCAACACATCTAATTTACTCTCATTTTCAAAACATTCCCCTTATTTTATAACATGCATTTTACTGTTTTGAGCAGGTTAAGACTTATGTGACCCTGTGCATCTAAAGGCATAATACCAAATCCTCTCATTTTATGAAATTTGACACAGAAATTGCTAGTATGCTAGTTGCTGCTCCAGAATTGAAGAGCTGTTTTTGCTTAACTGTAGAGATGACAGATTATGCAAATTCTAGCTACAATAGACTGGTTACATTGTGGCAAAGAAGCATTAGTGCTAGTACATAAATTAATCCACTATTTATAATTGTTTTTCCTTTAACTCACTCAAGGAGAGAACATGAGACTTCTGTGGTTATGAAAATGGTAGATATTATTCCTTCTGATGGAGTCCCTGCCCTTTCTTTTAAATCTACTGCACCTGCTTAGAGCCCAGATATTCAGCCTTTTGGCTGGGATGTATGAGTGCAGTTGGGTCAGGGAAGCTTCCATTCAAAGTCAAATGCAGAATGACAGCACAACCCCCCCGACAGCTGCACCATGTACACCAGCTTGTGCATCACTCAAGCCACTAGATCTATGCTAATATGGATTTGAGGCCCCTTTCTTTACCTGTTCTAGTTCATACCTTCTATGGTCCTTCATAGCCAGCTATGTAAAATGAGTCTTGAGCATTGTCCAATGGCAAGTAAGTCAGGCAGTAGATAAACTTTTCACCCTGTACGTGAGCTTTAAATGGAAAAAGGCCTTCTTTCACCCATATATAAGAATCTCCCTTTTTTGTGAATCTATCTTACAGGGAGTTTTCTGACAAGGTTAAGAACATAAGAATTTAAGTTTTGCATTTTTGAGGTGCAGACTTAGCTGGATAGCTTGGTGTGAAGAACTTGACCGTGTTAGAAAGTGCTGTATTTTAAATTCTGTATATGGATGCTTTCTGAACAGAGATGAAAACACAAACCTCTGTTGTTTCTCTTTGACACTGCAAAAAGTTGAACCTCTTTGTTTAAAACTGTGTTTAGTTTAGCTTATGATTTTAAAACATAATCTTAAGGTTATTTCTACAGGTACCATTTAAAGCCAGTTTACATCAGACTAACAAAAAAATTGCTTGATTCAGAAAAGGTCTATGGGTGGTATGTATCAGTTGGTTCTGATTTGTTTCTGCCTTTTTAGGATGCTAGTTTTCATTCCGACTGGAAAAAGAGACAGAAAAGCAATCTTTCCACCAATGGGGCTCTTATCCGGGGGATTTTAAGCAAGTGTCTGCATGCTATAGGGGAGTGGGAGGTTGGTATGGAAAATCGAGTCACCCCCACATGGAAAATGTTAAGAAGCACTTCTCCAGTGTACGTTTACCAAAGAATGCAAAGGAATATTATTGATGCCTCTTTAAGTAATTGGCAGAAATTTGGGAACTAGCATTTCAGCAGGGGGTCCACCACAGCTTAAAGGAGATACTTGGGAGCTGGGCAGCCTTTCACTTCATTTATCATGGGACTTACTGCTTTCATATGAAAGAAAGTAAAACCTAATGCATGCTGACTTAAGAGTATGGAACCAGTCCCAGATTATTTTGAAAAATTAAAAGGTAATAATTACCAAAAAAATTAATAAGGAAGCATCAAAGAAAGCCTTACTTCTCAAATCCTTCAATTTTTTAAAATTCAACTTTTCTTGTTTTCCCACTACCCTGCTTTAGGGAGTGCTTGATATCATTACCTTGTTGTCATTTATACTTTGGGGAAACAAATCTGTCACAGCAGTTTTCTGTCAATAGGTGATCTTGAGTTAGCAGCATGTGCCTAGCTCAGGCACGGCAGGATAATGTGGCTTTCACTAATAAAACTACTCATTTCATTACCTATTGACGAATGAACCCCATGCTGGCATTGCCAAGGTTTGGAAACCAGACTCACCAGCTGAAGTGCGATGTATAGCTGTTGTCTTAAGTCACAATCTTGGAGTATGTGTAGATTTTAGTGACTTAGCAGTCTTGACATATAGGAACCTGGAAAATTTTGCAAAGGAGTTCTTATATATTCCACATCTTTTAATATCATTTTATTATTGAGGATTTGTTATTTATATTGCAGTAGCTTCCAAGATGTACTCATGTGCATAAACATAGGAAGAAAATTTTTACCCTGTGTAGTTCACAGCCTGTTCTTTCTTTCACCTGCCCTGCTGTTTGTTCCTCATAGGAATTTAAAATAAACCTCTGTTTGGTTTATCATTATCACTTCTGTAGCAACCTGTTATAATACCCTAGTGTGAAAAGACTCAGTTACATATCCAAGGGGGCATGACCGGGGCAGTAGTCCCAGGCACTGCCTTTGTGAGGGGTGAAAAAATAGCCACTGTCATAGCAGTGGCTGATGACATTGTTGCATTGCATATCACAGCTGCCCTGGGCACAAGACTGACCTACTATGATTCTGGACAGATTTGTTATATCAGTGTTACTATAGGCAGATCTACAATTTTGAAAAGGGGGGTGCATGTGGTAAGGTGCATCATCACATATAAAGCAACACGTATTTTTTTCCCAGGTAAAAAGAAACTAAAAGCTTTAGTAATATGTTAGGGGACCTATGACTGGATTATTCGGTTTGGTATTTATGCAAACTATATAACTTTTTTGGAATGAGTTAAAAAACAGTCTTCAGGACTGTGAAATAGGAGCTACAGTACTGGGAGCAGCTAATAGACAACAGAATTGCAGAAGAAAGAATAGCTTAATTAGTGGAACACCATGGCCATTAAAAGGGGAGAGAGGCTTATTAACACCTGTAGAATGAAGAGTTTAGAAGGAGTCAGGTAGATTTTAATGAGCCATGAATTCAATTGACTCTGTCACTGTTGCCTGAACAGATATGCTGCTACTGCTGTTGCTACTGCTGCCTGACAGTTGGTCTTAAACTTTGGATGGACCAGGAATCAAAGGGTGTTGCAAGTGCGCTGCTGCGCCTGCCCTAGACCCACCCCTGACTGTTACTCTGTAACTAAATGTGCTGGACAACATGGATAGTCATGGTTGTCATCTTCTCCTTCTCCTCATATCCTGGGGGAGATTGTTGATGACAGGTACTTAGCAGAATTTGCAGATTCATTAGAATCTGAAGGGCTGCAATAAGAGCACTTCTGCCATGGGTGTTATGGAAAGACATATAATGAGAACTCAAAAAGGAGGTAAATTTAACCCTATTAGTGCTGCTCAGGAGAATAGGCATTTGAGAGGATGAAAAGAATAAGGCTTTAATAAATGGAGTGTGTTTCATGAAGACTACCAATCTCCAGGTTCTGTGGTATAAACATGTTTCTCTTTTTTGCTAGGAAGTAAAAAGATGTCACCAAATAGCTGTATTGTGACATTGGGGAATGTAGCGTCAGCAATAATAGCCAAGAATGATACAATAGAAGGGAAACTGGAGGCCCTGTTGTTTCATAAAGACATAGAAAAGTAAGGATTCAAATAAATCCTAGTGTAAATTGGGGAAAGCAATGACTACATGCTTATGACTCTCCATGGGGTTTTTTTTGTTACACTTGTCAATCATAAACCTGGGTTAATGCTTCTAAAAATAATCAATAACTAGAGTGGTGAGCTACAGTGACCATTTCCATATAGTTTGGAAAGTACAGTATATTGATTAGGCTGCTGACTGTATGCTGTTGTCTTGGTCCTGAAGTTGAGAAACCTGATAAGCCACATCAAAACTGAGAGATGGATTGATTATGAAACAGATTATACAACACTATAAGGATCAGCAATTGAACTCAGAAGTGTGAGAGACGTTCAAGTTCTTCCTGCTCACACTGTGCAGGAGGCACTTAGTGTCAGAAAGATTTGCACTCAGTGGGTGCATCCAGATGAGTGTGGTCATGGAGGATGTGGCATCGCAAACATGTTTGCACAAACCACACAGTCTGGTGTTCTCTGCACTGCAAGGGTGTGCTGCTCAAGTGTGCGCTGCTCCATTTTTTTGTTCTGTGGGGTTTTTTGATCCCTGGATATCCAGGGGTAAAAAAGAAATGTTGGGGGGGGGGTGGAAACGGAGCAGTGCATGCTTGGGCAGCATGCACTGCTGAAAAGTGGGGCCGGGCTGCCTAGAGCCATGCTGCGGCTGCTAACTAGGCTCTGCCTGGCAGGATTGCCACAGCTGCAGCCCCAGGAGATACCCAGGACCCCAGATAAGGCTGCTGGTGCTAGCACAGTGCTGGCTCCAGTCTCCCCTACCATCCCCAGGGTAACTTGCCACATGCCAAAGTACATGGGCATTCCCCAAAGACAAGTAGCAGCAGCACTGCTACTTGTCCCCAGGAACCTAATCTCCATGCATGTATGGATGCGCCCAGTGAGGTCAATGTCTGTGGCTGATGCCTTGTTCTCCTTTATGGTGAGGAGAGTAGTAGTTCTCACTTGTGATACATGAAACGTTGGGCAAAAAGAGAGGAACTTATTGAATCAGTTTAGTTTGGTTGCTAAGAACTCATTGCTGCAAAGCTGAGATGAGCCATATAATCCTCTTCCTAGAACCACTGTCCTGAGACACAGGCTGGGTCAGAGTCAAGTATGACTCTCACTTCCAAAATGATTCTCACCTATTCAATGCAGTCCCTCCCTCCATTTTAATGTGCTTCTTGACCATGTATTTATGATAGTGATTAGGCCAGCCATAGCTTCAGCCTGAAACTAAAATTACTTTAAAAACTTTCTATCCAGACTAACCTGCCAGTGTTAGGTAATAGCCTTGTATGTCCATCACTTGTATAGGAACCACTGAATTCTAGGGAAAGTACTGCACCTCAAAGGACAGCATGTCATGAAGGCACTGTTGCCTTTCCTGGGAGTGGGGTGGGTGGAGGTCCATCAGGGGAGACCACCTTTAATATGTGACTCTGCAGGAGCTACGTACATACAGGCTGCATCAGGAATGTCCCAGTGAGACCCTCTCCACATCCAGCACAGACCGCTTTTTGATGCAGGGCTGTCTGCTGCCAGGTCCAAGTCCAAGTTCAGGGATGACCTGTGGATGTAAGAGGTGCCCTTCAGCTGGGCTGTCTGGTTGTAGAGTCCCACACTCTAGAAAAGTAGCTTCTTATTACCAGTGGTATATAGCTATAATTGCTCCAGTAAGTTAAGCTTGTAATAGTATTGGGTTTTTATTGGCTCATCAAATGGCAGGAAAGCTTCCTATAAGCACTTTAAGAAATGGTGTAGAAATAAAAAGTAATTACTTGTGCTATTTTTAATTAAATGATTTCCTTCTCTAATAAAAATATACAGTCTGATATGCAAGGTATTGGATCTGGTTTATTGCATTTGTTTGACTATACAACATATCTTTACTTCCACAGGGTGATAACATAGACTCTGATAAGCATTCAGTATATTGCAGAAAAATTGGCAAAAAGCATAACTAGCATGTGCTTGCATCAAGATGTAGCCCCTGAATGTAACTGATTAAGTACTTGATTAAGAACCACCTGACAAAACTGTAGATGATGTTCAGCATTGTTAGTTAGTCTGTGCTATTCATTGGTTTGTATTGTACATGGTGGTGATATTTTTGTGCACACATACATCCACTAACAACTTAATCACATTATCATTAATGACATACTTTATGGGCATGGCTAAAGAGCCACCGGAAACATGGCCCATTATGCTGGACATTGTAATAACACAGAAATACCAATGGCCCCTGTCCAGAAGACCTTACCATCTAAATGGACAGGGCAGACACTTGATAGGGGAAACAAAGGAACACACAAGCTGGGGCTAAAAAGGGAGAAATATGGAGTACATATGAACTGAAGAGACTGAGGTGGTGGGGAGAGAGCAAGAAAGTTGGAGCAAATAACTAGCAGCAGGCACAAAAAAGTCTAGTCAGAGCTGTAGAATGTTCTCTGAATGCCCAAGATCACTTCTTCAACTCCTTTCATAGCTGTTCCTACCAGTAGAAATTTGGGCTGGCTCCTCTCTGCAGTTTGTTCCCAAGACCACATAGTGGGAAGACGCATGCTATGCGGGTTGTAATTTCACCAGCGGTGGAGAAGTCTGCTCCCCTTTTGGTTCTGGGCCATGGAGGGTCTGACAGGAAGAGTGTCTCCTTAGCTGTGTCCATTTTACTACCTCTATTCCAGTACAGCAGTCCATCTTTCAGCTTCTCCTGCAGCAGCTGGAGTAATAAAGTGTAGTTAGGTTAGAAAAGTGACTGTCTAAAAATGGCACTGTATTACTGGATGGATTGGCTCATCCTGCATCTTGAACATGAATTTGCTGATTAAGGGAGGAAATAAGTTT
>JAGPOW010000261.1:117625923-117637183 GCA_030014935.1 Caiman crocodilus | reverse complement strand
GGGGGGGAACAATCTCTCTTTATTTGCTCAGCACACAATCTTTTTTCTTTACAGTGAAGCTTTTGTAAAGATTTTCAAACCAAAGCATACAAAATTAGGTTCCAGTTTTTACATACCGATATACAGTGGTCTGATTTTCCAGACTGTTCAGCAACAACAGCTTTCACTTAAGTCAGAGAAATTGTGCGAGTCCCATGGGGGCACGTGCTCATGAGTGCACACATGCAGTTTGCAGTGCTTCAAAGCCATTTGAGGCACTGCAAACCACATGTGGTGCTTGTGCTGCTAATTTGTAGTGTAGCGGTTTTTATTGACCCTGGGAGATTCTGCTGCTAGAAGCTGGAGCCTGGCCAGCCAGGGCTACACTCAGCACTGCTGCTGCCCTGGGAGGCCCCCAGGACCCCAGGTAAGGCTGCTGGGATGCACACAGTTGCTTGCCCCAACCTCCCCTACCCAACCTGAGTCACTTGGCCATACACTGGAGCATGCATGTAGGGCCATGCTGCTGCTATTTGTCATATTTGTACCACTGCTGTTTGTCCCATGGGAAATGTGCACGCCTGCATGGGGCATGCCCCAATGTGAAGCTAATGTAGCTAGACCTGCATTACTTTCTCTCACTACCATTAATAATGAGAGAGAGAGAGAGTCCAGCTTTACTCATAAAGCCCAGACTAAGTTGTGGAAGATGAGAGCAGTTAGAAATAATGCCATCCTATTATCTGTAAACTGAAAACATTTTATTTTGAAACTTTTAAGATGTCAGCAGCCAGGCCTGTGATGTATTTTAATCTCTTTCTAGAGCAAAGGCAAATGTTAATGTTAGCACATCTATCTCAATGTAGTATTACTGACCTACCTCACTGGAACACCGTGAGGATTATTACCTAATCAGCAAATGTTTGCACAGCACTTTGAAGATGTAAAGCCCTCCATAAGTGCTAAGTGTGACTTAGCTTCCCAGGCATAACAGAGTCCTGCTACTGTTATATTATTTCTTTCTACATTGAACTTTAAGGCATACCTCCAATCAGTTGAGCTTTGGGGGTTTAAATAAAAACAAAAGCAACCCCATTTCCTATTGTTTTCCTTTACTGTTTTCATCAGAGGAAGTGAAGATCTACTGTTGTGTTATGGGACATGTTTCTATTGTGATAGAGAGGAGTTTGAGATGTTTTCTCTTCACTCAAGTCACTTGTTCTTGCTGTAGCTTCAAGTGAAAAAATGTTTTTGAACTTGTCAAAACTACTATGGGGATGTTTTGAATGTTACTAAAACAAGTGTGTCCTTTTTGCCACAAGCTCTTCCAGCAAAGGGTATGGTGACCCTAGGATGGGAGAAGCCATATTTTAGGGCCTTAGCAAAATAATGATAAATATATTGTGAAGGATTGCCCGGGTGTAATTGTACCAGCAACCGGTTATCTGAAGTTGACTTCCTGAAAGTTAATTATGTTGCTGAAAAATAAGCAAGCTTACAAAATTTTAAAAGAACAGTAATTGGTAACCACTCCCTCTCCCAAACAATCCACATTTTAGGAATGAAATAACTTCCTCCTCAGAAAGAATGGTTGACCCAGCCTTATCCAACCAGCTGCACTTGTATCAGCTATTTGTCCCCTTACACTCAACTTGACCCTTCTTTATCACTGTTAAAGTTGATTCTGTCCTCCAGTTAACTTTGTTTCAGCTATCTGGTTAAGTATGGGCTCTTGCTAAAGTAGGGGATCATTTCAAACTGAGATTGCCCCGAGGCAAGGAAGATATAGCTCTGTGGGGATAAGTGGGTAGCACATATAAAGCCCAGTTTTTGTAGCATTGTATAATCTCTGCAGTGTAGCCTCTGCCAGAAAATAGATGGTTTGAGGAAATGCAGGGGGGAAACTAGAGAAAGCACTCATTTTTAATAATTCCTGCACTCAGAACATGTACATGCTCCCTCATGTGGAGAAGTTGGAAAATGTATCCAGTGCAGTGATTTTTTTTCTTATTTTAAAGTTTATTATCTATTGTGGCGCTGTAAACCTGTGAAAGAAGGACTTGAAAATGGAAACCAGGAGCATATTGCCAGTGTGACTATAAAACTGAATTCAGATGTTTAAAACCTCAATCAGCGACTTCCCTTGTGCAGCTCCTTGCATACGGTCCTGAAAAGAAAGGGAATCCTGTGTGGTGTAGAAATGCACAGATGTCATCGCTCCTCACCTCCTCCCTCCTATCCAGCCTTTGCCTGGTCTCCAGCCTCTGTTGCCTGCACTTGACTGCAATCTGTGGTATCCGAAGCTGATTTAAGGGGAGGAATGGAAAAGTAGCCAGGCTGGGGAGGGAGACTGCCTAAACTCTTGCTTCTGCATGCCTGCAGGTGTGGATGTTCTGGGAGTCCTCTCAGTGTCTGCCTCATGCTGCTGGTTTAAAAGAGCACTTTCCTCAAAAGCTAGTTGCTGGTAATGGACCTGCTACTTGGCCTCCCAGGGTAATTTGTGGTGGAATGATGGTCAGGCCAGGGAGAGGGGGGGTGGTGCTGCCAGTGCTTCTGGATTTCTAGCATGCTAGGTGCTCCCAGGACTGCCCACAGTTTCTGCCTGAAGCTGTAGCTTTAAGATAATTTTTCCTAGTAAGCTGATTAATTCATTTTGGTCATCGGCAATGGATCCTGCCCTGCAGCATCCCAGGCTGACTTGGGGTGGAGGGTGACCAAGTAGTGTGGAGCTGCCTGGACCCCTTTAAAAGTGATAGAGTCCTTGGGCAGCCCCTAGAATACCCACCCCTCAGGAACCCAGAAGCAGAGGTCCAGGCAGTGTGCCCCATCTATCCGGCCGCCCTTTACCCTGAAAACAGCCTGGGATGCACCAAACCGTGGTCAGTTGCCAGGCATTGAATTAAAATGAGTGACTTGGGAGAAAGGACTCATTAAAAACTAAAAGTTGTGGACCTTTATAGCACCAGGTTCTCCAGGAACCCAGTAGTCCAGGTGGCCCACTAATGCATACCAGTGGGCACCCCCAGTCAGGATATTGCCATGCAGAGTTCAGCATTTTTTGGGAATAGTCTTTATTGAATTGAATTGCTTTTTATTGAACTCATTGTTAGTAAAACAAACATTGCAACTGTGGGCAGTCTTTTAATTCTCTGACACCTAGCTATCTCATCAGGATCTACAGTCACACTCAGGGAATCCTGGTGAAACTGGGAACACACCAGTGGAGGCATGCTGGACTGGGTCCTCACTACCACCCTCTGGTGACCATCTGACAGCACTCCAGCTACCAAAAGTTGTCTGTTTAACTTAGAGCCCTTGCCCTTGTATGTGTCTGACCTATGACAGTTGTGAACCGCTCTCAGTCAGTGACATTCTTGCAAGAGTTCAGTTGTTATGTGTGTCTTCACCCACTGTTATACTTTTAAGCAGCACTTCTGTCAAATTCTGGACTAATAGTAATAATGCAATTGACACTTTTATATTGCCTTACATCTGAAAAGATCACTGAGAGTTTTGCCTTTCGTAAAAAGGGATATACAAATAATATATGGAGATGACTTCATTAGTCACTGGAACTTAGCTGCGTCTGAGGGAAACACACAGTCCAGTGACCTGATGTAGGTCAGAAGAGGAAGCAGAGAAGTATGCCAGAATCAGCTGAAAATGAAGAAATGAGGGAGGGAGATTATAATAAGATTTTGGGTCCTGTTCTCTCTTACACAAGGCTAATTTAAAGAAGCTAAACTCATCAAGTTTATGACTTACAGTTTGATTCTGTTTTTACCATTGAAGAGGATAACAGATTTCCCTTCCATAGAGGCCAGGTGGTATTTAATCTGTTTCCTTAACATTTTCCCAAGTTTTGTACAACTACCAGGAGCATTTGTATTGAGACCATTGTCTCTAGACAGTAACCATGGGTATTCAGGATACTGTGACAGGTATGCTGCCAGGGCTTCTGCCTACTGTGACTACTGTTCCTAGAAGCCTGCTTTCACAGCAGAGGAAGACTGCTGCAAAGGAGACTGTCCAACCTGTCCTCTACCCCTAGTGGAAAGACTTGAAAGAATGGGAGTAAGCCACATAGATAGTTTAGCTTCCTTTCAGTCCCTTGGTAGGACTTGTCTCCTTTTTCTGTTCATTGAAGTGAGCACGGGATCTTGAAACCAGATCACTAGCACAAGAGTTGGCAAACCTCTTCCAAAAATGTCCATGGGATTAAGTGGTCAGGAGTTTAGTATTAGACTTTGTCTCAATGATCTCTAGCAGCACAGCATTTGCAATCAATGTACTGTTGCCTTGGGGGGGTCAGGCCAACTCTCAGGATCTCAATA
The DNA here is from genome assembly GCA_030014935.1 of Caiman crocodilus. Lineage (NCBI taxonomy): Eukaryota > Metazoa > Chordata > Crocodylia > Alligatoridae > Caiman > Caiman crocodilus. The sequence continues at coordinate 117,632,870 of JAGPOW010000261.1, read as the reverse complement.
TTGCATTGTTAGACAGGAAGGTGTGACACAATTGCACATATACAAAACACACACACTACCAGCTCAGGCACATACGCATTCAAACCAGCCTAGGCACATGCATACTTATCACCAATTCAAGCACATACACTATACACCCCAAAAGTTAGACACAGATCACTAATTTGTATATCATGCACACAACGCCATATATAGATATATACAGATATAGCTACACACACACACACACTAGCAACTCAGATACACACATGTTCAAAATAACCAGTCTAGGTGCATGCACACCTATCACCAGTTTAAGTCCATACACGCTACACACACCACATTTAGACAGAATCGGTTACCAGCTACCAATACCTGCACATCCAATACACATACGTGGATTACTAATTCATATACCACACACACACAATGATATTTATATATGTGTATTCACTAATCCACCCACCTACACATACGCACAGGTGAGTTTCTAAGTTGTGTGATGTGATGTGTATGTATGCATGTGCTTGGTATACTTGGGATACCTGGGGAGAGGTTAAGGTAAGAAAGTAGACATGTAAGGAGTTAAAGTTACCAGGACCGGGATTAGAACCGATAGACTACAGGGGCCTGGGCTGAAGAACTGAGGCTCGGGGGTAACTTTACGTTAATTGATCTTAATTGATTAAAAGACAATGCCCAAAGTGTGCAGAACAGGGAAGCACGCTGGCACAGAGTCTGGGACAGGAGCAGAGCTACAGGAGAGCTGAAAAGGTGGGTGTTGGACAGGGAGAGTGGGACTAAGGGAAAGTGTGGGTGTTAAAGAGGGGCTCTGGGCGTGGAGGAGCCAGAAGATGGCTCTGGGGCAGCTAGAGAAGTTGCAGAGTGGGGCAGTAGGTGCTGGGAGCTGGAGAAAGGCTCCAGCTGCTGGAGAAAACTGTAGGAGCTGGGAAGCTGCAGGGCGAGAGAAACCTGAAAACAGAGACGGACAGCAGAAAATCACAGAAGCAGCAACAGGAGAGACTGAAAGGAGGCAGGGGCAGCAGGAAAGCAGAGAACGGCAGCAGAAAGTCACAGGAAAAAGGCAGTAGGAATTGAAAGGAGATCATGAAACTAGTGGAGAGGAGTGAGGGCTGGATTGAGAGAGAGAGAGAATGAGGCTGAAATTTAAGATAAGGAAGGGACTGGGATTCAGTAAAACATGACCCAACTTGGGGTTGCAAATTACAGTCGTTTTATTGAACAGGGTAGATGGTGACACAATGCCAAATTGGTTCCCTTGCACCCACCCACCCACACAATGGGAGCAGGGGTTAGAGAGGCTTGGTGCAGGGGCTGAAGTCCATGAGGAGAGAGAGAGACAGAAAGAGAGAGTCCAAATTGTAGGAAGAGGTGTGCAGGTAATATCTACCTATCCAGGCTGGATAGGGCCCTTGTCCAATTGGTGTTGTCCAGAAGGGGGTCGCTGGCAGGGCCTCTAGGTGGATAGGTGGTGTGGCATGGTGCTGGTCCAGATGGAAATGGCATTCCCATTGGGTCTGTCTTCACTGTCTCTTCTTATAGGGGCAGACCTTATGTGACCCTAGTGACAGGAGGCATTCCCAGGCAAGTGTCAGCCCCTGGTGTACTGAGCATGTGTGCTCCATACAGGGATGAGCAGTTTCCGGTGTCTGTAATGGTGCAAGTTGCTGGTTTTGCATGGTCCTTTGTCTTTCAAATGCTGGTCTTGTCTCTGTTCCTGGGTGAGGTCCATGGTTCCTGGGTGAATCAATACGAGGTGATGGCCCAGTCATTACAGGCTGTTCAGTAGAGGCCTGCTACCACTGTATTTCAATCACACTCACACACTCATTTATCGAGGAACCAATTTACATGGGAGGGGTACGTGACTCATACAGTTGCAACATGGGTTGCCCAGGCAGAGGACAGAAGATGAAGGCTTGACATATAAAATGGAAACTTGACATGACTTTGGTTCACTTACAAACATAGGCCTAAACCATACACTGTCCATATGAAACAATAAAAATCAGTACAAAAATGATAATAATACAGTATACAACAGTAAGAATCAATACAAACCTAATACAAGAGTGGATATCCAAAACCAAAAACTTGCTACCAAAATAAAAATGTTTAAAACTTATCTTACATCTTATCATACTTATCTATAGGGAAAAGAGAGGAAGAGAAAAAGTCAGAAATGACTGGGGAAGGGGAAGGAATGCATTTTTAAATAAATAAATAAATGAATAAAAAGAGAAACGGGGGGTTTTGCTACAGTGCTGCAAAATAGCTCTGTGCTGGCCAAGAGGGAAGAATGTCATCCATTGGTTCCTTACCACCATTTCTTGTAGTACTTGCCTCATGATGGTCTCTTATCCAATCACTCAGCTTTAGATACCTCCAGGGATTGCAGCACAAGAGAGTTTGGCCTCAGTTCTTACTAACTTTCGAAGCGTTTTTGAAAATTGCACAGACTGAAAGGCATAGAAAGCCTGCCTGTAAGCCCTTAACCTTCATTTGTATAATCCATGACACTCCTCCTTTGTTATGCTATCTGAGCCTCTGTTGAAAGATCAAGAAGCTCTCATGTACCATGATATCAATATTGCTTCCACATGACAAATGTTTTATCATAATGAAAAATGCTCTCACATGTTAGGGACCCTCCTCCTTTTACTGAACCCAGTGAAAAATTTGATGTGAAGCAATCAAAGCAAATGCTGCTGGCAGCATGCATCTCTCATCTGAACAGCCATCTCTGGAAGCTGTAGGAGGAGACAAGAAGGATGGAGAAGTATCAAGACCTGTTGGTCAGTCACTCACTCCCACAAAGACAGAGAACCATATGTGAGTACGTGTATTGTGGAAAAGCTTGACCTACTACAGTGCTTTTTCTGTACATGTTTTATATGCCTCTAGACATATTCACCTGTGCACCTGGAGGATGAGGGCTGGCAGAACATGGGGATCTGTTGGTACCAACACTGCCTCCCCCTATGGATTATTCCAGAGGCAGGTATCTCTAAATTCTGTTCAGGTTCCCACTGGTAGGGGTTGACCAACCAGCACTGCTCCTGTTCAAGGTTACTCTGGGTGGCTCCCAGGAAGTAGAAGATGCAATCAATTTCCACCACCCTAAGTCTGTTGCTGATAATTTTTTTCTATCATAAGGGCCTGCAGGCACCCATGAGAGCAGTGAGCCTGATCACTGAAGTATGTGCATATTTATAAAGACCACACTCTGTGTGCAATACAAACATGTAAATTGACAAATATACACATCTATAAATATCAGAGTAAAGTGGCACAAGCAGATGAGGTAGTTATGTACTCTGATTGGTCAGAAATTCTGATAATATCTGAGCCTGAAGGCAAAGTTGTTTCCGGGGAGTCTCTCTCTGTCATGTGATATTGGTTTATCCTGTGAAGTCCTGCTTAATTCATCTATGAAATGTGGCCAATGAGACCTGTATGCCTTGTGCAGATTAATTGCTAAAAGGTTGTATTGCATAGCACTGTTAAGGCATGAAGTGGTGGTGATGGTGGCAGTATATTGTTAGTTTTGTTTATTGACCCACATCATAAACCATATCAATGCAGCTCTAGAAATTATGGCGGAAAAGACTAATCAAAAAATAGGATTGCCTTGTGGTGGAGGCTTTCTGTGATAGTTTTAATACTCTCCTTAATTAATAACCTTCTCCTTTTTGCTTAACACTGTCCATTTTAAAGACTTCTTTACCTAGCTTGGCCTCTGCTCTTCTTCTCTTGCTTTGTTCATCTAACAACATCTGAAGCCTTGTACAGACATTCAGTTTCTCTTGGGAGAGTCACTGCTGTCCCAGGAGAAACTGCGAGTATACAGATGTTCAGGGTTTTTTCCCAAGATTAAAATGGATGCTCCAATAGCCTGGAAACAACCAGGGGTAAATCATTCCCATGAGAGTTTATCCTCAGCAAATGAAGATCTGTACATGCTGTGGATTCTATCAGAAGAAAGCACAGTCCTACAGTATCCCCCTCCTCCCATCCAGGGAGATAGTGTATCACTCACCAAACTCTGCTGCTCCAGCAGAGAACAGAACACTCCCCTTTCACAATACCCACATTGTACTACAGGGAAACACAGGCTGGCTGTGGGCAGTCTGGGTTAGCCAATAAGGGCTTCCCTCTGACTGCTACGATCTGTCATCAGGCAGACTAAGGAAGCCTGCATAGTATGTTAATCAATGCATGCATAGGGTACCTCCCCCGCATCCCTCCCGGCTTCACAATGTCAGCACTGGAAGCTCTCCACTCTTCGGGAGAGTGTCCTAGTATTTGAATGCCTGTATACTTGGCTATAGGTAGTTTCTGTACCAGGGGAGCAAACCTTGGAGGATTCTTCCAGATTATTTGAACGTGTGTATGCATCCAAACCGTTTGTCTTGCTCTGTCACACTATTGTTCTTTTATTCTCATGCTTCACTTTCCCCTGTTCCCCAAATGATAGCTTCATGTCCATACTCTTGTCTCTTCCAGTGGTGTTTCCACCCCAACCAGCCTGACTGAGGTGCTGCTTGGTGGAGAGCATTCAATAGATCATACCAAAAGAAAAAACATCATCCTTAGTCTGTGCACCAGGGGTGCAGTGAATAAAGACAAAGAACTGAAAATTCTACCGATCTGTCTCTTATTTGCTTTTTCATAACCACAAGTGGAGAGAAAGGCAATACTTGGCAAAGGAACTTTTGTTAAGAGTACATACTGGAAATGTTTATATCCTTTCCTGAAATATCCACCAATAATATTGACAGAAGAGCACTGTCTTCTGTCTGTATTTTTTTTTAACTGGATGGGTAAGGTTCCTATAGGGGGATCCAAAAGGTAGTTTCTCTCAGGCAACTACTTGAAAAATATCAGGCAATTGGCACAATCTAAGCCATTCCACAGGTTGAAAAATGGTCCTTTTATAAATATTTGTTATCCCCAGCAATAAATCATCGCTAGTAGGAAAGATTTAGCAGTACTACATGAACTCAACCATACAGAGGGAAATAATTCAAGTTTCAATCAGGAGCAGAATTTTAATGAGGCACTCTGGTAAATCCCCATTATTGGACCTATTTCAAGCAACCAACTCTGAGGAGACCCTTTTTATATGTAATTTATTGAATACTTGTGAGTGTGAATACTTGAATACTTGTTCTTATCAGTTTAGAGTGGCCACATTGCTGAGTGGTGAATCCTCCCTTTTGCAGTCTGCTGGTTCTCTTATACTGAGCTGTTTTATTAAGACTGTGGATACTCAAAGGTTCAATTAGTATTTTCAATGCAGAAGGCATTGTATGAACACCAGGGCTTTTGGTTTTCTCTGATTTAAAAAAAATTCCCCAATTTTCAATTAAAACAAATAACCCCAAATCCACATTTTTCCATCATTAAAATGAAGCACCACTATATGTATATATATTCTGTATACACTATAGGATGAAGTATAAGATTGATCACAGTGGAGAGAATATTGTGTGACTAGCCCCTCAGATCAGACCCTAAGATCATAGACTATAGTGGTGTTTCATTGTAATCGTGGAAAAATGTGGATTTGAGGTTACTTTTTTAAATCTGAAAATTGAGGTTTTTTTAAATCAGAGAAAACCAGGCTTCCTGATGAACACACAGGACTGTACTTGCTCAAGCAAAACTGATTAAATTCAAACATGCTACACACGTGTAGACATCATGAAGAGGACAAGTGTTGAAGTAAAAGAACATGCGATTCCTCAGGTAACTTATGTGCACATTCTGATGGAGTAGATTTTTTTTCTTCACTTGCAAATGTTTTTTCTTCATTTATTGTACAAATTATTATAAAGTACTCAGCTGAGGTAAAAGATATAATTCCCCTTGACCTCAGTTAAGAAGCTGCCCCTAAATCTTTTATGGCTTACTCCTCACTCGGTTTTAACTTCTTCCTGTCCTCTGTCCCATAGTCTATGATCTTAGGGTCTGATCTGAGGGACCAGTCACACAATATTCTCTCCACTGTGATCTGTCTTACACTTCATCTTATTGTGTATTAAGATCCTTGTCATCCCATGGTGTTGTTTACAGTAACATATATAAAGAACTATTTTCAGTAAAGAAATAAATCCTTGGAAGCATCTTGGGCCTAGCCTTGTTGCTGTCTTGCCACATCAGGTTACTGCTTTTTCAACCAGACTGTCTCCTGGTATGCCACACTTCCTGGTCACACTCCATTTCCAAGAGGACTTACTCTATCACACAGTCAGGCATGGCTTTAGATATTTTTTTCTTATCATCTGCTTCTAAAAACAAGATGCATATCTTATTTGGAATGTTCAGCACATGAGAAAATAGTGTGCAGCCTGAATTGGTCTCCAGTCTTGTGGAGGGCAGTGATATGCCTCTGAAAACACTTTTTCACCACATTCAGGAAATGAATATTACCAGCAAACTTCAGGTTCTTTGTCCATCTACAAGGCTCATAGTCATCATCGGTTTCTCAAGGTAAATCAGGTATGTGTTGGGAGACATTACCCAACCTACTTGCAGTCATTGTCTTGAAACAGTTTCTTGACTGATTATTGAATGTTAAGTCAATTTTATCTCTTCATAAATATTTTTCATCAGGGCCAGCTGCTTCTTGCCCTTTTGAAAGATGAAGAAGCCAATGAAACAGTAGTTGAATGTCTCTTCTACCTCTTAATATTTGTCTGTGATAGGCCTATGACACAGTACTTACTGCATCATCTCTTTATCTTAGGAGAAACTGGCCTGCTCCTCAGACAGGAGTTCTCCTGTCATCATATCATAGTATCTAGGGTCAGAAGGGGCCTAAAGCAGGCCATCTAGTCTGACCTCCCGCCAATGGCAGGAACGAGTGCCAGGGTCACAGAACCCCAGCCAAGTACCTATCTAATCTATTCTTGAAGGTGCCCAAGGTAGGAGCAAGAACAACT
>JAGPOW010000261.1:117610898-117625823 GCA_030014935.1 Caiman crocodilus | reverse complement strand
TGCATCGGGCAGGAACGGTTGCCCCTTGGGCTCGGAGGATCGTCTCCTTAAGGAACATCCACCCTTCATGGACGCCCATGTCCTCAACCCTACAGGCCCTCAACACCTTCTCAAGTAGCCTCCTGAGCTCTCTGAAATTGGCCCTTTCGAAATCTGGGACCCTAGTCCTAGTGTGGGCCTTAGCTACACTGTGCCGGATAGCAAAGCCTATCAGGCGATGATCGCTATCTCCCAGAGAGTCATGTACCTGGAGACTTCTAACCAGATCATCCCCTGAGGCCAGGACCAGATCCAGCAATTTTTAATTTTTTTATCACTCTAGGTTCTACACAGTATCCTTGAGCTTTGGAATTCTGCAGCCCTGTGACAGGACCCAAAAGCAGATATTGAATTTTTCCTGGGACAGAGCCTTTTATTCTGGGATCCTGTAAACATACAAGCCTATTTTCCCATTTGTACCCAAGTTAACACTGGGAAGTACCCAAATTAACACTTTATTTTCCTGGGATGATCATGGCCGATTTGAATGAATTGCCATTTGAGTTGTGTATGTAAATGACTGCTCCCCCCACACCTGTTTGAGTTGGTCAAGGGGGACAGTCAACCCAGTCTTTTGTTTAGCTAGAGACTTGGTCTTGTGATGAGATAGAACGTGTCTTGTCTTTTCCCGTGTTCACCATCCCTTGAACTTTGTGAGGAGAACCATAAGGAAAGCTTTGCTCAGTTGGGTTATCATCAAATTTTTCTGAAGTCCTAACAGTTCTGCAAGTTACCTTGCTTAACTTTTCCCCACTCTTCAAAGATCTTTTCTTTGTTCCAAATATTGCTGCATAGTGCATGCAGCTGCCTGATCAGATTATTGTCTGATTGGCTCTGCTGGAATGGTGCCCACTCCTGGACTCTTGTTTTTTTTGAGTCTTATGAACATGTTCTCAGTCTCTTCCAATAAGACGTTATCCTCATCTTCCTGCTCAAGTAGGGCTATAGTTTCTTTGGCACTTCCTTGTGTTTTGATCTGCCACAGATGTAAATGCCAAGTGGAATTCACCCATCCTTTTCGGAATGTCCTCCTTTTCCAAGAGCATTCATGTTGCAGCTTTGTCTGGTTCTTCTATTTATGGCTATTCAATAGTGTCCTTGTGCCTTTGGCTTTTTCTGCTTTCCATTTGATAACACATAGTAGATTGCTGCAGGGTTTTAGAAATGGAAATAGATTAGGTGGAGGGAAGAAATGAGCTGAGAGAAAGCAATTGGAAAGACATTCAGAATAGAAAAGAAGTGCAGGGAGATAGGGCATGTGGAGAATATGGATACAAAAGGCTGAGAAGAAAAGATGATGGTACAGGTGGCATAATGAGCTGGGGGAAACTAAGTGGCAATAATGAAAAGAAATTAAATGGAACTGGTGGCGGCAAAATCAGCAGATGTTGGACTTTGCAGTCCTACAGTTTGTAGAGAAAGTCTGGGATGGAGAACTACAGCCCATGAGGACTCTCTGTCTTGGAAACACTGGGGTAATAGCTGTCTGGGTATTCTTTCCTTAAAGATGTTTGAAAGTGTCAGTTTGCCATCCCTGATCTGAAGGCTAAAAAACTAGCCTTGACATAGTTGTCTGCTACCATCAACATTCATTTTAAAATTCCCACTGATTTCAAATGAGCAAAGAGTTGGTCTAGTGCTCAGCATTTTGGAACCCCCCTCTGAATTCCTCTATTAATAAGAAAGGCACTACTTGGACAGTGCTAATGCAGATATCTCCCTATGATGACCTGCCAGCAATACTTAACCCTAAGCATGAGTGTATGTAAAGAGTTCAAATCTCATAGATAATCACAAGTGGCTCTGCTGACTCTCAACATGGAGGCCAAGTGTGATGGTGGTTGTTGTAATGTGGATTCTTGCTCCATATATACTGAACAGAGATCATCAATTTATTTCATACTCATACCCATATTTCAAACTACCAAATCCCTATCTAATTTGGTGTAGTACCACTAACAGTTTCTACCAAACACTGAGATCAATGCTGTCTTCTTGGTCACTGTTCTTTTCATTAACTTAGTTTGTCATTGTTCTGTTTGGGATTATTTGTTTTTGTTTGTTTGTTTGTTTTGTATTTTGTGATCAGCAGTAAGGGTGTGCAATGCTTTGTTCGATGATTCGATTCAGAGGAGATTTGGCCCAATTCGATGGCTGAATGTCTGAATCTGAATTGAAGCAGGAGACCCATTCATTTCTCTGAATCAAATCAGAAGCCTCTGAATTGATTTGGAGAGATTTGATGATTCCACCATAGATACAGCTTTATATGTTTTTCTACATACCTCAAGGCATCAGATGCTGAGATGATGGGGCAGATGGAGCACACCAGAAGCACTCCTGGTCCACTTCCAGGTCTGCGCAGAGCATGCAGGTGACACCCCGCCCCCCAGCTTGGTGACTGGTGCCTCCTGGGTCTTGGGGGGCACCTGGTGTCCCCCCATAGCTGATTGCTGAGCCAGGGAGGTGCAAGGGAGGTCCCCCATGCACCCAGTGGCAGACCCAGAAGTGAACTAGAAGTTCTTCCAGTCCATTTCCAGGTCCACCACTGAATGCACAGGAGACTGCCCCCCACCCCGTTCCTGTGGGACACTCCATCTGCCCCACCATCTCAGCATTTACAAGCCACGCCTAGTACTTTGAGGTACTTAGAAAAAACATATAAAGCTGTGTCTATGGCTGATTCTCTGTATCAGAATCGAATCTTCAGATTCGGATTTGACTGAATTGAGCCAGGACAGTGATCTGAATGAGCGAATCGAATCACTGTCCCCTGAATTGAGCCAAATCTGAATTGAATACTGCCTACTTCTCACGCTACTAATTAGCAGTAATCTTTCGGCTTGCTGTTCCATTTCTGTTCATCTGCTCCCATCCCCCCTCAGAGCAGTTTGATTTCATTACACAGGGCATTCAGTGGTGACTTTTAGGAATTTAGACACTTCTGCTGCCCTGTTACCTCTTTGCAAACAGTTCACTGTCAATAGGTTCACCTCCCTTTAAGACAACCAAACTATCTGGCTGAGAAAAAAGGGTGTTTCCCACTGTTAACAAAGACATAAAGAGGACATTTAAGATTAAATAAGTGTAGGGGAGAGCAAAAATTATAAAAATAATATGAGATAAGACTCTTAAATCCTTAATGTACTTTTCTCTTAGGGTTTACCTCCCCTCTAGGTTAAGTACAGACAGTCAGAAAGGCTAAGGATGAGTCAATTCAGTCTTTGCAGGTTAGTCTAAGCTGCACAGATTAAATAGAAACAACTGGACAGACATTCACGTTTGATTTAGGAAGTGCAGGCACATGCCTGCAGTGGCTCAGGCCAGGCGCCGGGGGGCGCTAGAGAACAGCTCTCTAGCACATAGCCAGCATGAGCTGTGTGTTCACTTCCTCTTCATGCTCCTTTAAGGTCTTTGCTTATCACTTCCTGCTTCAAGATGCCTCTGGGATTTGTAGTTCACATTTACAGTCAGCAGTACGTTTTTAGTAGGGCAGGGCAGCTCTGTACATGGAGGAAGGGAAGTTTAACCACACGGCCTGGCCCAGCCCCCAGCCAGGGTTTGCCTCTTTTCCCTTCCCTTCTTCTCCCCACAGCCCTCCTCTGCTGGAGGAGATGGTTCAGACCAGCCCAGGGCTGGAATGCAAGCTGGGATGCTGGATAATTGTGATTTAACTTGAACCAGGATGGGGTCTAGGACAGAAGTTTCATAAATCAGTTTGACCCAAGTCAGTTAAGTCTGATACTACATTTAACCAGGTTTACCTTAAACCAGTTTCAGCCATTTTGAAACTGGTTTATGTGTACTGAACTTCTGTTCTATTACAGGTTTCAACCAGTTTCTAATGACTTAAACCAATTTATGTGTAACTTCTGTCCCTAGCCCTAATGTGAGTTCTGACAGCTACAAGCTGGTTCAGAATCCACAGCATGATTTTTTCTGTTGAGGAAAGAGTGAGCTAGAAGAGGGTGAGAAGTACTTAGCTGGGCAACAGGCAAATGCTAGCTATCAAAAGAAAAAGCTTGCAGTGTGGTTGCCTCTAGCACCTGAAATCAATGGGGCAATGTTATGTTGTCGGCTTAAATAGGACCCAGAATCCAAAAAAGTATATGGTATTAGAGATTGCAGGGGGAGAAGAGGAAATAATTAAAAGCAGCAAATGCTGTAAGCTAAGCCGCCTTAGATATACATTTATTTCAAAGCGGGAAAAAAGCTGAATTATTCCGCTCAAACAACAGGTGCTATTAAAACATCAGCATGTATAGTACAAAGACATTTGACTTTTTCATGGTATTTACAAGCACTCACTTAATTTACCATGTTGTGTCAAATACCATAGCTCAGTAAATTCAATTATGTGTGTATATTTTAAAATGTCGTTATTATAAAAACAGACTGAATTGTGATCCCCAAACCCATACGCAGGGAAAATCCTCCTGCATGGATTTGTTTCACCACTCCAGAATGCCTGTGGCATCTTTACCTTTTTTCTGGTTGCTTTCATACAAATATATGACAAAACCCTTACAGCCACTTATTGTACCTACAATCCACTACAATCAAAGTGAATTGAGGTAGAGTGGCAGAGTAGTTAAGCAGTCTTGCTGCAGCTCTGGAAACATGAATTCAAGCCCTACCCTGGTCTTATGCCAGAAGCCTTTGCCAGTTGACTCAGCTGTGAAGGGGTACTTGGTCATTCAGGCTGGGGAATCAAAGGTAGTTAGACATAATACTGGCCACATTGCTCCTTTGTGTACCCTTCGATACAGACTCTAGTGTGCCTTATCCAAAATAACCCTGTGGGACTTAAGGCTTGGGTGGACCATTGCCCTGACTTGACATTACAGTGAAGTATGTAGGTATAACCTCTAACAACAATTAAATCCATAAATGCAATACAGGGTGAAGAGGAGACCAAGTGCTGGGGAAAATGATTAGCTATGGGAGAACAGGAGAGACTCAAGGAATGTAAATGAATGCATTTTAGAGAGAGATTGCTAAGCATCATTAGTTAGGTAGAACTGATGAGATTTCATAAAATCCTTATAGTATTGTAAATGTGTCTACCAGGCAAAACACTAATAGTGCTAGTATATAGTACAGCTGAATAAAACATGCTGTTTTCAGTTCACAAGGAAACATACAGCTTGTTCTCATTCACATGGGTTCACACCTCTTGGGTTTTTGTGCAAAGAAACCCAAAAGAGCTCAAAGCAAATCTCATTGAAAGCCTAAATGTTGGGTTTTGCATCTGTTCCCCACACAACTGTAAATCTGCCCAAATTCACTCAACATTTAGCTTAGGTTTACAGCAAGGTTTATGAACTCTGATGATTCAGAACTGGCCCAATTGTTGTTTGTAATGAAAGCCAAGCCAAATGATTCATCTTTATTTCAGACTTGTTTCAGGCAGCTCTGGAATATGTAACTGTCTTGCTTTTCAAATTAAACATGTTTTAACTGAGCAGATGGATTAAGATGTTGAACATAACTTTCAGAAGTAAAAAGATATTTGGGTTTCTGAATCTCATAGACACCAAGGGCAACCTGAAAACTTGCATGGATATGGGTGTGTCCATGTGGGCTCTGGGCTCTTCATTTAGGCCCTTCTGTAAATTTTAGCCATTTTTATTGGACCTCATTCAGCTCATGTTGGTGCATTCTTTCCCAATGTCACCTGATTGTTTTCTATATTGCATGTAGAAAATGATGTGCGGGTACCTAAGTAGTATTAATCTTAGAGTGATTAAAACTGATTTATTAAAGTGATAAAATCGCTAAGAAATCAAAGCGTTACCATTGTGCAAAACAGATAAGTAGCTGAGATGATGTTCCAAGGCCCATGATGGATTTCAGAACAAGTATGTCTCTGCTCTGCATGAGCTTGAAAGGTGGCTTGTTTAAAATAATTTTTTGACTTTGGCAGAAGAATATGAAGTTCTGTGATAAACAAGTAAAGTGTTTTGAATGATCTGTTATTGTGGTAACTGATGCAAGTTGATACGGTCATAATGTGTCGAGCAGAAAAATGTAACAAATACTACCTTTGAAGAAAACTTTAGCATAGCTATCTCTCAATATATTTTCTGGAAAACTTAACTTCCAAAAGAAGGGAAGCCCATGTTAAGAGCCATAGACAGCAGTTCAGTACTAGGCCTGATAGATGACAGTTCCATCTATTTTTATTTCAATAACATTAGAAAGCAATGGAGGGGAAAAATTTACTTTGTTGTGAGAGTACTTTTGACTGATGACTTAGTATTGGCTTTGAGGACTGTAGAAGCTGTTTATGTGGCATATTTTAGTTTTCCTGCACCTCCAAGAGACTGCAATGTTCATCCTGCAGGTGTCTGATTTTTCATTTTTCAAAACTTAACTGAAAAGGGCACTTGAGGAGAACAAGCATATGCTGTAGTCCAAAAGCAAAATCAATCTTGCTTCTGTAGAAAAGGCCAGGCCTTGTTGATATTTTTGTTATTTATGGCAGATGTAAGGGAAGCTTCTTCTAGGCTAATTGAATGTGAAGATTATGTATTAATGAACAAAAAGAATATCAAACTCAGTGTATCTTTGTCAGCTCCATCCTAATTATTATAGACTCTTATGTTAGGTGATTCAGTAAGTGGCATTTTTCCTTATAGCTTAGTCTTCACTATGGGATTGTTGCCTCTTTAACTATGGCAATAGTCTTCACTGAGGTAGACTGAGCTGTGCCTTGTGAAAGGAGCTTTTCTGCCACAAGAGTTACACTGGTTCCTCCAGTTGGCAAAAGTCTGGCCATCAGGAGACTCCTTTTGCAGGCAGAACTATGTCTGCACTGGGCCAGAGCTACCTCAGCAACAGGTTGTGAGATTTCCATGCACTTCCTAACCGACATGGTTATGTCAGCAGACCTTTGTAATGCAGACAAAGTCAGTTTGCGCTAATACTCCACAAAGAGCTAGGAAGTACTGGGAGGCTGGAATGTCCAGTTACCATGAACAGCTGACATACTTGGTATAATCTGCCACACCTAATGTGTAGTATAAGGCCCCAATTTGACAAACTCAAATTCATACAATAGTTGAATTGAAACTGAAGCATATGAGCATCCCTTTTGAAGTTGCTTCCAGGGTCATGATGGAGTTAGACAAGGCTGACAAGGGTGTGAGAAAGCAGATATTATAACTCCCATTTTGCATATGGGAAACTGACACTAAGATTAAATGACTTCCATGAGTTCATACACCCGAAGCCTCTGGCTCAGCAGGGAGTTGGACCCATATGTGCTGCATGCTAGTTGAATATCCTGTCCATTAACTTATCTTTTCTCTCTTCCAAAGTTGTCATAAAAGCGAAGAAGATACCAAGTTTCTTTAAGAAAAGGATTAATACTACCAGAAATCAAATACTTCCATATTATAAACGTATATAAAAATGGAGGGTGTGTCCATTCTGTAAAGTATTCCTTATTGGTCTTCATATCTAAAAAAATATATATTTTCCAGAAAAGGTATGTCTAAGTAGAGACAACAAAAAGGTCTAGAAATGTGTGAAATGTGAAGAATAAATTAAAAAAAGATGACCATCTACCCCAAGGATAAGACAAGTAAGAAGTGATATAATAAAGGAAGGCAAAATAATCACTAGTGCAAACATTGATTGCATTCTCCTACTTGCATGTTCTCAAGTATTAAGGGAATATACAAGTATATAAGGGAACAATACAATTAAAAGGCAACAAATTTAAAACTAATAAAGAAAAAAGTTTATGACAAAGTGCATAACTAATCATTGACCTGAGATACTCAATGGAGACAAAGAGCGGAATAGTTTCAAATTAACTCGTGAATGAAGTAATATCAACCTGTGTGCTATTATTAATGGCTGAGATGTAGCTTGCCCCAGATGCATGTTATTGTATAATTGGCCTTTATAAGATGTCATGTGATTTGTCCTGTTCACTGTCAGAGACATGATAGTCAGTCAATGTTCTGATCCAGTTTGCTAATTCCTGAGTTCTTGCGTTTTGATATTTTATTAAATCCCCAAATCAGATATCATTCCAATGTTTCACCCCTGTTACCAGAGTTCCTTTCCTTAGGATAATGAAATATTAATTTTGTATCTGATTTATAGATGATTAACCTCAAGATCAAAGAAGCATGCAGTTAGTCTTGGCTGAAATTAAACCCAAAGGGCCAAATTTATCTCTGATGTAACTCCACAGTACTCACTGGAATTACACAAGGAATTAACTAGGCTCAGATCAGTTAAGAAAAGGCTATTTTTAAGTTGAATTAAAAGCTGCTTGATGAATAGCAGGTACATGAATAGAAAATTACAGTGTTGTCAGAAAAGAAAATGTAGAGCCAGAGAGTAATGAAATAAGACAAGGTCTTACACAGGAGGGTGCATCTTGTCTGTAGCACAAATTGGAAGAAGCAAAGGTACTCAGCTAGCTATCATGTTGTGTGGAACGTGGAACAAATCCTTGAACACACTCTCTGATTGGTGGCAAACAATGATATAAGTTGTAAAGGCTCAGTACAGTTATTGTATACATATACATCTGCCATTGAAATTAAAGGCAGAATTTGGCCTTCAGTTGCAACCTGCAATACCTTGTCAAAACTTGGCAGATTTTTATAAATAACACATGAACATGAGTTCTTTAGCATTTTTTTCTGCTGTCTTAGTCAGGTGAAAAATTGTTCAGTTATCTAACATAAGTTTCAGCTACTGTATTTGTGGGAAGTAGAGAAAAAGCAAAAAAACATATATTACTATTGTAGAATCCTACAGTCACAAGGCCCAGACTTCTAATTTCTGTGAGAGCAGAGGTCTTTCAGCATCTCAGAGGATTAGGTTGATATGCTATCAAAATTCATCATCATAGTGGGTTTGTCATATTAACATAGTTATGGTTCCATAATTAGGTGTTTCAGGTTGTGTCTACACAACACAATATGGTACCATCTTGAGATGCCTGCGCTAGCTCAAAACAAGCGGATCTGTCTACATAACAGTCCAGTACCATGTGGAGATGCTAGCTCAGTTCCTGTTAATGAAGGTATAACATTTCCATTTCCAGAAATATTGGGACAAAAAGAAAATTTTCCACTTTTTCAGCTTTACTATCATCCTAATTTCTTCTCTCTCTACCATACATGCAAATCAAATCCCTAGCTATTTACATATTTATTCTATAGCTATGGTTGTGGATCATCAGTTGTACATAGAATAACCCTGCTATAATCTTCTATGACATTCATCTTCTCCTATATACTTAGCTTTTCCCACCACTCTGCAATGGAAAGTGATGTGTGTAGTTGTGAGAAGATTCTTCATAGCACAGCAGAATAGGCAGACAGGCACAAAGATTGTAAAGTAATTTTATTTAAAAGTATTAAGCACTGAAACAGGATCCATTAGGAAAGAAATGGAATATACCAGAACTAGACCCTCCATTGCTTTACCTTTTTGGTAATCAACATTGCAGCAAAAGTACTTCAGCAGACAATTTTCTGGAGTGTGCAGGGTGGATTTAAACAGATTATGCAGTCTTGTTTATTGCACACCTGAAATAGCTGATATTAATTAAGCATAACAAGTACTCCCTAGTACAAAAATCCTTTGAAATCTACCCCAAATGCTGTTTGTTTGAAAACAATCACAATAATTGAGCAATTTAACAAGGTGATATAATGATACTCTTGAATAAAAAAGGGCCTATTCATCCCAGCTGAAGAGCAGGCTTGAGTGAATAGCTGCAACTCTTTACTTAAATTTACCTGGAGGGTCAGTGGACTTTGGCTGTTTGGAATCAAGGGCAAAAGCAGATCCAATAGTGGAAGACACTTCTTTAATAACAGCCTGCCCCAGCTCCTGACATAAATCTAAAGACTGTCAGTTGAAGAGTCCAAGCCTGTCTTGTTTGTGGTAAATTGTCAGGAGTAGTGAACATGAACGTCTCTATTATATTAGCTGGTGCTTTGCTGGTACTTGAAAAAGTCTTTGTTTTTTGTTTGGGGAATGAGTGTGTGCATGTAAAGATGCCTGTAAAATATATACACTGAGCTGTGTGTATTCTTTAGCCAAATGGGACTAAATTCTGCAAAGAGAACTCCTACCTTCTGTAGGATTGTTAAGTTATTGTGGGCTTTGAAATGCAGTTACAAATTGAAACAGTTTTTTATAATGGTTCCATGTTCCACACACTTATCTCCCTTTTCCCTTATCTGAAGGCCTGCATTGCAAGAAGATATAGAAGAGGGTACCCCTTTCAATCGTTTTTAAGCTCCATGTAAATTTGCAGGCCTGTATGAATACATTTGAATAAACTAAACCAGTGCTTCCCAAACTCTTCTTCAGCTTCAGCATGATCCTGTTTATAGCCCCATTTCCTTAGCATGACCCCATTTCCTCAGCATAGACCCTCAGTCCCAACCCAGAGCTCCCCTAACCCATGACCCCATCTATTGATGTTGTAACCCCTGTTGGGAACCACTGACCTAGATATTAAATATACCAATACCTGCCTTCTTCTGTGCAGTGTTGCTGCAGGTGAAGATATTTTCAGGTACCAATAGAGTGAACTGAAGCAAGGGAGAAGAATTGAATGATGGTCAGCCAGGTAGTAAATGAGACTGATAAAAAGGGAGTGAAAACAGTAAGTAAGAAGAATGAAGGATTGAGACAGAGGAAAAAAATAGGCAACTGTAGAAGCAGTCAGAGCTAGGAACCCAGAAGTAGTGTTGTCAGCTTCAAGCAATGATGACCCTCATTGAAATATGACAATAGATTACATATATTGAAATATTTCC
Organism: Caiman crocodilus; assembly: GCA_030014935.1. Lineage (NCBI taxonomy): Eukaryota > Metazoa > Chordata > Crocodylia > Alligatoridae > Caiman > Caiman crocodilus. The sequence goes on along the minus strand of JAGPOW010000261.1, from coordinate 117,614,979 downwards.
TTCTTTTTATTTTTATTAAATTTGAATTATTTTTATTTGTTTTCTGGTTTTAGAGCCTGTAGGGTGGGCTTGCTTCACATTTCAGCCTTTTCCTCCCACAATCTCAAGGTCTAGAACCTTTTCAATGGAAGCTGAAATCCTTCTGTAATCTCTTGATTTTAAGAGATGAGGCTTTCCAAAAGACACCAGAAATCAACAAGATTGTTATGAAAATCAAATCATTAGGAATGTCAGGCCTGAAAAATTCTGGTGAAGGTAAGGCCTATGAGAGCATGAGCACACCGGTGCCTTGCAAAGACCCTGGAACCCATGTTAATGGAATGTTGCTACATCAAGACCAGTCAAAATGAATGAGAGTAATAACAGGCACAGCTCAACACTAGCTTTTTAAAAGTGAGAATTCTGGAGGCTGTTGGCCTGAGGTGATGCAATAGATCTTCCAAGCAAGACAGATTGCTTCTTGGTCAGTGCAACAAGGAATCTGGCAGAAGAACTGTTGTTTGGAGAAAGGCAGTAGCCCATGGCCTAGAATATCATTAGTGGAGCTCCCCACTTAAAAGAACTTGGGGCAGAAGTTTAAAAGCAAGACATCTGTGAAGTACTGGGGAAGGGCCAGAAAGGAATTGGAAAGCTTGTAACATCTTTACTTTACGTTGTCTATATTTTCTATCTCAGAGGTGTTTTAGTTTGCAGACGTCAATTTCCACATTTTGAAAGGATATGAAATGGTGCCAGGAAATGTTAAGTACCTTTTAATAGACCAGCTAGATATTTGCAAACAAATTATTTTATTTATTTGCAAGTTTACAGACAGACTCACCCTTCATCAGGCACAGAGGAGAACAGAGATTGTAAAAGTTCTCCTCGGTAGAAATCAGTGGCAATATGTAAGGGGTGCATGTGCACCCCCTGGCAGTGTTGATGCATCCCTTGACCAGCCATGCTCCCCACTTAGGCAAGGGGCAAGTGGGACTGCCAGTGCCCCTCCTGTGAGCACCAGCCAGGGAGTGGGAGCACCAGATGTAGTGCCACAGCTGCTTCTGGAAGTGCTGCAGCTGCTTCCTGGTCAGTGAGTTTTGCCACAAGGGGACCACCCCCCTGGTCAGTGAGATTGGCTGCAGGGGGATCCCCCCTTTCCTGGTTGCTGGCTGGTTGCTGGGGGGAAGGCATGTGCTCCCCCTGATTAAGGTGGCATCAGTACCCCGTGGTAGAAATGAATATTCAAATCTCACAAGCAAGCTGATGGTGTGGTAAAGTCTTCTGTTTGGAATAGTTAATTTTGTCCAGGTAGTCACAGAGAAAGGTTGAAAAACTCTAACCTAACTTGGACAAAATTAACAATTCCAAACAGGAGACTTTATCAACCTTCAGCTCACCTGCTGAAAAATGAATTTTCATTTCTACCTAGGAGAGCTTTTACAATCTCTGCTGTCTCCTGTGCCTGATGAAGGGTCTGTGCACCTGAAAGCTTACAAATAAATAAAATATTTTGTTTCCATGTATTTAGTTGGTTTAATTAAAGTTATCACCTCTTCCACAAGTTTTGATTCCTTTTGCCTCGAGACCAATATGGCTGCAACCTAGATACCCAAGTACCATTTAACACATTTTTAGCAAGTGAATTTGCTCTAAGAACCTATGGAATTTATTTCTAGAAAGTGCCATGGGTTCTACCAAGTGCTAAGCTATAGTGTTGTGGTGATGTTGTAGCCATGACAGCCCAGGAAAAAATGCAAGGCAAGGATGGACACAGTGTTACCTGAAAGCTTCACCATGTTCTGCCTAATGATGCAGTTGGTCCAATAAAAGATATCAGCCACAATAATTCTTGCCTCGCACACAAATGTGTCTAAGCATTTTGTAGAAAGGAAGAAATAAATTAATTGGGATTTTGGTGTAAGTCTGAAGATAAAAAGATACCTTGAGATCAAGTTGATTTTCTACTAGGACAAGTTATAGTATAATTTTACAAGATAGTGGGTGCATCTACATGAGACTAACTGCATCATGCAGAGCAAAACCCATGCTAACATGCTACTGCTCAGTAGTATTAGGCTACTGCACAGTTTCATAGATTCATAGATGTTAGGGTCGGAAAGGACCTCAGTCAGTCTGATAGAGTCTGATCCCCTACCCTGGCCAGGAAAGAGTGCTGGGGTCAGATGACCCCAGATAGGTGCTTATCCAGTCTCCTCTTGAAGATTCCCAAGGTAGGGGAGGGCACCACTTCTTTTGGAAGCCCATTTCAGATTCTGGCAACCCTTACTGTGAAGAACTTCTTTTTAATGTCTAAACCTAAATCTGCTCTCTGTCAATTTGTAGCCATTGTTCCTAGTTACTCCAGGGGGTGCCCTAGTAAATAGAGCATCTCCTATTCCTTGCTTCCCTCCCCTGATGAATTTATAGGCAACCACAAGATCACCTCTCAGCTTTCTCTTGCTAAGAGATCTAGGTCCCTTAGTTTCTTCTCGTAGGGCCTTGCCTGCAGGCCTCTGACCAAGATTCTCCACATCCCTCTTGAAGTGCAGCGCCCAAAACTAGGTATAGTACTTCAACTGCAGCCTGGCCAGTGCCACATATTGGGGAAGTATCACTTCCCTGGACCTGTTCGGATGCTAATGCATGATGAAGTGCAGTTAGCTTTGTTGATCACTTCGTCACATTGATGACTCATGTTCATCTTGGAGTCAACTGTGACTCCCAAGACCCCTTTCCACTGCTGTACTGCTGAGAAGGTCATCCCCCCCAGCCTGTAAATGTGTTGGTGGTTCTTTTTGCCCAAATGCAGCACTCTGCACCTGTCTTTGTTGAACTGCATTCTATTTCATTCTACCCATTTTTCCAACCTGTCCAGATCCACCTGGATGCATTGCTTACCCTCTGGTGTGTTAACTTTGCACCATAATTTGATATCATCTGTGAACTTGGACAGAGTGCTCACCACGCCCCCATCCAAGTCACTGATGAAGACATTGAATAGCACTGGTCCAAAGACCAAGCCTTGCGGAACTCCACTCCCCACAGCTTTCCAGGTCGATATCGACCCATCTACCACCACTCTCTGGGTGTGACCCCTAAGCTAATTTGCCACTCACCTGACCATGTAATCATTTACATCACAGCCTGCCAGTTTATTTATGAGACCGGAATGCAATACCATATTGAAGGGCTTCTTAAAGTCCAGGTAGAAGACATAGAGACACTGCATCTAAGCATTTTGTGACCTGGTCATAAGAAGAAATAAGGTTAGTCAGGCAGGATCTACCTGGAATCAGCCCATGCTGATTTCCTTTCAGCATTATTTCCCCTTCTGGGCTCCCACAAATGTGATCCTTAATGATTTTTTCCAGAGTTTTCCCAAGGATAGAGGTGAGACTAATTGGCCTATAGTTTCCTTGTTCATCCTTCCTCCCCTTCTTGAAAATAGAGACCATATTGGTCCTTTTACAGTCCTTTGGGAAGTGACTGGAACACCACGATTGCTCAAACAACCGTGCCAGTGGCTGGACAGCAGCACAGCAGAGAAGGATCTGGAAGTTTTAGTAGATCACAGTGTCTGTGCAAAACAGTTAAAAGATGCCTCGGCACAGCTGTGTTGAGCACATTGCGAGCATGGAAGCAGGAATTTTCCCCTGTAGCGTGGGAAAAGTTTCGGTGCATGGTCAGAGCCCGCCCAACCTTACAGCTGCACCAGTGAGTGCATGCTTGCGATTGGCTCACAATAATTCATACATACGTGTTGGTAGGAAATTGGCCCCACTGACGGAATAAAGGGCTTGGGTGATGCCCAAACTGGAGGAGAGCCCAAACCGGAGGAGAGCTCGGACATGCATGAGGAGAGATCCCGTGTGCGTTTCCAAGCCACGAAGGAGGCCTGATCAACCGACAGCAACTCCCTACCGGATTCATCCGACGCCCCATACCCTGCGTAAGTGTGAGCTTCTGTGTGCCTGAGTTCCTGTTTAAGTTTGTAGCTTCAAGAAACGTGCCTACAGCCTAAGGACTGTAAGTAAAGTTTTTTTTGGCTTCCAACAACCTGCGTGTCTAGCGCCTCAATTCCACTCCATCAGCGGCCCCATTC
>JAGPOW010000261.1:117592675-117610798 GCA_030014935.1 Caiman crocodilus | reverse complement strand
ACGTGCCTACAGCCTAAGGACTGTAAGTAAAGTTTTTTTTGGCTTCCAACAACCTGCGTGTCTAGCGCCTCAATTCCACTCCATCAGCGGCCCCATTCCACCAGCGATTCTCGGCCCCCACACACAGATTTATTATGAGTCTGCAGTATGATGCAGCCACACAGAAGGCAAATGTAATTTGGGGATGCATCAGAAGAAGCATCAGGTGCAAGATACGGGAGGTAATAGTGCCTCTCTACTTCACACTGGTTGGGCCTAGTCTAGAATATTGTGTGCAGTTATGGGCTCCACAATTTAAAAAGGACTTGCAGAAATTAGAGATGGTCCAGAGACAGTCAAAATGACACAGGGCTTGGAAGGTAAGTCATATGAAGAAAGGTTGAAGGAAACTGGTATGTTCAGCTTGTAGAAAATGTACGTAACAGGGGACATGATAGCCGTCTTCAAATGCCTGAAGGGCTGCCATAAAGAAAAGGCAAAAATCCTTTTCTTTCTTGCTGCAGATAGGACATGGACCAATGCCTTGAGGGTGCAGCAAAATAGGTTTAGATTGGGTATCAGGAAAAACTTCACTGTTAGAACAATGAGGCAGGCAGTTGATTAGACCACATATGGAAGTTGTAGAGGTGGTTGAAAAGAGGTTGGACAGACATTGATTAGGAATGAGATAGGGGTAATCATGCCTACATTCTACTATGGGTATTTCACTTGCTTCTGTGTTTTCCTGGTTGCTGCATGGACCAACGAAGGAATTTTTCCTCCTTCTGCTACTACATTTTACTCAGAAGCATTAAGTGTTGGCTGCAGCCAAAGCTGGAGATTTTGACTGTGGTGTACTAATACTTCTGCTGGACTTAAACCTGGAGGCTCCTGGCTAAAAGGTCTTGCCCCTCCTCACAGGGTCAGACTGATCACCATATTTGGGGTCAGGAAGAAATTTTACTTCATGATCAGATTGGTATGGACTGTGGAGGTTTTTACCTTCCTCTGTAGTGGAAAGTGTGACCTCCTTCCTGGGATCTCTTGAACTTATTTTAACAATCTTTGCAGAAGCAGGATGTTTGAAGAAGAGTCTTTACCTCTGGCAGATTAGGGTGTTATGCCTTGTCTTGTGTCTGGGTTGACTGTGTAGTTTTGCTAGAAGTTTAGACAGTGGATTTGTGCGAGATGGTCTGGATAAGGATGATCCTGCCTCTGGCAGAGGACTGGATGAGACTTCCTTTAGAGGTCCTTCCCAGCCCTACTTCTCTACAATTCTGTTATCGTAAACGCAGTTGCACTATCTCTAACCTGCTGCGTGGCCTTCTTTACACTGGTGTGACCTTGACTGGTTATACTGGTATTTTAGCATTGTGCCCTCTCATCTCATGATGCAAAGTAGTCCTCCTCTCCTGGGAAGATTTGGTTTCTTTTTTTTGATAGTTCGCTGAATGACATCTTGTGTTGCAGCCACCTTATACAACCATTATGCTGTCAAGGGCATAACACAGCTGTGCTTTTTTGTCCAAAAAGGGACTGCTTATGGGCACAAGTGCAACAGAAATAGAAGAGTTTTAAAACATCTTCAATATCTCCTTTATGTCTTTCAAATCACAGAATGGTTTCCCTCATTTAATTACACAGATGAAGATTCCAGTTAGCTTTCTTCCTTTATAGATGAAAGCTGAAGTCTCCTGTTGGGGTTTCCCCTTGGTCCGTGTGGAGCAGTGTTTTGCCATCATTTCTTCTTCACGTAACAACCAAAGGCTTCTGAAAATAGAACTGGCATTTTGAAGTTGTTCCTTCTTTTGATGTGCTGTACCTTGCCTTCTTCCATGCTTACAAAGAGGTTCAAGAGGAAAAAGATTTCCCCCAGTGATAACATTGGGACCAAAATCATTCAACTTTGACTTGCATATAATTGTGGCTGCAGGAGTTTTATTTTATAAACAGAGAGACTTTCATAAAGTCCTAGTTGTATAAATTAATCACTTTAAATACAACCTACAGTTCTATCCATTTTCTTTATAAGAGATTAGATTATGTTTCCACTTCTTTGATGACAAATCAACCCCAGGCCAGTTACAAATAACTGTCATATTATACTTATTTTACCTGGCTCTACAAAAAATACTGCAACTTTTTAAAATTCCGCTCATTGATAATGAATAATATTTTTGATTTTCAAGTAAAATATCACTCAAATTTTTTATCATCATCATCATCCATGATAAAGGAGAATAAGTAAATTGTGAACCATGATAGGTTAATTTTAAAAGCAGTTTTCAAAGTCTGAGGGCATGGTTGATCCTATGAGCTGATGCAGATCAGTAAATTGCAGATTGGATTCTTTATTGAGTATAATGTCAATAATAAAAATAAATTCTAGCATATATAAAGTGTGCTTTTGCTGGACATAAGTAATGTGAAAATGAAGGAAGCACAATTTCTGTGCCTGCAAGTATGACAAAATATAAATATTAAGGTACTTTCAAATGCTAGTAGATGATGATAATACACTTTTTTCTTTTGCAAAACAAAATCGGCTCTTATGCAGAATACAAAATACTTAAAATGACATATAATTAAAATAACGTAGAATCCTTCTACAACCAAGTTACACACCACCTGGATAAGAGAGATGAGGTCAATGTCATTTACTTAGACTTTAGGAAGTCCTTTGACTTGGTGCCACATGAGGTTATCAAGGTAAAACTAGGGGACTATGGGCTCAACAATTCAACAGTCAGATAGGTGGGAAACTAACTGTGGGGTTGAATCCGGAGAGTACTAATAGATGGATCTGTGTCGACTCAGTGGAAACTAGCCAGTGGGGTCCCTCCAGGGTTTGGTACTTGGACTGGTGCTTTTCAACATCTACATCAATGATCTGGATGTGGGGGTGAAAAGCACACTGGCAAAGTTTACCTATGACACTAAGCTGTGGGGAAGTATGTTCACGCATCAGGGTAGGTTGATGATCCAGGCAGACCTAGACAGATTAGTCAGATGGGCAGATCAGAACCAGATACTGTTTAACACTGAGAAGTATAAAGTGATCCATTTAGGGAGGAAAAATCCACAACAGACTTACAGGCTCAGTGGTGCTACACTAGCTAGCACCATGTCCGAAAGGCAGTGGTGACATGTAGAGGGTGCATGTGCACCCCCTGAGAGTGCTGGTGCACCCCCTGTCAGGCTGCACTCCTTGCTCAGGTGACGGGAAAGGGGGGCAGGCAGGAGCACCGGTACCTCTTCCCCCCCCCCCCCCAATGAGTGCCGGCTGGAGAATATGAGCACAGGATGCAGTCTGTGACCACTCCTGGAAGTCCTATGGCTACTGTTGGGAGCATCTCAGCTGCTTTCGGGAGCAGCATGGCTGCTCATCGGTTGGTGAGATTGGCCGTGGGGGGCCTGACTAAGGTAGCACCAGTTACCCATGCCAAAAGGGACTTGGGGGTCATAATTGACCACAAAATGAAAATGAGCCACCAATGTGATGCTACAGTCAGCAGAGCAAACAATATGCTGGCATGCATCAACCGATGCTTCTCAAGCATAACTAAGGAAGTTATTCTCCTGTTCTGTTCGGCAGTGGTCAGATCACAGCTGGAGTACTGCATCCAGTTCTGGGCACCACACTTCAGGAAGGGTGTGGAGAAGCTTGAGAGAGTCCAGAGAAGAGCCATTCATATGATTCATATGATTAGAGGCCTGAAAAGCAAACCATATGAGGACAGGCTCACAGACATGGGACCGTTCAGCCTAGAAAAAAGGACTTCAGGGGGATTTGGTGGCAACTTGCAAATATATCGGGGAGAGCATCAGGGGCTAAGCAAACAACTATTTACCAAAGTGTCCCAGGGGAAAACCAGGAGCAATGGTCATAAACTCTTAGAAGAAGGTTTCAGACTGGATATAAAGAAAAACTTCACGATTCATGTGACTAGACTGGAATAGACTCCCAGTGGGGGTGGTGCAGGCACCTACCCTGCAGATCTTCAAAAGGAGACTGGACATACACCTTGCTATGGTTATTTGATCCCAGCAGTCTTTCCTGCCTAGAGCAGGGGGGCTGGACCCGATGATCTCATAAGGTTTTACCCAGACCTAAACTTCTGTGAATCTGTGAATCAGACGTGAAAAATGCATACTGTACTTACAGAATAATTTAAATAGTCTTTTAGCTACTCAGCAGAAGTCACTTCAGCACTGGTGACTAATGAATACTTTAATTACCACAGTTGTAACAGATTTAGTGTTCCACCTTTTCTGCTCTACAATCAAATAATTATCTTGTTTGAGCATCCAGTCCTGGTTTTGACCTATTGAATATTAAGTAGATTCTATAGAAAGCCAATCAGAAGATTTGAACCATGAATAAGGGATCTGCTCATTATGAATTCCTAACTTTTTAAGAAATAATAATATGAAAAACTAATAAAAACAGATGTGCTCTAATCATTGTGTGTGTTGATTTTGCCTGTTACTGTTTCCAGAGAGAGACGTGTGAACTTTTTGTCTTAATTTAATGGTATTTCTTCAGTATTAACTTAATTTTTCCTCTAGGATATATAGTGTTCCCTATTCAAAAATCTGAAGGGTACAGAATTCCAAAACATGCAAGTTAGCAGGAGAGTGCTCTGTTTAGAGTACATATGGTTACCAGCAGTTAATGTGGACTTTATAGACTATTTATTCTGTTGTGCAGCTTAATAGGCAAGGGGGACACACAATAAAATAGCTTTGAGATGCAGAGCGCACATAGAAGGAGTGCTCCTAAGTATTATACATACACTGAACCCAGGCTTTCTGGCTTGCATTTTGATTTTGTGCAATTTCATGCCTAATACTGGAAAGTGCTGATGCATAAAAGGAGTTAGGAGAATAGGAGCACCTGGCAAAATGAGACCCTTGATTTTTCATTGTTATGTATGCTTAAAAGAGAGTGAGGATCTGTCTGAATTGTTTACCTTTGTGTCACACTGCTATAGTGTCAAATGTGTGCTCAGTCAAATTAGAAGATGTATTCAGTGTATGCCTTATTTCAATGGAGACAGCAGCCCTTGCGGAAGGGAAAGCTGTGCAGCGCTAGCTAGCTGCACAGCCTTGTCATCTGGCAAGCCAATGATAGAAATTCTCCAGAGCAATCCATCAGAACAGATGCCTGAAACCTTCAGGGGACACCCTTCTCCCAAAAATAGTCAGGGATTACCACCTTCCCCCCCCTCACAATTACACACACGTACTCCCATAGCAAATTTTCTGGAGACACTCCTGACAAACAATTCCCTCTTCTCTGCTTCATGAAATGAAAATCTGCTGCTTCAAATTCCTGTTTTAAACATAAGCTCAGTCTTGTATGGCCACTAAAAATTGTTTTGCTTCTGTGCTTCATGAAACGTCATACTTAAGCTGAAATTGTTGATAGTACCTCTGATACCCACCAATAGCTCCTGAGCATTTTGGCGGCATGAGGTATAACCAAAATCATTTAAGTCTCCAAAGGTGCTGTCCAGATGTTCTGAACCTGAACACTGTGGATTTATTACAAAAGACTCCTATATTATTTTAAAAGAATACTTTCATTTAATTAAATAGAAATTTTGGAGAAAAGGGTTTTTATGCTTAGTAAAAAGCTCTCAATCCTCCCAGAGTCTTGTCTTACTTACAGGGGCAAACTTAGCCGCTTCATCTATGCTCCCTGACTGCACAAAGCCTCTACGCAAGATATTACATTGGGAGCCTGTACCACCTGGTATGTGCATTTTGGATTTGGGGGGAATATTTTCAAAATAGACACCTGACTCCCATTAAATTCAGCTACCAAACACCATCAACTTGGGCTGCTGCATCAGAGAGGCTTACTGTAGAGCATAATTCTCAGCTGGGGTGCTGCAAGACCCCTCTCAGGGATGCTGTGATCCAGATGCTGCTGCCATGGGTGTAACAGCCAGGTAAAAGTGGTCCCCCATCCACCCCGGCACACACACTTTTCCTGCATTAGAGCTCTGATCAGCCTAAATTAGGCAGGAGCTGACTCATCTGTAGCCCTTGCCTATTGCCCCCACCCCACCCCTCCTAGAAATAGAAGTGCACAGAACATTTTCACCTGGTGTCCTCTGTTTCTGGGAATGTCTGGGGAGAGCCAGACTGTAAAGGACTACAGTGAAGGAGGCAGTTCCTGCCTACTTTAGACTGATGAGAGCCTAATGCAGTAGTACCATGGTACATGCCACAGCCTTTCCTGGGCTGGCTGTGCAAAAGGTATGTGGGCACTTTTACCTGGAAGCAGCTGAACATGGTTGAAAAGCAGTGAAGTAAGTTGAAGCATCAACTTTGGTTCTTAACCAGGGATGCTGCCACATTCAGCAAAGTGGTGGAGGTATGCCCTGACTTTGAAATTTGAGAACCATTGGTGTAAAGGGACTTTTAACACTGAAAAGGGAAAGAGTTATGAGGAAGGCTTATGAGTGGAAGAGTAGGTCTGGTGGCACCACAGTTGTTTGTGTTCATCAGTCATTACTTGCCCCTCTGTAAGGAGAGAACTCCACTGCTCTACAGAATGGGGGATGATGCTTCTCCCCCAACCTCTTGCCTCAGTTTTCAAGTGTATCCTCCTCGTACAGAGCCCTATTACTTGTTCTGTGTACAGAAAGGAGGATTTGACCTATGATGTTCATTATCCTCTCTGGGTGCATCTAGATGAGTACGGCCGTGCAGTATCTGGCACTGCAATCATGTTTACAGCACCACATATTGCACAGTCTGGTGTTCTCTGTGCTGCAAGACTGCAATGTCCAAGCATGTGCTGTGCTGGGTTTTTTTTTCCCAGGTCAGAAAAAACTACAGGAAAAAAACTGACCCAATGCATGCTCAGCCAGTGCATGCTGGTGAAAAGTGGATCCAGGCTGCTTGAGGCCATGCTCTGCTGCCAGCCATGCTCTGTGCAGCAGAATCACTGTGGATGCAGCCTCAAGAGGTCTCCAGGACCCCAAGTAAGGCTGCTGGGGCCAGACCAGTGCAACTTGCCATGCATCAAAGCATGCATGGCACAGGCATTCCTGGGAACAAGGAGCGACAGTGCAAGGTGCACCACTGCTACATGTCCCCAGAGAACCAAACGTCCACGCACACACACCCTCTGAGTGCTTCAGCACGTTATCTTTCATGCTATCTTATATATCCTTATTAATTTTTCTCCCTCCACATTAAAAGTTGAGGAGATTGCACCTTTTTCCATATGGCAAAGTCTGTAAAGGTGGTTTATTTAATAAGGTAGGGGAAAGCCATCCTTTCTAAACTATTTTTCCTCCCCATGCTGTGAACATTCAGGGCCAGATTCCAGTTTCCATATTCAGGACAAGTAGGACTTTACTCTCTAAATCCATCTCACTGACCTCAGTGGGACCACTCAAAAAATAAGCATCAGTAGGGTACCAGAATTTGGCCCTCTGCAACTTCCTAGCCACAGAACATTTTTTCTTCTTCTTCCTTCCCACCATCCCTACCACCTGCAGGAAATTTCACAAATAAATAAGTGGACTTCTGTCACTTCAGCTGGTGAAGCATTTATGCCTTGAAGAGTATAGTTTTAAAAATAACTACTGCAAAACTGATCATTTTCACAACCAAGATATATTTGTTCTCTTTGTCTCAGAGGAGCAGTCAACGTGCAAAGAAAATATTTTTGCAACAAAATTATTAGTAATTCCCTGTAAAGAAGCAAAGAAGGGGTGCTAACATACCAAATCATTGATGTGATTATGCATCTAGTGAAGCACATACTTTTTTATCCTCCTTTTGTTGTGAGAGTTACTAACTGCCTTCTAGTATATAATAGATGCATAGTTGAACCTTGGAGAGCATGTACCAAATTACACAGAATATTACACCATTTACAGTCTTGTTTTTGCCTGTCCTTTGGATGTGAACATGAGCTTGAAATAAATAAGGCATCTAGAATCAAAGTTAAACAGTTTCTTGGTTGAATCCAGAAAATGTTATTCCAATATTTACATACCCATGTAGGAGGAATAGCTTTAGAAACACATAATGTTTACTTTAAATTGTTCTAAATACAAGAGTTAGATGTAAATAACAGTCTTACAAGACCCTTACGAAGTCTTTAAGCCTGCTAAATCATGCACTGTTAGCAGTGAGGTCATAGTAGCCTGGAGCTCAGTGCACGCTGCAAAATCTTTCTAAGGGTAAATTGGTGTGTGTTAAGCTTTGTGATCTTGCAACTTATCTACTCCCAGTACCCAAGCTAGATCAAAGGGTATGTCTGTGTTGCTCAATTATATCAGTGGACATTGCTGAACCAAGACATGCTGTGCTTGCTCCATGGAAGCTACCTAATAAACTGGAATTAGCATAGCTTGGTACAATAGGATGAATCTACATGAGCAGCAGACTGCAGTTGTTACTGCTCAGACATTTAGTACTTGCATAAGCAAGTACTATATGACTGTAGAGTAACCAACATTACTACACAGTACTGTTCCCGTACATTTTTATTTCCATTGCTACTGCGCAGTAGCTCCTTACTGCTGCTCACCAGCATTGTGTTATGGTTAGTGCCTGGCAAATAGTGAAACTCAGGGCTATCAAACATATAACCCATGAAGCACTATTATCTGGCCCCCAGTGCTGCTGTTGGGTCCAAATTATTTCAGCCTGGCTCCATAGGCAGGGCTTGGGACATGCAGCATCCGTTCTGACCACTCTGAGATCTGCATATTTTTTTCTGAATAAGGCAGACTCTGAAGTAGTCACTCACTCAAAGCCTATGGCATAGGTAAGAAATATAAAAGTTTGGCCATGGGTGGTAATCCATATACTCCATAAAAATTTGGCATTAAAAATGCAAGTAGGTAAAAATGTCATACTTTAGCTAATGTGTCTCAAACTGGAGTATATGTAATTGCTGGGGAAAAAAGGAATGGAGATACAGAAGGAGGGGAAGAAGAAACATAATCTGGAAAAAAATTAAAAACAGGTGTACACTGTATGTGAGGCTGTTAGGGTTACAGTGCAGTTGAATTGGCATTCAGTGCAGTTCTACTTTTTAATTATCCATAAGATGATACCATAGAGGTATACAGCTATACATAGAGGCACACAAGTGTGTAATACGATAGTATTAAATCCTTACAAAAAGGGTATATGGCCCATAAAATTTGAGGGTCTAGAGTGAAATTCTCATGCGTGAAACTCATCCACAGAAGTCAGATGCTTCTCAGCAGGTGGCTGACTAATTTTTTTAGTCCTAGTTATAAGTTACAATAAAGTAAGACTGACAGTTCTCCACCTCTTAGTGGAACATCCTGCACAAAAGTCACGCAGCAGCACTTTAACTTTCTTTCTGGATATCATCACCTTTATCATTCTCACAAAAGACAAGCAGATAGTGACTTTATTGTTTTTCCTGGCATCCTTTACAAGTGTTGCCATGTCAAAGACTGTAGTTTAAAATAATTGTATTTGTGATTGGACTGACTGCATCTCTCAGCATTACAAATACAGCAAAGTAAAAAGCCCGTCCTTAATATGCTAAGCATGTGGGTGACAGATCAGCTACTAGTCACACTGTAGGGTCCAGTAAACTCCACATTTAGCCTACTTGTGTGTCCCATAATTAGCTGGAAATTGCTTTTCTTTTTATTGAAATATTTTATGAAGGGTAAAATAAGTAACTAACATATAACTTCAATATATATATTGTAAAATACTTATTGACAAGATCTTACTATTCTTAATTTTCAAGCTTTGCAGTTGAGATTTTATACCAGCATACTCTAGGACACCACACGTCAAAGGCTTTGTAGCACAATAATAGCAGCAATTAATAAATCATGTTTAGCATTAGGCTGTGATCCTGCAAAGACACTGCAATGGGATGATTTGTATGTGTAAAGTTAGGCTTATGTGTAAGCACTGGAAAGACTGGGGATCATAACTCATTCCTTTGACAGTCTCATAGCTCTTAATGCACACATGTATACTCCCACACTCAATAAATTAAGCTTCACAATATGCTTATGAATGGTAAGTTAGTATCCTTCATGAACTTCTGAGTGGCTAAATGACTTCTTCAAGATCATTCAGCAACTCTGTCAGCTGAAGACTTCCTCTTTAACCCTGGTTAGATACCGAGATTCCAGTTCTCTTACTAGATAAGAATACCATTTGACAGGAACTAGCATGTTGGTCTACCAAACTGGCATGTTTGGTTTACAAAGCTATCCTTTGTTCCTGGTCTCCTTTAAAATTGTGTACTCAGACTTTAAATTTCATTTTGGCCAGCATTGAAGTACATAGAGTAGTATTGTATTAAATGGAATAGAAGGTTACTTCCTGTAGAAAAAGGCTGCGTTGGGAAGGACCTATAGAATTTTATAAGGAGAACTATTATCATGCTATGAGACTGTATAAGTTGATATTTAAAAAATATCCAAAAGGAATAATTACCTATTGAACTCTATTGTTTTTAATATAATTGCTGAGAAACCCATTATCCTTTTATATAGCGCTGGCCTTAGGGCAGCTGTCTTTTCTGCCCAAATGTAGGGGGGCTGGACCTGATGACCTTGTAAGGTCCCTACCAGCCCCTAATATCCATGAATCTATGAAAATGGCACCCTGGGCCAATTTGTATTTTGTCACTGGCCCCCTTCCCCCCCCTACATGCACACCTTAGTGGTGCTGCTGCTGCAGGCAGAGGCAGACGAGCAGGGGTGCAGGACTGGAGCAGGTGCTACCCCACCTGCATTGCCCAGCCTAGTTCCTCCTGAACAGTGGCCTCAGGGACATCAGCTTCCAGGCCATAGGCAAACAGTACTTCCCCTGCTCTGTGTTGCCCCCCCAGTGGATTCCTGGGGTGGGCTGCACCAGGAGCTGCTGTGGCAGGGCAGGAATGTGTCCTGCTGCCACCTGAGCCTGGGACAGGGCTGGGGCTGGGTCTGCCTGGGTGGGGAGGGGAGTGGGGTCCTTACCTGTTCTGTGCTCCAAAGGGTGTAGGGCAGGGTGGGGTGGGGTGGGCCTAGCTGGGTGCATGGGGCAGAGCCAGTGGCTGGGAAGGGAAAGTTTATGTGAGAGAGGAGTGTTAAATTGGAAGTCAAGCAGGAGGTGGTGGGACTAGCTTATCCCACTCCCCACTTCCCTTCCCTTGTGCGGGATCTCTGGACGATGTGGGAGCAGGGATGCTTCCCTGCATGGATAAGCCAGGGCTACATGAGAGGACCCGTTGGGGTGGGGGCCGGTGACTAGGCTCAGCTGGCCCCTGCCAGACTGGGCATGGCACTGCTCCTCCTGCCTAGGGCAGAGATCAGCAAAGATGGTGAGGCAAGGTGGCAGAGTGTTTGGCACGCCCTGCCCATGGTGCCTTGGGCAGTCACCCATGTTGCCTATTCCTAAGGCTGGCTCTGCTTTTATAGAACCTAACTGTTAACTTAAGTTTAATCTGTTTTCTAAAAAGAGATAGTTAGTGGAGGTTAGATCTACAGTAACTTTCACTAATAAAGTATCAAAGGCTTTGATTAGTGTCTGTGGTCTACCACTTTCAGGTAATTGAGTTGTTTGCTTGTTGGTAGGCAATATTCTGAAATGGGACTGCGTCATCTAGAGAAAAAAGAAAGACTGAACCCTGTTTCTTGGCAGGCTGAAGAGAACAACATGAAGAGAGAGACTCATGTTAAAAAAAATCTGTAAACTATCAGCAAAGGGATAGGCATCATAAATATGGGCACTCACCCAGAAGATGGAATAGGTGCTAAAAGCTTGACAGCAAAGCATGAGAAGCCTGTGAAGAGGGTGTCTCATCGGAGAATAAAGAAAAATGAAGGAAAATTTGAAGGTGACGATAAAGCTACCAAAGGCAACTAGCTAGCCACATCTCAAAAGAAATAGATATAACTTAGAGGTGAAAAAGGCCTCTCTCTCCTACAATGCAGACTTGTTCCCTACTGTGTTCTCTAGAGCTTTGTCCAGTCTGGTCTTAAATTAACTACGTGATTGGCTTCCCAAAACTTCCCCTATTAGTCTATTCCAAATTCTGATAGATCCCACCATCCCATGCTAGTCTCTCTTACTTGTTATCTAGCATAACATATACATGCATCCCTTTAGTCTTAGAACATCCTAAACATTTCCTTTGCA
Source organism: Caiman crocodilus (assembly GCA_030014935.1). Classification (NCBI taxonomy): domain Eukaryota; kingdom Metazoa; phylum Chordata; order Crocodylia; family Alligatoridae; genus Caiman; species Caiman crocodilus. The sequence continues at coordinate 117,598,660 of JAGPOW010000261.1, read as the reverse complement.
TCTATGCCATAAAGATTTTTGAAGTGGAATACACTTTCTAGTAGCTGAATGGCACTTCCACTGGAATACAAAGCTGTCTGACTCTGCCAGCATTGAACGTAGGGACCAGTAATGAATAAGGAGCAGTAAAAAATATATTACTTTTCAGTTAGGAACTCCCATCATATGATAGTATTTTCTGAGCACTTATGACTTTATCCTCTTAAGTCACAGGGCTTTGGTCTGGAATTTTTTGTGCTTCTCAGAACTTTTGAAATATTTTCTTTGCATCCCAACTTCTATCTCAGACCTGTCTCTCTCTTCCCTCATTTCTTTAACCTGCTTTCCAGCACTGCTTCCTACTACTTCAAAGCAGTTCCATGAACTATTGTCTGAACTTCCTTTTAGGGAAAAATACTGGTAGGGAAGAAATAGGGAATCTCTTCTTCACCCTTTTCCACTTAAATTCAGTCTGAACAAGTCCAAGTGAGAGTTGATTCTTCCAGAATTCTGATGTATATTAAGGCTGCATAGAGGAAAACAGAAGGCAAGGCTTGGAGGAAAGAAAAGGAATCTACTTGGGATGCTAGAAAAGGCAAAGATACTGAGCATGAGAGAGCTGTGTGTGCATGGGCCAAAGAGAGGTCAACATTTTCCCAGAAAAGGACTGGAGTCACCATGCTCATTCAACAGTGGTATAGTACAGGAGGTAGAGTAGAAGCTGGATCATTTACATCAAGATGGACTGTAACCCATTTTATTCATAGTGAGTTACCAAATTAAGGAAAAGCAGCTCAGGTGTTTCCACCTTTGACATCAAAAGGCACTGCTTCCCCACTCAGCTGGAGTATATCACCAGTCCCAGGCAGTTGCTTGGAGAAGTGGTGCCCTTTGAAATAAAAGGCGTAGCCAAAACTCAAATACCTCAGTGGTCTTGTGTAATTGTTTGGTGTAGGTCTCTATATATTTGTATTTCACAAATCTTCATCTTTGGGAGAGGTGGAAGGACCTTAACACTTGGAGATATCTAGGCATTTTGTACCACTATAACTGTGAGCCAGTATTGAAACTGTCTACTGGGGACCTTGCAAAGGCACCTCCAGAAGGAATTCTAATTTTGTATCATCTGCACTTTGTGCTGCAAAGCCATCAGATTTCTTTTTCCTGGAAAGTCTACAAAACAGTGTATTTAGGGGTGCATTTCCCCCCATCCAGCTTGTTCTTTTGTCCCTTACTAATACATCACAGAATAGCTGAAACTCACCCCCCTTCACACTAGGAGGGGTGAGTGAGCTGCAGTTACTATGGGTTCCTAACAGTCTCTCTGTTCTTTGGCTCCTTCTATATGCTGATAGTTAAGTTGACACATGAGCCTATGCAGACTGCACAGGCGCTGCATCTTGAGCCTCGGTATCGCTGCTTACAGGGATGTGCCCTCTCTTCCCCCAAGGACACTTGGCATCGTGTGCTACACTGTGAATCAATGGCCGCACAATTCAGCACAATCACCTGGGACATGCCAAGTGCTGAGTTATTGATTATTCAGGATAAACTCTGTGCTCTGATACAGGGGATAGAAATCACTGAGGGGGGACAGTCTTTGCTTTCCCTTCATTTCTTTAATGTGTTTGGATCATGGCAACAGATAAAAATCAGGGTTGAAACCTGTTTTAAGCAAAAATGTAATGTTACTCCCACTAATCACGCTTTGACCAGGTGAAAAAATAGTCTTTTGACTAGTTCAACCTTGGGCTCTGGTTTGAGCAGTTACTGCCACATGAATTATGTCTGTGGCATTGGTTTTGTAATTTAGGCTCTTTTTATATTAAGAGCTGAACTCATTTAGCATCTCAGTTAGAATGTGAAAATGTCCTGAAAGGTGAAAGATCAGTGATTTATATGTAGTACCCAGCATCCTTCTCCCCTGTCTTCATTTTCACTCCCAGAGGGCATCAAAACAGTTACATCAGTGCTCAGAACCTGCTATATTTTTCCCCTAAACATTAAAAATCCATGCTAATTTCATGCCTGCTCAATCTGAATCACAGGACATCTTTAATTAAAAGATAGATGGCAAAATAATGTTATTGTGGATGCAGTCTAATTACAGCAGAGTTGATTTTTAATTATTCATTTTTATTCCTGAAAACCTATATATATGCATGCCCATTTTTTAAATCACATTGAAAACACTCGCTGTGTCTAGAAATATGGATTTTGTAGTCTGTTCAAAGCTGCCCAGTCTTACATGATAATACTTCACCAGCTCACTGAATCCAATTAGCAGCTTTGTAGATCCTTATTCAAAATCTCATATAGCAAAGTTTTGTAACAGCCTCACTTAGATTACTTCACATTCAGATTCCACCTGTTCACTGAAAGGCAATCACTGCTTTCTGTCAGTAGTGGGCTGATTAACAGTTTAGCTTATTGTTAAGAAGGGTTTTCTTTCACCCTCTCTCTCTCTCTTCCCCAACCCCTTCTCTTAATACCTGAAAACCAAACAGTTAGCTGAGGTCAGTGTTTCAAGACATAGGGGAGTAGTTAAAGGCAATGATCTGGAAGAGATTCATTTTTAATGGAAGTCATTTCTAAAACATTGCTGCTATGTTCAATTAAATACTGAGAGAGAGAGCGTACAAATGCAGATCCTAGAAATCTGAGGTCCTTGCTCACAATAAATTAAATTCACACTAGCCCACAGGACCAAAGTAATGCCCTTCACAGTGCTGAAGCTACACTTATGCCCTAGCACAGGACTTACTGGTTAAAGCAGCTCTACCGTTGACTCTCCTGCTGGCGGGTTGAGTTCCATGTGGCTGGCAGAGCCACTTGGAGTGGAGCCCTGGCTCTGAGCACAGCCCTGGCAAGCACAGCCCTGTGGCTGGAGGCTCCGCAGCCCCATGGAGCAGAGCCTGGGGGCGGGAGGTGGGAGAGAGGAACTGGCCAGGGCTGCGCTCAAAGCCAGGGCTGCACTCCAAGGGGCTATGCCACTGGCTCTCCTGCTGTCTCCCACCACTGGACGGAGCTCCATGGGGCTGGCAGAGCTGCTTGAAGCACAGCCCTGGTGAGCACAGCCCAGCGACAGGAAGCTCTGAAAACCCGTAGAGCTGAGTCTGGCGGTGGGAGATGGGGGAGAGTCACTGACCAGGGCTGTGCTCAGAGCCAGGGCTGCACTCCGAGCGGCTCTGCCACCTCCTGCCACCAGGCTTAGCTCCATGGGGCTCCAGAGCCTCCAGCCACTGGGCTGTGCTTGCCAGGGCTGTGCTCTAAGTGGCTCCACCAGCCCCATAAAGCTCAGTCTGGCAGTGGGAGGTGGAATGACAGCCAGTGGCACAGCCACTCAGAGCGCAGCCCTGGCTCTGAGTGCAGCCCTGATCAGTGGCTCTCCCTCATCTTCCACCACCAGGCTCAGCTCCGTGGGGCTGGTGGAGCCACTCAGAGTACTGCCCGATGGCGGGAGGCAGGGGAGACCCAGGGCTGCGCTCTGAGAGGCTCCACCAGCCCTATGGAGCTCAGGCCAGCGACGGGAGAGCCAGTGGTGGAGCCGTTCTGAGCTCAGCCCTTGCCAGTGGCTCTCCCCTGCTTCCTGCTGCCAGGCCTAGCTCCGTGGGGCTGTGGAGCCTCCTGCTCAGAAGCTGTGCTCGTCAGGGCTGCACTCTGAGTGGCTCTACCACTGGCTTTCCCACTGCCTCCTGCCACCAGGTTGAGCTCCATGGGGCTGTCAGAGCCTCTCGGAGTGCAGCCCAGCAGTGGGAGGTGGGGAGAGCCAGGGCTGCACACTGAGCAGCTCTGCCAGCCCCACAGAACTCAACCTGCCTTCCCACTGCTGTCGGACTCCTCCCAGGGACATGGGTCCCCAGATCTGTGTGTGGGATGAAAGGCAGCTGCCGCTGCTGCCTGGGGCCAGCAGCAGCACCCAGTGTTTCCAGTGCTGGGCACAGGCTGTGCCCAGCACCAGTCCCAGGCAGCAGCTGCATCCTCCTGTCATCCTGAGCACAGATCTGGGGGTCAGACCCCTGGGAGGAGTCCAGCACAGCTCCACAGCCCTTCTGGGGATGTGGGCCCCCAGTCCAGACCTGCGTGCGGGATGACAGGAGGCTGCTACTGCTGGCAAGTGACATGAGTTTTGCTTTTAGCAGTTTGAGGTGCAGTTTCCCAGAAACCCCTGCACATATCTCCTTGAAACTTGGCAGGCTTCATACCCTCAGAAGGGGCTACTATCCCGGCAATTTCCATCTGAATCAGACAAGAAATAACAAAATTATAGGCATTTTCATGAGTCCCCCTTATAGCCTATGGGCAAAACATCAAAATGCATCAAAGCAGCAAAACAGTTTTGACGAAACAAAACTGGGCAGTGCTTCAAAATGAAACAAAATTAAATGATGAAACAAAACACTGTTCCTTCCAAGTGGCGAAATAGAAATCGAAATGAAACCATGCTGTTTTGCACAGCCCTACTAACTATATATTTAGTCTCAGCAAAATGTTGTATGGGACTGCTGAGGTGCCAGTTGTTTGTTACAGCTTTTCTTTCAAAGAGCCTCTTGGATTAGCTGTGCAGAACCGTTGACAGGCTCCAGCTGAATGGAGAAACAGCACCTTTTGAGGTACAAGCCGTAGCAAACAGCTGACTGTCACATCCTTATTTCAACTGTGAGTAAAGCAATATGCAAAAGACCTGAATGTGAATGATCCTATTTCTACTGTGTCGTCATTTTACAAAAAGAAAAAAATGGGGCACTGATCAATTTTACATTCAGGGACTCCTCATTCTTAAGCTGAAGGCTTTGAGGCAATCCACTGAAAGCAAAGAAGTTATGTGTCACCCCTAGGGCCATTTTGCACGAGCTGGAGATCTAGCTGAGGAGAGGCTGGATTTAAGGCTCACTGGGCATATCTACACATGAATTTGATCCATCTTAAATTTTCTCTGGTGCAAGATACTCTGGAGTAAGGGGTTTCGGGCAGGCATCTACACATTGGAACTGGGGAGAAGATTTGCTGCTCTTTGTACCAAGTTTCCTGCAGCCCTGCAATAGGCCCCTGCTGCCACCAGGGGGAGCTCAAGGCTTCCTCTGAGTTCTAGTCCAGAGCTGGCAGGGAGCACTGGGCCAGGCTAGGAGACAGCTGTCTCCTGACCCAGGGGGCTGCCTACTGCTGGAGTAGGAGCAATGTCCCCATGCCCTGGCAGCAGGAAGCTCCTGGCCCTGACTCCCCATTTGGGGCAGGGGACTTGGAAAGAGCTGCAGGGGAGGGGCAGGTCCCAGCTCTCTGCCCCAGTCTGCTTGTGGGGCAGCTACTAGCTGCTCTGCTGGCGGATTGGGGCAGAGCAGGGAAATGAGACCTACCTCTCCCCTGTAGCTCTTTCCAAGCCCTGTGCCTTGATCAGCTGATAGGGGCATGAGGCTGGGACCTGTCCCTGACCAGGGCAGTTCCCAGCCCCTGCTCTGTACGCGGGATGTAGGTTGGGCAGTTTGTTCCCTGCTCAACTCCACAAGCCTGGAGTTGGTGGAGAAACAGGTTGGGGAGCTTGTTCCCTGCCCAGCTCTGCAAATATGTAGCTGAGTGGGAACAAACTCCCCAGCCTGTTCCCTCCACCAGCTCCATGCTCATAGAGCTGAGCGTGGAACAGGTTATCATAGTATCATAGTATCTAGGGTCAGAAGGGGCCTAGAGTAGGCCATCTAGTCTGACCCCCTGCCAACGGCAGGAACGAGTGCCAGGGTCACAGGACCCCAGCCAAGTACCTATCTAATCTACTCTTAAAGATGCCCAAGGAAGGAGTAAGAACAACTTCCCTAGGAAGCTAGTTCCACATCCTAGCCATCCTAACTGTGAAGTAGTGTTTCCTAATGTCCAACCTAAACCAACTCTCCAGTAACTTATGACCATTGATCCTAATTACCCCTGGTGGTGCCCAGGAAAAAAGAGCCTGCCCTATTTCCTGCTGATCTCCCCTCAGCAGTTTATAGGCAGTCACCAGGTCCCCCCTCAGCCTCC